>CM065808.1:2467531-2827531 GCA_033398695.1 Orobanche coerulescens
TATTTACAATTAAAAGTTACAATTAAATCCCCTTCCACATTAAATTAAGGGGGATAAGTATTATATAGTACGAGGCATCATGGCCCGTGCGATGCACGGGCTTTGTTCACCATGATTAAATCATACTTGTATTTCGGGTAAAAAGTGTTCGGGTTATGTTGATACTTTGATTTCTTTTGTATACAACATTTAAATGCACCAGTTTACTAATTATAGTCCGTTATCTTCTGATAGACAATACATCTCAGCAAAGTTATAATTCACAACTTTGAAACAACAGTTTATTCCCTGAGCTCTTAGTTTAAGCAAGATTTTGTCAAATACCTCAAATATTAATTTTCATTCAACAATCTTAAACAATACTAATAGCGATATAACTCTTTATTTAGAAAAAGTATATATATAATACCGCTCGAGTATGAGTTATATATCATTTTTTGTAATAATCATACCTAATTCTTCAAGCTCTTGTTCTTGTATACTCTTTTAGTCATCATCTATTATGCGACTTCGGCTTACTTATTCAATAAGTTCTAAAATAGTATAGCTAACACGACATTATATCTCGAGATATATGGTTATCCCATAGTATTTAAATATGAGTTATCCTTGTTTTGTAATATCGTACCTAAATCTTAACCTCTTGTGTACTCTTTTAGTCCTCAGTTATTATGTGACTTCGACTTACCTGATTCAATTAATATCTAAAAGATGTATCTAACACGTCATTCTATCCCGAGATTTGTGGTTCTCTAGAGTATTTAAATATGAGTTATCTTATTTTGTAATAATCATAACTAAATATGACTTACAATAAAAAGTTATCTTACACGACATTTTATCTCGAGATTTGTATACAAATTTTTACCCAGTTTTGGATAAAATCTATTTATATACTCCCTCCTTATATTATTTGTTCAAAACATTACAAATTAGTAAAAAGTTACTTGTATAAAAATATAATCATATTTACATATTGTTACAAAATATATACAGTATCATCTTGCTTAAAAAATATCATTTTGAAGTTTCAGGTATATATTGATATAAGTATAATTTTTTTTTATGGGCATACAACAAATCATATTTTGTGTCGTACCAATATTTCCTAAGACAAAAAAATAAGATTTTTTATATACAAATTTTCAAAAAAATATTACATATAACTTTATATACAACTGTTTACAGGTATATATTGATATAGCCTCATCATTTTATGATTTTGTATATATAAATAAAAAGTGTACATTTTAATAAGAATAAATGTTTATATACACCCACACAAATTCGTATCATGTTTAGAAAAATAGAGAAAATCCATAAATTCTAAAACTTTTTACAAAATTATACACACAAATTTAAATTGTTTAAAAAATTAAGAAGAAAAAAGGTTAGATTTTCTCAAATATACTAAAGCAATCCTGTTTTTACATAAAAAATAATAATAATAATAATAATAATAATCATAATAATAAAAATAAATAAATAAATAAAGAATTAGAGAAAAAACTATATTAGAAAAGATATAAGAAACATGGACAGCAAAAGAAACTATTACCTCAACGATTTATCCACTGAACCTAAAAAAGAATTAAGAACATTGATAAAGACCATGGATATGGATATCAAGAACAAATTTGTTAAATAAAATCAGGTCACGAAATTATGAACAAATATGAAGAAAAAGAAATACACATAGAAAACACATATATAAAGGATGAAGAAAATGTTACCAAAAAAATCATCCATCTTCCTATTGGTATCCACCATAGCACCACCACTTCTTGCATAAAGATACCTAGAACAATAAACCTCAAATCGTAAATAAAAAACATGCATAAAAATCAATATATGAAATCATATGAAAACTCGCTGATATATAGTTTGGATGTTAGCACCAAAATCCTCTCACGAATTAAAGCAGTTCTAAGCAATAAAAAATTTAGATCACCAATGATTTTGAGAAAGAGAAGAGTAAGATGTTAGGTTGGTGTGTGTAAAAAGAAGATGTTGGGTTTTATAAAAGCAAAGGGAGGAAATAATGTGTGGTTGTCATTGTGTTGAAGCAATATTTCACCACTGTTATTGCTAGGATCCAATGAACATGAATATTAAATTGATACATTTAATGGTGAGCAAGTGAAAGGAGCTGGCATGGTAACTTGAAAAGGTTCGGTGATCGTAGCTTCATTCCTAGCATTTAAATGTGATTAATATGACTGTTTTTTTTAGACAGATGGAAAGTCATATGGCACATAAAGACTTGAAAGAGACTTGATGAATCTGTATATTTAATTATCATAAGATAGATTAATACTTTTAATGCCTTTATATACAATTGAGTTGATTTATTTGTATATAGACATTAATGCTCTCATTTATGCCATGAAACTCATTTTTTATATATATAGATAGATTGTACAAACAAAATCATAATAATGATAAATAATTTGTGCAACTTAATTTTGTTATAGTGTGTGTTTTGTAGGAATAAGCTCGTTTATTCAAATAATTGATGATGCACCAAATAGAATTTTTCAAATAATATTAAAAAACTCTTGTAAGCAAATTCATTTATTCCAAACATACACTCAATCATGATAATAATAGTATTTGTGCATTTGAGCACATGCTAGTAGCGTAAGATCAAGATAACTCAATCGAATTATAAATACAAATAGTTTGTGATCCATCATGTGCTTAATTACACATAGTTGCTAGCATCTATTGAGTGATCTAGCGTAGAAGTATTCTACCTGAGAACCGACAATTTTGATTTTGAATCGATCGGTTCGGGTTTGACAAAACCTCAAACCGAAACAGAAAGGCTTATTGGCAGTTTTTGCTTTTTTTTTTTTGTTTGAACTTTTGATTCTAGTACCTTCTCGGCTGCAGTTTAGATTGATAAATTTCTGGCAGTTCAATAGTTCGTTTTTTTTTTTTTTGTCATTTCATTTTAAATTCTCCGTTTTTTGAATTTTTTGACTAAAAAGTTAAAAGAAAATGAATATACTCAAGTAAAATTGGAAATATTAACTTGAGCTTAATTCAAATGGTCACAGTTGAAGTTGGCAGTTTTCCTCCATATTTATATTTTAGATAAAAGAAAGACAAATCAATCATTTGACCGTCGGTTCTTGGTTTCGATTTCGTTTCGAGTATACGACTGAACTTTGACACTAGCGATATTCAAAATTTAAAACTTATACTTTAGATAAAAGAAAGACAAATCAATCATTTGAGCGTCCGTTCTTGGTTTCGATTTTGTTTCGAGTACGATTGAACTTTGACGCTAGCGATCTCAAGTTTAAGTTCGAATCTCCAACTCAACATTATTAAGCCCATATAAGAGTAAGGGCTTGTTTACTTTTTACTTAATCAGCTTAATGCTTAATCATCTTAATCGCTCAGTTATATTTTGCTGTTTACTTTCAACTTAATGATCTTAATAATGTCTTTTTCATTAAGCAACTTTTGGGATGTCCTTACCATTAAGCCATAAATACTTCCCAAATATACCAAAATTACCCTCTCTAGTATTAAAAGAATTGAGTATATATAGTATAAATTATCATATAATCTTAATTATAATTGAGTATATATAGTATAAATTTAAAATATATATTAATATTATATGTTTAAAAGTCATAAAATATAAACTATTTATTGATAAAAAAATTAATACATATTGATTAATTTAAAAGGACTTAATTCATATTGAGGGGTGAAATGGTCATTTCTGTCATTCAGATAGTTTATTCAGAAAAAAAAGAAACAACAAGATATTTTTTCAAATTAGACAGATTAATCCACTCAGACAACTTAATCCATTCAGAAATTAATGGAAAAAAAAAAGTAAACAACCCCTAAGTAGTTGTAGAAAGTTGTAGTAGCACCAAAGCTGCAACTAAAGAAAAACTATGTTCTACTTACTATACAAAACACGGACCTGGATCCTCTGTTTTGCACCTGCTCCACACACAAAGTCCAAACTTTGAGCCGTAGGGGATTGCTTCAAGTTTCCTTGTTCGGTTGACTAATTCTAAATGGTGCCACCACAAGTTGGCCCATAATGTTGTAGGTTTGGACAAACAAACATGAAAATTGCTTACAACATAGGGCCAATATTTGTATCTTAAGCCAATAGGATAGATGATGGGACGGTAGGAAGTGTCAAAGGAACCATCATTATCATCAAGGTGGAATTGTCTATATAGTCCACAGTCATAAAATGACATCCTTTTGTCGGTTATAATCCTTATTCAAATATACTTGATGTGATTCGAATGTATTTTAGGTGACTCGTATGGAATTACGTGACTCGAATGCATTTTAGGTGACTCCGATTTAATTAGATGACTCGAATATGTGACTCGAACGTATTTTAGACAACTCATATGTAAATCGAGTGTATTTTAGGTGATTCAGATGTAATTAGATGACTCAAATAGATGACTTGAATGCAATATAGATGACTCGAATATGTGACTCGAATATATTCTGTGTTATTCGGATACTAGACTCGAATACAGGACTCTGATGTCTCCGACTAAAGGTCAGATCTGACAATTTAGATATGAAAAGAGTCGTTAAATTATGCTGAAACAAAATTATCATATATTCAAATGAATATTGTACATTTTATCCCCAAAACAAACACACTAAGTTACAATAACAAAAAGGCAATATTGTCACGTTGCAATATAATATAATCCCTCGAACCGGTGGTTCGGCCCGGAACCGGCGGTTTTCCACCCAAATTTAAAATTCAAATTTTCAAATTTCAAATTTTTTCAAATTCAAAATTCAAATTTTTCCGAACTCCTCCAATTTTATCTATAAACAAAATTCAAATTTTCAAATTTCAAATTTTTTTAAATTCACCCCAATTTTATCTATAAATACCTCCATTCTTCCACCTTTAAAATCACCCCATTGTGTTAACAATATTCTAAACTCTCTTCTTTTCTACTTCTATTCTCCACCATTCTTTAAAATTTAAATTGCTCTTTTTGTTCTTGCTCTATAATTAAACTAAGTAACTAAATACTAAAATTAAATACTATCTACTATACTATATATAAATACTATCTACTTTATTATATATATATATATATATATATATATACTATCTACTATACTATATATAAATTCTATCTACTATATATATATATATTATCTACTATATTATATACTAAAACTATCTACTATGATATAATATATACTATAATTCTAATATATACTATCATGTCTCATTCTCGTGGTAATCGTGGCAAGTCTATCAATGTCGACGCCGAAGAAGATATGGATAGCACTCCCACTTTTCCTCAAAATGTTCCTCTTCCTTCATCCTCAAGGGAAAAAATCCGTTGTAGAAAGCCGTCACGCCGTGAGGCCGAAGAAATGATGCATGAACAATATGCTTGACAACTTCAAGAAGAGGAGGATGAAATGTATGGTCGACAAATGCATAGCCAAGAGTTGGAGGAGGGAGCCGATCAAGCAAGACATGATGTGGAGACGGACCTCCCCACCACTAGAGGTAAGGGTAAGACTAAAACACTTAGTTCTAATATTTTCGTTAAACATTTTAATAAGGTTCGTAGAGAAAAAGATACAAATGATGCTCCCGGTGCTCCCGAGAAGTTTATGGCATATTGTAACTATTGTCCCGCCGTTTACAAATGGACGGCGGGAGGAGGTTATGGCACTCTCCAAAGGTACATGAACAATTTGCATAAATCCGAGGCGGGAATTCCTACAACTCAAACTCAACTAAATCCCCAAGCCTTCAAAGGTAATCAACAAGGTAATGAACAAGAACAAGGTATTGTTTTATGGAAATATGATCATTTAAATGCTCAAGAAGTAATGACTCGTTTTATTTCTATGGAGCATTTGCCTTTTATGTTTGCCGATAAAATGACTTTTGAACATGCTATGCAAAATGCTTATAACCCCGCCGCAAAAAAAAATTGGTAGAACTACTATGTGCAAGCGTATAAGACGACAAGCCGGAGAAAGAAAACGTGATTTAATGAAATATTTTATACGTTTAAATCAAAATATTTCTATATGTTCCGACATATGGAGTGATTCTTATCAAAAAATTCTTATATGGGTATTACTTGTCATTTGATTGATGAAAGTTGGTTAATTCAAAAACGTTTAATTGCATTTAGAGATTTTAATGAAATACATAATGCTACTAATATTGCTCAATTGATTATTTCCGTTTTAAATGAGTATAGATTTTTAAATAAGATATTTTCGGTTGGATTCGATAATGCATCCGCTAACACCGCCTCCATTCCCGAGTTAGTTGCCGCATACTCACCCTCTTTTAATGGTAAGTATTTTCATGCTCGATGTATTTGTCATATTTTAAACCGTTGTGTACAAGATGCTTATGCTCTTATTAATGAAAGTGTTGAACCCATTAGAAATGTCGTTAATATGTTGCATCGAAAAGCGTCAATTGGAAAAAAATGGCAAAGATATTGTCGTACTAAAAAGATTAAATATACGAATTTTGTCAAAGATGTTTCTACACGTTGGAATTCAACATATGTCATGCTTGCTTCTACCTTGAATCATGTTGATCATTTATGTGATTTTTTTAGAGCCACTCCCGAGGCTAACTTGCTTTTATTGCCCTCTTATTGGCAATAATGTGCTAAATTATTTGAACTTTTAAAAGTTTTTTATAGTGCAACTAGAGATTTATCCGGTGTTTGTTATTGCACTAGTGTTAAAGTTTTAGAACATTGTATGTATATTGCTATTGCTTTAAATGCATGTAGTCATAACCAAGATTTAAGTAAAAAAATAACATATGAAATGGTCATTAAGTGGCTTAAATATTTTCTATAAATTCCCGATGTTTTTTTAATTACTAAAATTTTAGATCCTACATTTAAACTAGTCGGTGTTAATCGAATGTTAGAAATTTATTATGGTGCCTTTAAGAAAATGCCTTTTTATATCCAAGCATTAGCAAATAATGAACCAATGGAATTTTACATTCCCAATGTAGATTACATTAAAGTTAGAATAGAAAGCACAATTAGGGTCTTATTTAGTGAATATGATCAAAATATACACTAGCAAACACATCATACTCTTCAAATGTAAGCACTAGTAGTAGTTTTCAAGACCAATTTCATGTAGGCTCATTAGGAGGTACTTTTATCGACAACCAATTCGCTCAAGCCGCCTATTCATTTATGCAAACACAAAGGAGTCATGCTTCTAACGAATTAGATACATATTTGTCTAGTACATTTGCTTTCAAAAATATAGGTGGTCAAAAATTCGACATCTTGAAATGGTGGTCCATGCACGAGAAGGAATATCCCATCCTCGCCACCATGGCCAAGAAGTTATTCGCGGTTCCGGCCTCCACGGTCTCCGTCGAGCAAGCATTTAGCATTGGTGGACTTGTCTTGGACGAAAGAAGAAGCAACATGGATCCTCGAAACATGGAGGTCACCATGTTGCTTGATGATTGGTCCAAAGCCGAGTTGCGCGCTCAAGAGAACCAATGGGATCAAGCCGACGAGAGCCCAAACGATTCATACACCGAGTCCGAAAGATCCGACGCCGAGGCCTACGACTAGGTAAGTTAAGGCAAGAGAACTACGTGGGCTTTGATTCTTCATTATTCAATGAAGATACGTACGCCACTCAATTTTAATATTCGTCCCAACTAGCATTTTATAAAAATTATAAAAACATTTCAAATTTTTATTTAAAAAAAAAAATCAAATTTTTATTTCAAAAAAAAACATTTCAAAATTTTATTTTAAAAAAAACATTTCAAATTTTTATTTCAAAAAAACATTTCAAAATTTTATTTCAAACAAACATTTCAAAAAAAATAATATTTCAAGCTAGTTGAGACGGATTAAATATTAAAATTGAGTTCAAGCTCTTTATTTATTCATTCTTTTTTCCCTTGTAAAAAAAGATTGTATCATTGTAACATTGTAACATTTCTTTTTATTAGTTTAGTTAGTAATTAGTTAGTTTACTTATTCAATTTTAAAGATTGTATCATAATTGTAACATTTCTTTTATATAGTGAATTAGTTAGTATTAGTTAGTTTACTTATTCAATTTTAAAGATTGTACCATTGTAATATTTCTTTTGTACATAGATAGAATCATAGAAATCAATGAAGATATCAATTTTTATGCATTATTTTGATCGTAAATGTTTTAGAACTATTTTTACTTTATTGCATTTCAAGTTTTCAATATTTCAAATTTTCAACACAAGTAATCTAATTTAAAAAAAAGAGTCATAAAAAATATTACAAGTTACTATAAATTATATAAAAAAAATACACAACATAAAGAATTTCTAAATTTCTAAATTATTTAATAACTTATTATATTTTTATTAAATTAACTTAAGTAATTTCAAAGTTTCAACACTTGTAAATTACAAAATTTAGAAATTTCATCATTTAATTTAGAAAAAAATAAGATATAAATAATATTACAAATATTATAAATTACAAAAAAAAACCGGCGGTTCACTTCGAACCGCCGGTTTTCGCCCGGACCGAATCGCGGTTCGGCCCGGGCCGAACCCTTTATTAATACCCGAGTCGGTTCAGGTTCACCTTTTCTGGTGAACCGAAACCGCCGATTCGGACCCAGAACCGGCAGTTCACGGCCCGGTGGCAACACTACTAGCAACTATATGATCACACACATTCATATAGGTTGGTAAGGATCACGTGGTGCGTATATCTATTTAGACACTA
This sequence comes from Orobanche coerulescens, assembly GCA_033398695.1. Taxonomy (NCBI): domain Eukaryota; kingdom Viridiplantae; phylum Streptophyta; class Magnoliopsida; order Lamiales; family Orobanchaceae; genus Orobanche; species Orobanche coerulescens. The sequence goes on from CM065808.1 coordinate 2,476,306, forward strand.
CCCACCTAGGTTGGTTCGAGTTTGCCAACTAATGTAATGTGGTTAAAGTACATTTTGGAATATCCATTGTTGAAAAGTTAAAGTATGCCCCTTTTTGTGTGTTACAACTTGATATGGATGAACCAACTAGCTTACCCCCATGTGAGTGTAAAAATTCATGTGGGGTGGAGGTCACGGATTCTATCCCTCTTGCCTCCATTTTAAAAATCTTTTTCGGGGTATATACGCTTTAATTAAGTTTTTGACATGACCTCATACTGAATATTATCTGTGCGGGTTCGATTAAGTGGGACTTCATGTTCTCTTTATCTGGGAGGATCTGGTTGTACGTTAGCAGAAGCCGACAAGACACTGATCAGTTCGTGCACATCTAGTGATTTAACTTGGTGATAGTAATTAAAAAACGGAACTGTTACCCTCAGACATAGTTATGTGTAAGCATAGAAACTGAGTTAAAAAAAAAAAAAAAAAAAAAAAAAGCTTGATATAGATGATATAAGTGGAGTAGTGCCAGCTAATGATAAAATATTGACCCACCTTTTGGAGTTTTTTTATTCGAAAGTGTCACAAACTTGATAACGTATAATGTCAATTGGGGTGTTAATAAGTAAATATATATATACACACACATATATATATTAATAAAAGTATAATACTGATCAATTTAATCGTCGATCAAATTAATAATAATTATCTTTTACAAAAATAGATTATTTATTTGGCTAATTTAATAATTTATCAAGTTAAATTATTATGTCTGACTTCAAACAATAAAAAAGCAGTTGCGTCAAATTATCGGACTAAATAAATTGACCAAAATAAAAAGCCAATTTCGTCAATTTCTTTAATAAATATAAGATTATTTATGTGACCGAGTCTGTTGGGAAAAGTAATGTTGTTTTGATAATTGTCAAACAAAGCTTGATACAGCAAGCCCTGTATCGAAAGCCGATTGTAATTGCAATTCTGTATCGAAGACCTTTGGATAGCGCCACCATACAGCAAGCTCTCGCGCTACCAAGATACAGCAACAAAGTCTAAAGTAAACACCAAGTATGGAAGCTGCCTCGAATCTCAATACAGCACCCTTCCATACAGCGCCGGACTACTCCAATATGCCTACAGCTCTAGTGGATACAGCATCCACATCGAAACAGGACTGAAGACCGTTTGAAAAGGAATCTATGGTATTCACTAAAGTCAAGTACCGTTCGATAAAGAAGTATTTAAATACTGAAAGGATAAAGTATTTAAATATTGAAGCTGTCAGAGATCTTCAAATCCCGCGAAATCCGGATCGTGTTATAATCCCGTTGAAACGGAATCTCATTCAAACGGATACATCTCAACGGATATATATTTCAAAGGCTATATATATATATATATATATATATATATATATATATATCTCCAGAGTTTGAAGATCAACAAGAAGCAATTCAATATAACGATTTCAATCACCAAGTGAAGAAGCTATTATTATATACATCAGAGCAAAACATATCTCCAGAAGCTTTCTGCAAATCAGATCTAAAGAGATATACAGTGCTCAACATCAAGAACAGCCATCATCAGCTCAAGAACTCCATATTCAAAGCTACTGTTCTTACCCGGTTACCTACCTTTTACTTTTGTGTAAAAACTGAGCTCTGTGTGAACTCAACAAGTTATTCTGACCTGTGTGGGACGAATAAGAAGGACGAAGCTTTGGAACTGTGTGTGAAGAAGCTAGTCAAGAAGGAAGCTTTAACCAATCTGTGTGAACGGTTGAAAGCGACAGTCTTTGTATCAATCTGTGTGAACGATACAAGGATAGGTTTGATTATAGATACATAGTTGTGTACGCAGTATTTATAACAAACGTTTTACTCCTGTGTGGAGGACCAGTGGACGTAGAGGGGTTTACCTCGAACCACTTTAATTACTGTGTTATTTACCTTTCGCCGTTACTGTTTTCATAATTGTAATATAAGTATACACTGTAAAACCCTGTACGCACCAAGCTAACAGGAGATCAAACCGAGTTGCTGTATCGACGGCAACTTACTGTGTTAAGACTTCCGCTACGCACTCAGATTCGAAAATCCATACAGCCTGTTGCTTAAACATTTCCCAACCTGTATCGAGTATACTTACTTACTATTGAAAGGGGACCAACAGAGTCACTAATTGGTCAATTCGATTGATGGTAAATACACATTGATTCTAAGTATATATTTAGTTATTCAATGTGTTATCAAAACGAACATAAGATAATATCAAGTAAGAGATAGAATTAAGGCGGTTATTCAAATACACTTTGATATTATATATATATATATATAATAATAATAATAATAATAATATATATATATACACACACACAGACACACAACTATGCTTTTCTAAAAGTAATATTTTCATTATATAACTACAACATTAATTAATTGGAAAATAAATATAAGATTATATGATTTAAAGAAATATTACGTTTGTTAAAATAATTAGAATTAAAAATACTAATTTGTTAAGAATAAAGCGAATTAAAAATATAGAGTCATCATTCGTCGAAATCAAAAGATCTGCAAGATATCGAGATCACAATTTGCATTTAAACAAATTGTTGGAATTCCCAAAATGATACACTCTCGAAGAGCCATATATTCTTCATATCGATCAACGATCATTATAATATCAAGTAATCATATCACATATTTAGTCCCGTCCAAAATTATTACTCCATCCGTCCCACCGATCTTGATTCATATTCCTTTTTTGGCCGTCCCAAGATACTTGGTCATTTCCTTTTAAAGACACATTTATCTCTCACAACTTTAAATAATATATGTTCATATCACCACTTTACACACTACTTTTCAGCTTTTCTTAAATCTCATGTCGAAAAGCAAATGCTCAAAATGGGTGGGACGGAAGAAGTATTAATTTAAGCGGGCTTGACTTTATTTTGGAAAACTTTGTTCTGTTATTAAATCTTCCGCGAGTGCTGCTGGAAAAGGAAGAACGTGTAGCCGCAGCTTCCATAAAAGCTCCTCTTCCCCCGACCATTTCCAAGGCTGACTTGATAGACCCCTATTGTATTGGAATTAAGCTCCCATCTTTTGACTGTTAATTAATCTTTTCAATCTTCGATTCTACACTATGTTAGAACAATAGTATTTCGATTTGGGTATAGACAGTATCCTTTTTTTGAATGACGGAAGAATCCACGGCCGCTATTTTTGAATGTGTACTGTGCTGAACTGAATTGAATAGAACTAAAATTTGCTGAATTAAATTGGACTGAAATTTACTGAAAGTAAGCTCAAAAAAACAGAGTTTAAGTCACAAAGCTCTTTTTATTTTTTTCTAATGTTGGGATCGAATCTCATAGCTAAACTCTTTCGAATACAGACTTATAGACTCGTCAACCAGTGGCCTTCTGGGTCCTCCGCTTTAAGTGGGTGGGAGACTGGATTTCGAGTCCTTTTAAGGACAAGAATCTTCAAGAGTTTATGACTCTTTAATTTATAGCTAAAGAAAAGATCATAGCCCCTCGAATATGGTGGTGGAATAGTTAGATGTTGAAAACTTTAAGCGGCAATGTTGGAGGCCAAATCTCGGTGGGATCGTGTGGTTGGATTTGAGAGGGTCCAATGTGGAGTAATCATTTGGGGGACAACTCTTTGCGCGTTTTAGTTGAGGATGTTTAAGAACCTATGGACAAGATACACATCCCGCGATTTAACTGGTAGCAGTTCCGATAAACCGAGTTGTCCGAGGAGTAATCACGTGTATACTTGGAACCTCGATATGAAAAGAAAGACTTATAGACTCGTCTTTTTGACCTAATAGCCTCAATATTGTAATTAGAAGATAAGTATGTGCTTTGACCTTAGTCTAATATTCCGCAGTCGAAATGAAAGGTTCGTACACTCCGAGACTGTTCCAAAAATCTTCGAATAAAATCAAAGGAAGACCCGTTTAAACATGTTAGCAATTTAATAATTGGGCCTTACATAAAGACCGCGAACTTGATCGACAATCTTTTCTCGAACAAAATATATGTCCATCGTGGTATGTTTTGTGCAGCCGTATTGAACTAAATTATTGGATATATAAATAGCACTAGTATAATCATAATGAGCTAGAGTCGCCTTCTTAATCAGGCAATGAAGTTCCAGTAGAAGTAGGAATGTAAACGGGCAGGGTAGGGTATGGTTATTCCCATCCTCAAATCATATCATAACACAAATTACCCTCCTCATGCCTTATCATATTATTCTATTTTTTATCACTTGTATGGTACAGTTAATATCCGCCGGGTACAAAGGTAAATAGATTATCCGTTCAAATTTAGTTTTCGTAGAGTAAATCTACCGTGCCCAATCCTCTCCAACCCTGGCATGCTTTGACCTACCCGAAAATTCCTCATAAAATATCTTTTTTATTCTTTTTCTGAAAAATACACTTCATCAATAATAAAATATTTACTAAATAAATAACATTATTTAATAAGAACGAGAAAATATTGCAAAAATTAAAATAAGATCCATAATATAAGATGTAATTACTAATTGATTGAGTTTTTTCGATTTTTTATAAAATAAATAATGCATTATATATTTTCACTAAATCCTAATATATATAATAAATATATTTAACGAGTAATCGGGTTGGGTAGACCGTAGACGATAAAATACTAAGCCCATACCCCAGAAGAATTTAACGGGCACGGGCATCGCCCTATCCACTACCTGAATTTTTGTTTACCCACGGGTAACCCGACACTGCGGGTAAAATTGACATCCTTAAACAGAAGATTGCGAAGCAAACAAGATCCAGAGTGCCACCCCACTATATTCTGCTTCGGCGAGAGAACGACAAAAGTTACTTGACGTTTCGCATATTAGGAAACTAAATTATATTCTAAAAAACACAGTATCCTGGTGTTGAGCGCCGAAAAATTATAAGCATGAATTTGTTTTTTAAAATATTTTCCTAATATTATCTTTTCAAATTTTTCGTGATAGAATTAAAATATTATTCATCCTCATTTAAGAAAAACAATTATATTATGAATTGAGGAAATCAAACCAAAACAAACATACCCAGTATATCCCGCACAGAGCAGGGTCTGGGGAGGGTGAGATGTACGCAGACTATGCCCCTACTTTTTACATTAGGGAGGCTGTTTCCGTGAATACCTCAGCTTAGTGCACAACAAAATATAGAGAAGTATATACAAAGAAGCATATGATTCGAGAAAGCTCAAAACCATACATGAGTCCATAACTTAATTCACATTAGACTTACCTAAGAGAACTTTGACTACTAGTACCTCCGTCCCACCCAAAGGTTTATATTTCTATCAAAAAGTAGTCTCTTTAGTAAGTTTACATATATCACTTTTTACAATCAAATCAAACAATCACCTTTTACTTTTTAATCTCCACCACTCATTCATCATCAATACTTTTTACTTTTTAATCTCCAGCACACATTTAATCATCATTCCTTATACCAATCATTACCTAAAATACACCAAATATACACCCTCTGTCAACCTTTGGCTGGGACGGAGGGAGTACATTCTTAGTGAATGCTGCTCTAACAGAAGAGATGTTGACTCTGCACAACTCTATATAAAAAATTGTTTTACTTTGTGTGTACCAAAATTTGATAATTAATGATCCAGCTGGAAAGGGCCATCTTTTCCTTATATATAATATCGAGATTTGATAACCGGGAAATGAAAAGTGAAGTGTTTCTTTATACATCAGACTATGAGAGAACGAAATAAATCATGATAGCCATTTATGCTAGACAGGTAGGTTGGTACACGACAGCGAGTTTCCAATAAACCATAGTTTATACTTTATATCAAGTACTACTAGAGATCACTAGGGTCATGATGGTACGGTAGCGTTAATTATAATTTAATTGAAATAATTAAATTAACATATTACTTATTTGAAAAAAAATATTTTACTTTATAAAATTCTATCGGCTGCTGATGGATCTGTCATACAAAAGAAAAAGAAATTAAGGACTGCCGGAAAGTTGGCTGGCGGACATGGCCTTCCAGAAAAATAGCCGGCCGTCGGAGGAAAACAGATCGGCGATATGGCATTTTTTTTTAAAAAAAAAGGTAAAATAAAAGTTGGTCGGCCACCAACGGGCCAGGCGTAAAAAAAAAAAAAGTTGGCGGGCCGCCGGCGATGGCCCATCGTAAAGCAGCTCGACAGTTTGGCGTTTAAGAAACTAAGAAGGATAAAAATTGATTGTCCAATCGCAAGTGGTGGACCGTTGGAACAGAGGTGCCCAGAAAACCGACGGACCCGTGTAGGGACCCGACCAACCCGTTGGACCTGGGAACCCGGACACGTGGTATACACAGGTGGGGTCCTGGTCTTATCTTTCCAGACCCGTCGACCCGCCGGGTCATCCCGTCGGGTCCGACCCGGATGACCCGGCGGGGAATAAAAAAAAATTGAAATTTGGCCGTTGGACCCGGCCGGTCGGACCCGTGACCCGGCGTGTCTATGGCCAGATTTTCAACAACAACAAAAAAAAATTAAACATCAAATTCTATCTATAAATTTTCCCCAACTCATCTCATTTTTTCACACCCTCATTCTAATCTATCTCTCAAACTCTCATTGCTAATCACTATAATATTTAATTTCTTTTTTTACTAGCATTTAATCATTATGTCGAGTTCTGACAAGGGAAATGGTATTGCTACGTCTCCTGAAAAATTCATAATGTCCAAGCTTGATCGAATGGTTCTTTGGGACAAATCGAAGAAACCATATGGCATAACTATTTTTCGTGTATAAAATGATAATAAATAAAATTAAATACAAGCTCAGTTTTTTCCAATGATTTCCTTGTTCATTATAGTTATTTTTTCTATAGAATGATAACAAATAAAATTTTATAAATACTTTTTCAAAAAAAAAAAAAAAATCACTGGTCGGACCCGAATCCGGACCCGTGGCCGATCCGTGAACTCGCCAATCCATACATTTCATATGTACGGGTGGAGTCCGGGTCCTAGCCGACCGACCCGTCGACCCAGCGGGTCCGATCCATAACCGAACCCGGCGGTGGGCACCTCTACGTTGGAAGGCATGCCTGCGGACCTGGCAGGAAAAAAAAAAACTTGGCCGGCCGTCATAGGTATGGCGAAGACCGGTGGCGGCCCTGTCGATAAAACTAACCGATCGAAGAAATAATTCTTTTTTGAAGATTAATTGTCCTGTTAATTTAATTTAATATTTTAAGAATATTTTTTATTTATTATTGGAATACTTGATATTATTTTTACTATTGAATTCAACACAGAGAGAGGGAGCGAAAAGTGAGAGTAAATTTGTCTTTTCAACACTACGACCAAAAAAAAAACTATCATTATATTATATATTTATTTTTCTGCCATTATATCAATTATCTTTGAGAAACACTGTGCAGTACCTTTCTAGAAATAACACAAGTCTCCTGACCTAACTATACATAATTGAGTCATCTATTTGCGTATTATAAAATAGATTCGAGATGTCTATTCAAATTCCTAAATTGCATCTGAGTTAGACGAATTACATCGAGCCACCTAAAATATATTCAGGTCATCTAAGTACTTTTGAATCGTAAAATGAATTTGAGTCACATGTTTAAGTGATCTAAATTTAACTCGAGTTGGCGTGCTACATTTGAGTCACGTAGATCACATCAAATTTATCTAAAATGCATTTGAGTCACCTAAATTTCATCTGAATCACCTAAACATATTCGAGCCACCTATTTGAGTCACATAAATTACACTTGAGTCACCTAAAACATTCGAATCACGTGTTCGATTCGATCAGCTAAAGGGGTGTATTGTATTTGAATTTCCATAATATTTTAATAATTTTTGTAAACTTTAAAAGTTAGAGGATATTAAATATGGATTTTTATAAACATATTTCAAATCCATAAAAGTACAAAGGTGTTCAATCAAAACTTTTTATTATTTTTATTAAGTTTAGAAGAGTCCACAACTATTCAAATAGTTTATGAATTGCGAATGATTCATAAAATGATGGAGTTCTATTGATTGTCAACACTTATTATAAATAAATAAGTTTTAGAAATCCAACTTCTAAACTCAAGAGTTCATGAATTATACATTTCATTTATTTTTATTATTTTACTTTGACTCTCTCAACTTTTTCTCATTCTTTTATCACCAAACTCATCGACGTCGCTATCAAACATCATCATTGTTTATCGAACTTTATCACTTATTCTAAATTTCTAATCACCACCACCTTTCTCTTTTCCTCTTTAATTTTTATTAGATTAGTAATATTTTTATTAATTTAGTAATATATCAATAATCTTCATAATATAATTACACACCCTCTGTCCTTTAAATTTGCGCCTGAAAATCTTCGACACGTTGGTATAATTATTACACTTGAGTCACACGGTAAACATTTACCCTAGTATTAGATTAGTAATATCTTTATTACTTTATTAATATATCAATAATCATCATAATATAATTACACACCCTCCGTCCTTTAAATTTGGGACTGAAAATCTTCGACACATGGTCTAATTATTACACTTGAGTCACCTAGAACATTCCAATCACGTGTTCGATCACCTGAAGGGGGTGTATTGTATTTGAATTTTCATAATATTTTAATAATTTTGGTAAATTTTAAAAGTTAGAGGATATTCAATCTGAATTTTTATAAACATATTTAAAATCCATAAAAATGCAAAGGTGTTATATAAAGACTTATTATTATTTTCAATAAGTTCAGCAGAGTTCACAAGTATTCAAACAGTTTATGAATTGCGAATGATTCATAAAATAATTGAGTTGTGTGGATTGTCAACCCTTATTTAAAAATAAATAAGTTTGATAAATCCAACTTCTAGACTCAAGATTTTCATGAATTTATTAGTTTCATTTATTTTATTATTTTACTTTCACTCGCTCAACTTGTTCTCATTCTTTCTCCACCAAACTCATCGATGTCGCTATCAAACATCACCATTGTTTATCGAATTTTTTCACTTATTCTATCACCACCACCTTTCTCTTGTCCTCTTTAATTTTTATGATATTTTATTTATCTAATTTTACATTATGGTTCACGTGTGATCAATAACTATATATTTTCTTATTCATATTTTATTATTTGAAATATCTCAAGAAATTATACATACAATAATAACTTTCAGAAAAATTGAGTCACTTCTTACATGTTTACTTATGTTCAAGTTCATTTATTGTTATTATTTTATTAATCAAATTCACATGAACAGTTAGAAACGTTTTAAAAAAATGTGCATACAAATAGGCATAAGTTTATTAAAATTTATCATCCAAAATTCTGATACATGATTTTAGAAATTTATGAAAAAATATTTATAAATACATAAAACTCATACACTCCTTTGCAATTTATCAATTATAGAAACTTCTCAAGAATCAGAATACAATACATCCCTCTAAATCACGTCCGAATTCTAAACATGTGACTTCAATATAAATAAATGATCTTAAATGATTTCGCCATTATGCTAGAAATTTGTTACTATTAGTCTCTATTCTTTTGAGCTGAAATTCGCTGAACTGAAATGAATTGAACTGAAATTATTTATATTACAATAAAATTAATTATATGTATAATATTTTTAAATTTAATTTATTTAAAATAATAATAATAATAATATTGTATAATGTTTCTAAATTTAATTCATTTAAAGTAGTAATAATAATTATGTATAATATTTTTTAATTTAATTCATTTAGAAAAATAATAATAACTATTATTATGTATAATATTTTTTAATTTAACTTCATTTAAAAAATAATAATAATTATGAATATTTTATTCCTTGCTACGTCTTATACAGTATAACCTCGATAAATGAATATGATCGGACCGGAGAAAAATATTCATTTAGCGAAATTATTCATTTATCGAAAGAAAATTTGAATATATTATAAAGAGTTGGAACCGGAAAAAGTTATTCATTTGGCGAGATTATTCGTTTATCGAACATTCATTTATCGAGGCTTAACTGTATTTATAGTGGTTGACTCTCTTCTCATTATACTGTTAATAATATTAGATAATAATATATATGCAACAATGATAATAATAAAAATTATAGCTTCGATTATCAATAATATTACGATCGATAAATTATTTAATTACTATTAAATAATAATTGTTAGATTAGAACAACAATAAAAAATAATACAAACAATAATACTACTACCGATAAATTAAAATAATATGATTAATAATAAAAATTTGTACATAGTATACAACAATAATTATTCTTGATAAGAAAATTATATATATATATATTTGGTAATTAATATCAACAATAAAAATAATTTGCTGAATTGAACTGAACTATGCTGAATTAAACTGAACTGAAATTTACTGAATTAGACTGAACTGAACTAAAATGAAAAGTGCTGAAATTAAGCTCAAATAAACGGATCTAGTTATTACGGTAAATTTTGTGTGCAGAATCAAGTCGTACCAAATTTTTAAAAGTTTTCTTGTTCAGATTTTATGTTATTTATTTCCTAACGTATGGTCATTTTATGTGGTTGACCGATTTTGTAATTGTAAGAAAAATTTAATCGTTTGGTTTGACTTTGTTCGTTTTGTTTTTAAGACCATGGTTTCTACTGTTGGAGTAGTCGTTGTCATCGTGCAAAGAATTTTCAACTATATTTCTTACATTTTACTCTTTTGACAGACGAAGGTAAATAATATATCGTAAAACCTCTCAAAAAAAAAATTATATTAAGAAATAAATACTATTTAGGAATAAATTACTAACAATATTACTATTCTAATACTAAGTACAAATCGTTATTAAATTTGTACCCAGTTCTCACATAGGGTATGTTTGGATTATCACTTAATGTACATTATAATCTTAGTTTAGATTAAAATTGGTCAAATAATCTAATTTGACCTTTAAAATCTTGTTTGGATGGTGCTAATTTATTTTAGATTATAATCTTAATATAGATTAAATTCAAATGCTTTCGAATATACCTTTCAATCCAAAACTACCAGATTTTATTTTTTCATTCTGATTTTACCCTTAATGTATGTTTTATATATATATATATATATATATATATAAATTTTATTTTTTTCATTCCGATTTTACTCTTAATAAATATTTGTATAAAATTTGTATAATAATACAAGTGATAACATAAAAAACCCTAAAATATCATTAGAAGTTAAAAACAAAATAAATAATAATATTGCATAATGTCAAAGAATAATAAGCAACATAAGAGTTAATATATAAATATTAAGGTTGTTTTTGTAATATTATAATATAACAATAAATATAAAAAATGTACTTTTACAGTTAAATCTCGATAAATGAATGTTCGATAAACGAATAACCTCGCCAAATGAATAATTTTCTCCGGTCCCAATTATTTATAATATGTTCAAATTTTCTTTCGATAAATGAATAATTCCGCTAAATGAATATTTTTCTCCAGTCCCGATCATATTCATTTATCGATATTTTACTGTATGTCATTTTATAAATTTCAGCTAGTATTAAACGTACCTGGGCTTCTCGGCCCGACGGTTTTAGCCCGGAACTGACCGAAAGTCAACGGTTTTAGCCCAAGCCCGTCGGCCAACGGGCCTGAACCGGACCGGGACCGAGAAGCCCGGGCTGGGCTAGGGTCGGGGAAAATGAAACCGAGGACCGACGGTTCAGGCCCGTCGGTCCTCAGAAACTCGCCGGGCTGGGCCAGGCCCAACGGGCCCAACGAAAAAAAAAAAAAAAAGAGTAGCAGTCCAGTAGCCTTCTTTGCCAACACTTGAATTCTTGAGATGAAGCCTTCACCGAGACGGGTCGATCGGATGCGGAGTAGAGAGCTCAAGTCCTTTATTATTGTTATTTTTTCATTTCAAGAATTCAAGTGTAAAACTCCTAAAATTGTGCTTAACTTATTTGTTGTAATTTTCCTCACTCTTAATGCAAAATTGCAAAGTCCTTCTCCTTATTCATTTTTCAACAATTTAATGAGTTTTTAGATATTTAAAAAAAAAAATCAAAACAAAATCAAAACATTAAGAATTATCATTTTCTATTCATAAAAGTAATAAATATACAAGAAAAAAATGAAAAAAATTTAAAAAGTTAAAATTTAAAAAAAAAATGTAAAATTGGGAAGCAATGAATCCCTGTTTGCGTCGCGGCTGGCCGTCAAGCACAGCTTTAGCCCGCCCAGACTGAGGGCTTCTAGCCCGACACGGGTGGTCGGGCTCGTCTTCGGTCCGAGCTCGGTTCTGTGTTTTGGAGACCGAGGACCGCCGGTTCGAGGCCCGAAACCGGCGGTTTCGGCCCGGCGGCACATCTAGCTAGTATGATAGTTAGTTTTGCCAAACACTTTTAAATACAATAATCTAAATTATCATACTACAACTAAATTATCAATTTTCAGCTAGATTATCTGATATAATCTAGATTATTGGTTTTCATCTAGATTATCAACAATCAGTTAAATTATCAGTTAATGCATCCAAACATACCCATAGACTGTGTTTAGCACTAGCTTATCAGCTAGTTTATAAGCTTCATGAGCTTATTTGACCATTGACTAAAAAAAGCTCGTTTCGTAAACGACTAACTTCTCTTATCAGCTAGCTGATTGATAAGCTAATTTTCAAGCTTATGAAAAAAAAGAAGCTAACTTTTCATCTTTATATATTTCATATATGTCCGTAACCTAAATAAAAACATAGGTTTTTTTTTTTTTATAGAAACACCACCTGAGTAATTGATATATTACAAATAAACCCACCATCCATTAACTTTTCAGGAAAAATTGAGGCTTCAGACAAGTGGTGGACGTGGAAAATTATGATTAATCTGATCATCACTCTATCACACTTGCTAATGAATTACTTTGTTATAAATATAAAACAATAATTTTGTGTTAGATTTATCTTTTATATTTTACGGAATCTTTTTGATATCTATTGTTGTTGTGAACTTGTTCGTAACTAAAATTATACACACAAGTCCTATTCATGGCAATTTTAAACCATCAAAAGCAAATTATCAATGACTTTTCAAAGTGACAATGAACTGTGAATAGTACATATGTGTAATTTAGAGGTAGTATATATTAAAATAATAATAGACAAAAATATTATTTATTTTATTTTATAATATTGTTAAATATAATGAGAAAATTTAAAAAATAATAGAAAAATAAAAGTGATGTTATTTTATGTAATTTTATAAAAATACCAGGTAATTTATCAGCTAATTTGCTAAAATCTACATTAAATCATCTAGTTTATGAACTACTCAATCAGCTAACTTATCAACTTCTCAATCAGCTACCAACTAATTTATCAACTAACACCTAACTTATCGGCTAGTTTTTCCATGTCCGTAATTTTTTAGGGTCCCCAAAGGCGAACGCTCCTATCGCTCACCCTCTCTGCACTTATCTTATAAGCCCAGCCCTCCGATCAACAAAAGAAAATAAAATAAATCCAAATAATTTCCTAAAATAATATTTAAAGCCCTGATCACGTGTGTCTCGCTGTAAATTTGCCTTCGCTATACCTCTCTCTCTCTCTCTCTCTCTCTCTCTCTCTCTCTCTCTCTCTATCTCTCTGCACTTTTACGAAACTATACATACAGATAGATACAGGGGCGTTGCTGATCAGCGCGAAAACCTAGCACTCACCATCAGTTTTTTCACTGATTTTTTTTTACAGGAATCTACATCTGTAAATTGTGGTGGCGCTGGTGGTGGCGGCGGATTGAAGGAGCCCGTCTGCTTGCTGTATGTCAGTAGATTGCGACACGCATTACGGTGGATCCGGCGAGCTTGCGAACCAGTTACAATGGCCACAACTCAGAAAGAGGCGACGCTTCCTGCTTCGAAGACGGCTTCTTGTTGCGCTCCCGCTGCCGGCGTCGGCGGTTCGACCGCCGTAGTCCGCCGTGAGTCTGCGTCTGCCACCGCTGCTGCTGATTGGAAAGTGTCTTCCGCCGCCACGGAAGATCAGCAGGGCAAGAACGCTGCTGCCGTTTCGTCCTTGATTAGACCAGAGCTTTCTTCGAATGCCACCACTAAAGGTATTTCCCTCTCGTCCTGGTTTGACCCTATCGTAACCACGTAGTACTGTTTATTTTGCCTTTTTTTTTTTTTGGTTTTACTGTTCCTGATGTAAGAGGTCTGAATTCATTTATCTTTTAATATAGATGTACTATGCGTATGTCGGTGTCTGTGTTGGGCATACATGCAGGTTATGTGCATCGATCAAAATCTTTGAGTTATCTTTCTTGCCCTTGTAATGAGACGGTGCTACAGTTGAAGCTCAGTCGTTGGCTGTGTCTATTTCTTGTTCTCTGTTTTGATATAAATGTCTAAGTGTTTCCAATGAAATTAAACAGATTATGCATATGGTTTTCACCATTTACAATGGAATATCGATCTTGTTAAAAAAAACATTACAAAAGCTATTTGAGTTTTTTATCTGCAATTAGTATTGGTGTACAACATTTACATAATTGTTGGTGCAAGTTTTATGATTATTGTTCGTATAATTTTTTATAGACATCACAATCATTTTTTTTTTTTTTTTAGATTAGAGTGCTTTACATTTGAAACTGGACCAAGCTTTTAGGGAGTTCTGTGAGGTCCACTGCAGAGATTCATGTCATTTGGGTGGACCATTTAATCATATCGTGAGAATATTGTTTGATGAATGAAGTTTTCGTCATCATTAATAAAATAAAAATATGCATGACTAACGTTCAAATCATGATCATTGGAAGAATAACTCTTGGTACAATACATGGTCTGAAATGTTTTGCCTTTCATCATATTTTTACCCTTTCTTTCCATCGTTATTTTTCAGTTTAACTTTATTATTTGTAGTTATTAAGCATCATGTCTGTGATTTTATTTAATTTTGTGAAATCGTGACCACTGTGTGTCTGAACTGTATGATTGCGCTCTTAATCGATTAATGGGGAAATATTCCTGGCGCTCACTTTGGTGCAGTTCTGCTGTTTCTTTCTTTCGGTTTTGTAACCTTGTTATTCCTGTAGGAGATTGATAGATTCTAAAGTAGTCAACTTGGATTTTATTGATTGACTTGTAGGCTGACCACCTCACCTTCATTGCACTTCCGTGGTCGTGCATGTCTATTGCTTAGTTTCTGGCAAGACTTCCCATTGTACAGTGTAATGCTATATCATGAATTTTGAGAATTCCAGAAAGAATTGGATTTACCTTTTCAGTGCAGTGTTTAATTTAATATCTTT
This sequence comes from Orobanche coerulescens, assembly GCA_033398695.1. NCBI lineage: Eukaryota > Viridiplantae > Streptophyta > Magnoliopsida > Lamiales > Orobanchaceae > Orobanche > Orobanche coerulescens. The sequence continues at coordinate 2,491,645 of CM065808.1, forward strand.
ACATTTATCTTTCTGGATCCTTCTATGTGCAGATACATGCGTCGTAAATTTTATTGGTTTCTGTCATACTTGTTTATTGTTTATGATTTGAATTCGAAGATTGGCTTGCCAATTTTAACCCTGTATGCGTTACTCTTTTGCGCTCAATTTTCTGCACAGTTGTTACGAGCTACATTTTTACAGAAGATTCGGTTGTTATTGATGTTTTGCTTATTCAGGTATCCAGGTCATGACAAGGGCTCAAACTAAACATCCTTTGGATCCTTTATCTGCTGCTGAGATCTCTGTGGCTGTGGGAACTGTTAGAGCAGCTGGAGCCACCCCTGAGGTACACTTTAACTTATCACTGATATGGTGTGCATGCATTTTTATTATATCTATCATTGTATTTTTGGCCTCATAACTTCTCCATCTTTTTTCAGGTTAGAGATAGCATGAGATTTATTGAAGTTGTTCTGTTGGAACCAGATAAAAATGTGGTGGCACTGGCGGATGCTTATTTCTTTCCCCCCTTCCAACCATCGTTGTTGCTTAGAACTAAAGGAGGACCTGCCATTCCCAGTAAGCTCCCACCAAGAAGAGCCAGACTAGTCGTCTATAATAAAAGGTCCAATGAGACTAGTCTGTGGATTGTTGAGTTGACCGAAGTGCATGCAACAACTCGAAGTGGACATCATCGGGGAAAAGTTATTTCCTCTACAGTTGTCCCTGATGTTCAGCCACCAATGGTATCTTTGCTATACTGAACCCTTTTGGTAATTCATTTAATTTATTATATCTGGCCCCAACACATGGCGTATGTGGGCAACAGCAAATGTTCTCTCTAGGCTTATACTTTGTAAATTACAAGAACTACCCTCGAGGCTTAGCCTATATTAAAATTTACGAATACCCGGTTGAGGTTTGTGTTTGTTTACAAATACTCCCTCTAAAGGTGCTTTTTTAAAATAGAAACAATGCCGCAGGAATGATTGTAAATTTTAAAGATAATCGAACTTTTAAAAAGTAAGCTAATTCTCTTTGTAGAAGGGGAGCCTTGGCGCAGCGGTAAGAGTGTTGCCGTGTGACCTGTGGTCACGGGTTCCAGTCCTAGGAGCGGCCTCTTGCCAATTAAATTGGCAAGGAAGGCTTGCCCCCTATACACCCTTGTTGTGGAACCCTTCCCCGGACCCTCGCCTTGCGGGGACGCTTCCCCGGACCCTCGAATTTAAGCTAATTTTCTTTGGTAGTTTTGTAATTCACTCTCATTTGAATTCCGGCTTGTCATGTATCAGTTGAAGCTTTGTGTGGGAAAGACGAAAGTTGGTATTCTACCTATTTTTTTCTCCACTTTGATGATAGTATAGCTAATAGCTATGGTAACATCTCTTTGTTAAGTATGCTTAAAGAACCTTTTTTACAACAGACTTGATTTGGAACAGTTCAACTTCATTCGAACAGTGATCATTGATGTTATAGTCCAAACCTCAGGATAGCCTGTTTGTGTGTTGAGAGGTTCATTAGTCTGATAGCTTGACATATTATTTGATTCTTCTGTATAAGCTACTAATACTTTTGGCGTAACGGATCATATTTCTGGTTTTCATTGCCTTTGATACATGATATAACATGATATTAATGGATGGATTTCTTATGTTTTCCCAATGGTAGGATGCTGCAGAATATGCTGAATGTGAAGCTGTTGTCAAAAATTACCCTCCATTTATAGAGGCAATGAAGAAGAGGGGTATTGATGACATGGATCTAGTCATGGTTGATCCTTGGTCCGTAAAATATGAAATAACGTGCTTAGGGCTTAACCTTGCTAAATATACGCATAATTTAATGGTCTTGCTGGTGTTGATACTACTGCAGGTGTGTTGGTTACCATAGTGAGGCTGATGCTCCTAGTCGTAGACTTGCAAAACCACTTATATTTTGCCGGACAGAGAGTGACTGCCCACTGGAAAATGGTTATGCACGACCTGTTGAAGGAATTCATGTGCTTGTTGATATGCAGAATATGGTGGTAATTGAGTTTGAAGATCGCAAACTGGTTCCTTTGCCTCCAGCTGATCCACTGAGAAATTATACCCCTGGTGAAACAAGGGGAGGGGTAGATCGAAGTGATGTGAAATCCCTTCAAATTATACAGCCGGACGGTCCAAGCTTCCGAGTCAGCGGAAATTATGTTGAGTGGCAGAAGGTATTTTCTTTCTCTACTTTTTTTGCCCACTTACGTGAAATTCCAACACAATTTTGTGAAATGTTGGTGACAGTGGAACTTTCGCGTTGGTTTCACTCCGAGGGAGGGTTTGGTCATTCATTCTGTTGCCTATGTTGATGGCAGTCGGGGTCGGCGACCAATAGCCCATAGGTTGAGTTTTGTGGAAATGGTTGTACCTTATGGGGATCCTAATGATCCTCACTACAGAAAGAATGCATTTGATGCAGGGGAAGATGGCCTGGGGAAGAATGCTCATTCTCTTAAGAAGGTATCACTCGTTCACTGTTGATAGTCCTTTTAGTTTTAGCTTATTGCACTTTTATCTCTTAGTAAGAAAATGGTACTTTAACTCACTCTTCTTTCAATGCAGGGATGTGACTGCTTGGGATCTATAAAATACTTTGATGCTCATTTTACAAACTTCACTGGAGGTGTTGAAACAATTGAAAACTGCGTCTGCTTGCATGAAGAAGATCATGGAATCCTATGGAAGCATCAAGATTGGAGAACTGGTATTGCTGAAGTTCGAAGATCAAGACGTCTCACTGTTTCTTTTATTTGTACTGTGGCTAATTACGAATATGGGTTCTATTGGCACTTTTATCAGGTAAGTGGAATGCTTCGCTGCTGGGAGCTAGCCTGTGTTACATTTTCATATATGATGATTGAAGATGGAAAGTTTGATAGACTTCAAATTTTCATGACATGGCTTTGCGTGCGTCTACTTTTTGCTTTTACTATAACATTTGGTTGTGGATGAAAGTGTAGGCTTTTCTTAAAATTACAAGATTTCTATGCAAATGAAGTATAATAAACTCGGATGTTTTCTATTATCTCTTTCATTTTCTCAGTATAGAGCAGTTTAAACTGATGTTTACTTTTCGGTAATTGTAGGAAATCAAGGGGCACCTAACCTGTGAATTGGCTAAAATAATTCTGTTTTATCATCCTGCAATTTTAAGATCGACTTTTCTTTGGTGCAGGATGGGAAAATTGAAGCGGAAGTTAAACTTACTGGAATTCTTAGTTTAGGGGCTCTGCAACCTGGTGAATCTAGAAAATACGGTACAACAATTGCACCAGGACTATATGCCCCACTTCATCAGCACTTTTTTGTTGCTCGTATGGATATGTCGGTTGACTGTAAACCTGGAGAAATGCACAACCAGGTATGTGATTATAAGTTTCCTAGTTTTTTACTGTTGGATGTGTAGTAATAACCTGAATACCTAAAATGCATAATGAGGTTTGTTGTTTCTTCAGTATTTAGTATATCTGAATTAGGCGCTTCTTCTTGACTTTATCATGATAGAAGCAATGGGGATTAAGATGCTTCAATTCCAAGATGGAACAATTTTATTTGTTTCTTGTACTTCTGTATAGGTGGTTGAAGTGAATGTCAGAGTTGAAGAACCTGGAAAGGACAATGTTCACAATAATGCGTTTTATGCCGAGGAAACTTTACTTAGATCTGAATTAGAAGCCATGCGTGATTGTGATCCGTTATCAGCCCGTCATTGGATTGTATGCATCCTTACTCATCTCATTATTTTTTTTCTCTTTCTTTTTGCTAATTAAATATGCATCTATACCTTATCGACATAAATCCAGTCATGTTTTATAGCTTAGCTCCTTTTAGAGGAGATCTCTTTTTCCAATATTATCTTTTTCCTAAGCTAAAAAACAATTTTTATTGGCAAAAAATCTTTTAGGATTGTTCTTGTTTTTCTAATGAAGACAGTATGAGTCGTCTTCTTTCTTTGCTTGTTTGTTCGAGTATTTGGCATAATCTTTTTTCAATCTGTCCTGTATAAACCACGGCATAATTCCCATTTATCTATTTTCTCCATCTAATTATGCGTTGTCCCTGTTCCATTCATTTTTGCAGATAAGGAACACTAGAACCGTCAATCGGAGTGGACAACTGACAGGCTTCAAATTAGTACCTGGTTCTAATTGTCTGCCGTTGGCGGGTCCCGAGGCTAAATTTCTGAGAAGAGCTGCATTTTTGAAGCATAATCTATGGGTTACACAGTATGCACGCGGGGAGGATTTTCCTGGAGGAGAGTTTCCCAATCAGAATCCGCGTGCTGGGGAAGGTTTGGTTTCTTGGGTGAAGCAAAATCGCCCTCTTGAAGAAACTGATGTAGTTCTCTGGTTAGTTCTCAAGTTGCTTTCAGAAATATGTAGTTCTTTTTTCATATGAGGAATTTTATCATTGGCCAATATGTGATGCAATTTATTATGCATGAAGCTATCTTTTGTTCTCCAACATTTCTGAGACGTGCTCAAAATACTCATAGAGGATATAGGACTAGGACTTCTCGATTCCTAGTAAAAATTTATAAGAATCTAACTCGATCATGTCGTTTAAAATCAATCCGAGTTTGTATAATATAGACATAAGAATCGTTATAACTCGTATCATTTGAATTCGGTTCGATTATACGGTTCCTACAAGGTTCTAGACAAATAGAGAAAACCCGTAAAAGTTACTAAGTCCCTGTTCTTTTGGACTTATTTTTCAGTTTTTCAGTTCAGTTCAGGTCCATTCAGTTCAGTTCAGGTCATCAGGTCAGGCCCATTCAGTTCAGTTATTATTATTATTATTATTATTTTTAATTTTTATTATTAATAATAATAATCTTGGTTATTATTATTGTTATTATTACTAAATAATATTTACTATTATTAATAATAATAATTATTATTATCGTTATTGTTGTTGATTACTATTATTATTATTATTTATCATTATTATCATTGTTATTATCATTATTATTATAGTTATTATCGTTATTGTTATTAATTTTGTTATCAATTTTGTTGGGTTATGGGTAATTAGGTTGGGGATGTGGACTTTTATATTATTTTAAAAAATCTTTTAAAATATTAGGTTTTTAGCAAAACCTTATTTAATTATTTTAATATTAAAAAAAATCTTCAAGGGGTCAGACGGGTCCTATATTGGCTCCGCCCCTGAAAGTAGACATCATCATACTGTCACTTTGGATTGACAACAATTTTATTTAATTTTTACAAAAACAAAAATTTGAATCTGGCAAATTATTTGATATTTTAGCTATAATTTATATTTTTTTTTCTAATTTACCCTTATCAAATAGATCTCAACTGATCATTTATATTTTATTATAATATTATTTTCATTATTATTTTATTATTTTTATTATTTTTATTTTATTGTTATTATTATATTATTATTATTATTTACCTTTAATATATATATATCAGTTCATTCAGTTCAGTTCAGATTCATTCGGAGCCTAATAGCGGTTGATCAAAAACTAAAAAATAATTCCAAATAACAAGAAAGAAATCCACTTAACATCCAAATAAAAAGACAATGCAAGAAAACATTAAAAATTCAACCTCTATGTTGCAAAAACGTGTGACATTTTTAAGAAATAAACCTAATATTAGAAAAGACACGTGTCAATTGATTTTATTTATTTATTTATTTATTATTGAAAATTAAGAATTGAACTCAAATCATTTAAAATGAAATGGTTCCTTTCTTTTCAAAAGTAAGATAACCTTTGACAGGAATCAAATCAAGTCGCCTATTTGATCCGATTCGAGTCGATTCCACGGGTTCCACGAGTTAAAGTCTCAGGCCTATAAAGATGTTCTCTATATATTCAGTATAAAATTGTATCATTCTATAGACTTTAAAGCTAGCCCAACTTTTCTTGTATCAGTAAGCAAAATCAAAGTCTTTTTTTTTGTTTTGTTTTTTTACCAGATTTTGAGTTTGATATACTCTTGTACTTGGCATTTGGTTTCATGATTGACGAGGATTATCTCATTCCATTATGATATCAACTCATTGAACCAACGCATTGCTGTGGAAAATTGGATTTCTCATTGTTTTCGCCTATCTATATTCACGTAGGTATGTTTTTGGCATTACACATGTTCCTCGATTGGAAGACTGGCCTGTTATGCCCGTAGAACACATAGGGTTCGTGCTTCAGGTATGTTTTCAGAAGGATACTTCCGTGAGTTGCATTACCCGCTTCTTGTATTTAAAAAAGTAACATCCTTAGCAGTCTATTATTTTTTTATAATTTTTTATGATCTATTTAATGCATAGAAAAATAGTGAAACGGCAATATCAATCATGTAACAAGACATGACTAACAATTATCTCAACTCATATCCATCTCATGATATTTTCTTTTCCATGTAAGTGTAGAAACCTATGAAGGGATCCATCGTAAATGCTATTTTGCTTTTTGCATGAATTTATAGTGTTAATAGACACTTACTTGATGCTATAATCGTCAGGCCACCAATAGCCTAGTGGTATCAGAGCCTCTGTTGTTGCCTGCTGGTGGGTAGAGGTTGGTGGTTCGAATCTCTTTGGGTGCGTGAGTTGTAAGGTCAGATTGTAAGGCCTTCTAAAAAAAATATATTCGTCATGCCATTGACCTTAACATTGTTGGGATCAAGGATTAAGGTGCACTTGTTGATGATGGTGATGATGATCCACATTTTATCAATAACTGTTTTTCCGAGTTTGGCATGAAGAAGCAAGTTTCCCAATCTTTTTCTCCTAAAATTTTGCTCATTCATTATTTCCTTTTGCATGTTATGGACTAATATTCTGTTACTTTGAATTCCTAAATTCTTCCCATTATTGTTCTACGATAGAAACTGGATATTGTAATGATTAGCTAGAAGATTATAGAATGTGATCTAAGAATCTAAGATGCAATGTTATAGTTTACTCATTTGCGCATACACAATTCTACGGCCTCTCAGTTGCTGCCTATTTGTGTACTTTGTTGATCCTTCTGTTGCGCTGACAATCAGTGAGTTTAATAATTTGTCAAGAAAAAACGGACCTTATTTCGTCTGATTTTTGATCCCATTTATTATTGTTTAATGGTTGTGATAATCATTTTGTTGCTTATGAGGTGCAGCCGCACGGATTCTTCAATTGTTCTCCCGCCGTTGATGTTCCACCCAATACTTGCGATATGGATACAAAAGAGAACGACGTGAAAGACAATGGGGTATCCAAGCCGAGTTCATCTGGTCTAATAGCAAAACTCTGAAGGAAGGTATAATGCCTGTATCTAGCCATGCCTGCGGCGTTAACTTTTCTTTAGTGTGTGGATATATTGCTTTGTTATCTCCATTTCGACTGCCATGACTTAGTCTTTTGAGTTTGGATATGTTGCTTATAGTTTAAATTCATGAACATAACTTGCGTTAAATTCGCCTTTTTTTGAACTTCAAATTCGGTCATATGTGAATTCAATCTTGAACGTTTGGTTGTGAATGTCATGTCAAGTCCAGTTCTTCTGAGTTTTAGGTTAATTACAAAAATTGCACATGAAGTGTAGTACTTTAGTCTAAATACAAAAACCTTCACATCTTCAGTTATCTTCCGAAACGATACAAATAACCCCACTAGGTTTGTATTTGCTTAAGAAATACTCTTCTTTTGAGGGTATAATTTGCGAAGAAGCAAACGTTTGGGGAGTGAGGGTAATTGGATTTTTCACAATTAGGGTAATAACCTTTTGCAATTCATCATGAAGTTTTTCGGAGATGGTTTGTGTTGAGCTTTGGCAACTTAATTGAATATAGCAAGGTTGGTAGTCAAATTTTTTGTTGCACTTAGTTGGAAAAAACATGGTGAGAAATTGCCTATTAAATGAAAGGCTCATTTTCGCAAGTCCGCCATCGAGAGGGGAGAAGCAAGAGCTCCGCGAGAGCACACGACACAAAATTGGGAGTAATTTTCAAAGGCGAAAATTGTGTAAATCATGCTGAGTGTTAGGAGAGTTGGGGAACATTTGAGAGAGAAAACTCGAGTAAGGTCCGTGGATGTGGACTTGTTTGTAGCCGTACTACGTAAATATTGTAATGTTTACTGGCATTACTTTATTTATCTTTTTATTGTTATTTTAATTATTATTCATTAAAGTGCTCAAATGTCAATATGGAGATTTTGATGGGTTCAGATCTCAGCATGTACTATAGTACTCTTACTGGTGATTATGTGAGTATTACCCAACTCATTTTGCTAAGTATATAAGCACAATAATATTCAAATTTTACATTTTTTTTGGTGCGACTACAATACTACTCACTTTTACCAAGTATACGAGTACTCTCGGTAGCACAGCCGTACTGTGTCTTGATAGTCTCTATCATTGGTCCCTTTTATCCCTAAGACGGAATGATATTCTTCGGAGGACATGACATGCTCATCGTTCGAGCATGTTTTGGATCTCCAAGTTGCTATGGATAAGATATTATGCATAAATGCTTTCTGAAAAATGATGTCCTTTTGGAACGAGACAAGTTGCCATGGAAGAGGACGTGTTAGTGATGGAGGATCCATAATTTGACACGGCATAGGGCATCGACTCGATATAAATGCATTATGTGTGGCAGGGCTGGTGCTGACTTATATTGGGCCCTGGGCTAAAAAAACATTACCTGCTCCGGGTTAAATATACACTTGATCTACGTTCCCATTTGAAGGACTGATTTTTATTTGAAGTAATGCCTATAAAAATATCAAGATTCCTCGAGGTAAATATCTCGAGAGATTTGAATTTTCAAAGTACCATGCGATCATAAATTAGGGTAAGATGCTGATAAAAGTAGAGAGTTCATAACTTTAGTTTCAAGTTTTGGGGGAAGTCCTTGAACAATACGTTGGTACTCAGCCTAAAACTTATAGTGTTGTCTTGATATTCCAAAAGGTTATTTTAGATAATTAACGCATAGTATTTCATAAATGTTTGTAATTTTATTATAAAGTTAAATATATGCAGGAGGGTGTTCGTCTGAGGTTATAAGCTTCTAAAAATATAATTCGTCTCATTTGCAAAGTATATTTAGGGGTTGTTTACCAACTATGTTATTAAGATTTGAGTGGAATAAGTTATCTGTTTGGATTATGTTGTCTGTCTGTATAAAGATGAAATGCTGTTTACCTGCATTGCTGAACCAACTGTCTGAATGACAGAAATGACCATTTTACTTTCTCGATATATATAAAAATGTATTAAATATTTATATCCAAAATAGTTAAACACCATACAATTATAATTTGCACAACATCATAATAATATAACACAATATCTAGTTATAATAGTCATTTGGTTCCATTAAGATGATAGCTTACCGAATAAGGAGCTGGAGGATCACTGTCCCATTAAGTTGCTATCTTATTGATTAAGCTCATGATAAACACATTATCAGCTGCCCGAAAAAGCTATAAAAAATCAATAAGCCTTATTAAGCTGCTAGTAAACAGGCTCTTAGTGTATATATAACTTTTTATGGATCGCAAAGCAAAATACATAAAATAAGCCTTTTTGACTCATATCGTCCACTTATATTATTCCTTATTAATTGATTTTTTTGGACCATACATATATAAGTAAATGTGCAAAGTGTAAAAATAGAGAAATATGACTATTCATAACTCAAAAGAGATGGAGAGATTCGAAAAGTACAAAACATTTGAACATTATAAACTCTTTAAAAGTGTTTGGGTATATTTGTCAAAAAAGAAAATAGTCTCTCTCTCTCTCTCTCCACCAAAATAGTCACCAATAATCACCAATAACTCGGGATCCTCCGATCACGTCCCACCAAATTATACGTATATTTTTATTCGGTCTCAAATTTATCTCGAAATTTAGATACTTTTCAGAATTCCAAATTTCTCAAAAATTGAAATCTATCCCGATCTTGATTTCTTAGACACTAATTCCGATTTTTGGGACCAGATGACGGGATTTTGGAGATTCCTAGAACAGAGTACTCAATACATATCTCCATATGTTGTGGGAGAAAAGGGTGCCACTTATGTAAAGATACACTTTAATTTTAATATATATTTCAATAATAAATAAATTAACTAATTATGCGATGATGCACTGCAGCAAGCTATCTCTAATCTTCCCCCTCCCTTGCTTGGACCCTAAGTAGTCACCACTCCTCACTCTCTTCTGCATACTCATATCATATTCATATAATATGCCTTATGTATTCATTTGATGGTTGGATGATGCCCAACATACTATTTTATTTATGAGTTATCTGTTGGAATTATTTCTTTAAATTAATACATCGTTTTCAAAGTGAATGGTTATTGTCTAAACAGTTCACGCGAAATATAAATCGTGCTTAATGATAATTTATGTACTGTGTTAAATAATATATCAATACTTACATACTCGATCAATGGCAAATTGAAACTCGTAAGTAGCATGTGAACTCGATAACTCACCTTGTTGCTATTCTTAACCAACATATGACAAATGAAGAAGCTATTGTTAAAGTTTTACATCAATATATTAGGTGCATTTAAGTTCCATGACTTGATTGATACGGATGCATTATGATTGGCATCATCAATCGACAATGAGAAAATTGATCGATGCAATTTCGAGTAGATTATGTTTTCTTAATGAAAATGCCTCTTCCTCTTGCTAAAAAAATTGACATGACTACATTCTCGAGTAGATTATGAGAAAAAAATAACCAAGTCGAAATACACATAATTAATTTAACCACTCAATTAAAATCATTTCCCTTCTCTCTCTTTGTCTTGTGAGTCAAGAGTAAAAGGTTGTAGTCTATAGGGGCATAGACTGATGGTAAGTTGCAAGGTGATTGGGGTGAAAACACTCCGACATCGCGGGTTCGAATTCGTGTGGTGAATACTTTGCTGAAATATTGCAAGGTTTGTTGCTGGGTTCGTGTCTCGTTGGTCATCTCCCTTGCAGGGCTGCCATTAGTGCACATCCCTCGATTTAACACCCGCCTGATCAAGGGACCTCTGATACTAGGGGTGGCATTTCGGAACCGAAAATCCAAAACCGAACCGAAAACCCCCGAAAAAATAACCGAAAAACCGATATTGAAGAAGACCGAACCGAAAAACAAAAAAACAGAACCGAACCGAACTAATTTGGTTCGGTTCTCGGTTCGGGCTAGAGCGGAACCGAACCGGACCGAAGTCAAATTTCAACATACTAAAATGACCTTGTTTTTGTGATTTTGGTGTGTTTCGAATTTTAGTATAATTCGTTTTTCTTTTGTAAGACCCTCATGGGTCCAAGAAGGACCGATAATATGCTCATGAATTTGTGATTCAATTAATTTAGGTTGAGAAAATAAGCTACAGTGATTTACGATTGTTATATATTTTGAGATATTTGGAAATTGCTATGCAACTCTAGCTTTTATCTTGAACACATATGAATATATATATATATATATATATATATATATATATATATATATATATATAACTCTTGTTGGCTTTTGTTATATATAACTTATTCTATTGCATATAATATTTGAATTTATATTGTGAAGAACCGAAAAAACATCAAACCAAATCGAAACCGAACCGAATATTTATAAAACCGAACTTCAAAAAGAACCGAACCAAACCAAAACCGAATATTTGGTTCGACTCTCGGTTTCGGTCAAAAACCGAATCGAATGGAATCGAGTCCACCCCTATCTGATACAGGTGGAGGGAGTTTCTCGTCTCTCCCTCAACAAAAAAAAGAGAGTAAAATGTTGTATTTTCTTAATACCCCCCAACCAAAAAACACACACGAAATATGACTACATTCCTGAGTAAATTATGAGGAAAATAAGTTATGCTATACTCACTTCGTCCATGAAAAGTGTGGTCTTTTTTCTTTTTGGGCCGTCCACAAAAGTGTAGTCATTCTATAAATGGAAATAACCCCACCTAAAATATTACTCCCTCCGTCCAGTTTTTAAAGTCCCATTTGCTCTCAAATATTTGTCCACAATTTAAAGTCCCACTCTACTTTTTGTACCATATTACCCTCTTTTCTTTATTTAATTACTACCTTTTCACTAATGGACCCACTACTTTTTTCTCCAAACCACTACCTTTTTCTTTAAACCACTACATTTTTCTTCCAAACCACTAACTTTTTCTTCCAACCACTACCTTTTTCTTCCACCCACTTTACCTTTATCATTTTTTCTTAACCTCCGCGCCCAACATCAAATGGGACTTTAAAAAGTGGACGGAGGGAGTACATTTTTTCCACTAAAAAATTCATCTCTCTTCCATTTTCTCCACTAAAAAATACACCTATCATCAATTTTATTAAAACTCGTGTAAATTCCTCTGGGTCACACTTTTCTTGGACGGAGGGAGTACATAATTAAATTAACCACTCCATTCAGATCATTTTCCTTATCACTTTTATCTTGTCAGTCAAGTCTCAAGAGTAAGGTGGACACAGTTCAAATAGTCCAAGATTAGGATTGTCCTGGTTATATATGTTCAAAATGGGCCGGGACTGTTCTTGTGTTCGGTCCCAGTGATTTGGGATTGGGACTATCCGGAACGGGACCGGTCGAAAACCACACCACTCCACCATCGAAAATCATGTCAATCGTCGGCACAACATTATTTCAATCATTCTGGAATTGAAGAGAAACTGTCTGAACCATGCCAACCGGTCCAAAACCATGCCAACCACCAGTCCAACATATGTCATTCATTCCAAAATCATGGGAATCACATGTCCAAAATCATGTCAACCGGCATTACGAAATGTTGTTTCTCCCAATCGCGATCGTCCATGATAGTTTAAATGTGTCCCAATCATATTGTGGCCCATAGCGATTTGGGACCGGTTCAAAACAAAATTTGCCCACTCCAAAAGGTTCGAGATAATTTTAGAACGAAATCCTAAGTGTTCGGTCCAATCAAGTAGGACCGAAATTCATACTCGCACCTAATCGAGAGACATATATACGCAGTACCAACATGGTTTTTCTCTTTTTCTCAATCACCCATTTTCTCCTAATGTTGAATAATTGGCCTCAAAAAGACAACTTTTATAATTCTTGACAAGGTGTTTGCTTGGAGATTCATAATGAGTATTTGGAACTAGAATGTTATACTTGTTTGTATCAAGACTTTTTTCTACACATACATTCGATCAAATTTGGCACCTATCTAAAACGTAAAAACATATCCTATAATAATTTTGTTCATATTTATCTCTCATCTACCATATGTATTCAGTGTATTCACATTTATATCACCTCTCTCTCTCTCTCTCTCTCTCTCTCTCTCTCTCTCTCTCTCTCTCTCTCTCTCTCTCTCTCTCTCTCTCTCTCTCTCTCTCTCTCTCTCTCTCTCTCTCTCTCTCTCTCTCTCTCTCCCTCTCTCATACATAGCATATATTTTATCATTGTACACTTATTACTCTATTTTATATCACCATATATTTAAATATATATGACTAAGTACAACATAATAATCCAACATTGTATTTTTAGATATAATTTGACATCTACAACAAAAAATAAAAGCATCTCAATCAAATAACAAACAAAAATTCTTATAATCGCGATCCAAGACTTTAATTGCCAAAATACAGAATACCAACAAATCTCAATCCAATCATCCCTTGAAAGTTTCGACCTTAAGAAAAGGGGATGAGTGCGTTTTCGTTATTTTTCCAACCGCACCGCCCCACATGGACTCACCTCATCCCATATTTGTCAAAAAAAATTTAGAGAAAATATGCCAATATTGTATTTACGCACCCCGCCCCATTCTGTCCCCGCAAAACTGCATGTGTTTTTCAGTTATGATAATGATTCATCCTAAAAGAACTGCGGGGTGTCACTTCCAACCTGCGGTGCACCCACCCTATTTATTACCATGTTTTCTTTATGAGAGACTAGTGCTGGTCGGATCGAGTCGGATATCACCATATTCGGTCAGGCTCGGCATAGTATCCAGTCATTAAGGGACCGATCCATCAAGGAATCAGGTAGTCGGTTAGGGCCAAGACGATTCATTAAGGAATCAGGCAGTCCATCAGATCGGATATCGAGTCGGCCATCAGTCGGGTACCGAATAACTTAGATTATATACTTAGGCCATCTCCAATGTATATCCTATTTTTTCATTTCTATCTTATATGTCAATATTATTTTCTTATTTATATATCCAATTTGCAATATCTACATAGTAAAAATAGAAAAATAGTCTCCACTAGTGATTTGTATAATTATATTTCCTCCTTGAGGAGAGAGGAAATTAATAAATTTTATAATATCCACATGACATATAGTAATTTCTATACCATTTCTCTACATGTAGGAATGGTTATAGAAATTCCCAATATGACTCACCTTCCATATCGTATAAAAATTATTATATAAATTCCATTGGAGAACATTTCTATAATTCATTTCTATAATACAAATTTGATTGTATGGAGATGGTCTTAGAACTTGGTTAAGTTTAACTTCTTAGGACTTAGATTTATTCGGTACTTCGACATGAATATATATTCCATTTAAAAGACGAACCACTTAAGAAATGAACAGGGTATTTACTTGATGGATTGAGTATACTCGATTTTATTATCTGATAGCATGTTAGGATTGAGACTGGTTCATTAATAAATCAGACAGTCTATTGAATTGGATACTCAAATCGGACCGCTGGGCAGATAACTCGGCTCACTAACAGCACTGTTTACGGCAAAGACAAACCTACGGTGGATCCCCTGTGCCTCGGCTCAACCGAAGTAGCGGTCACTTTGGACAGACTAGGATGTTCATTGGTCACTTGCAGAAATAGTTTGAATTACTTTCCTCAGCTTAAAAAAGACAACTCCATTCAACTTGTATGAAGATGCTTACATATTTTATTGAAAAGTTTTTGCCTCAATTTCCTCTTTTGTGAGTACAATCTCAATTTTTTTTTTTTTTTAAAAAATATAAGCTTCACACCACCACTTTCTGCTCCATTTTTGCCCAAAAGTTTATAGAATTAGAAACTTAACAATATTGCAACTAAAAGAAATCACCCAAAAATTAGCCTCATTTTGGCCACGTGAGTAGAGATGTTAAACGGGCTAGCCCTAGCGGTTCCGGGCTAGCCCTAGCGGGCTTCGGGCTAAACGGTCCGGGCCAAAAAAGCCCGGATTTAAACGGGCTAGGAAATATCGGCCCTAACCCTAACCCTAACGGGCTTTCGGGCTAAACGGGCTAAATATTTAAAAAATCTATTTTTGATTTTTTATAAGTCATAAACAAAAAAAAAACAGTAACAATATATTTTATATATATATTAACAAATATACTATAATAAATATATCAAAAAATACACTTTTATGTATATACATATATATACACACTATATTAACAAATACAGTAATAATATATTATATATAATATTAATATATATTATATATAATATTTATATATGTTTTGTATATATATTATTAACAATATATATATATATATATATATATATATATATATATATATATCGGAAGCTTTCTAGCGGGTTTAATTTGCCTGAACTAATTAGCCCACTGCTAACCAATTTACGGTCCGCCAAAAGCCCGGATTAAACGCAGTAGAAATATCGGCCTAACCGTTTTGGCGGGTTAAACGGGCCAGCCCGTCGGGCCCGAACCCGTTTAACATCTCTACACGTGAGTCTGGAGGTGGCCATTGGACGGTCCCGGGTCAGGCCATGCTCGACCCGACTGGATTGGAGCAGGGTGAACTAGGACCGGCCCAATAATTTATTGGGATGGGCCGGATCCATTCCAAATCGGGTTAACTTGGTCTGTTATTTTTTTCTAAAAAAGAAGAAAGAAATTATTTTGATTTTTTCAAAATTATAGTAAAAATATATTATTTTTATATAAAAATAGTAATATATTTTAGTATATTATATATTTAAACATATTATAAAATAATAATAATAATAATAATAATAATAATAATAGCGTGCGAAACCTATTTGGCCGGGCTGTGTGTCATGGATTGGCTGGATTATGGGCTGGGGAGAGAGAAATCCAAATTAGAACCGATGGATCTTTTTAGTAAGCTGACCCAAATCAACTTAGGGCTTGTTTATTAATAATTTAATGGCTTAATTTTTTATTGAGCTTATTCGCATCGATATTTTAGAATATTTACTTGCAGCTCAATGAGAAATACAATGACTTAACCGCGCAATTCATTTTGAGCACTTGTTCGGATTAATCCAATAAAATTCTCCCCCTACCCCTTAGGTTAAAAAATCTTAATAGTATTTTCAATTTTAAAATTCATTTTAAGAATCACAAAATGAATTGAAACTTATTGGATTCTAAAAAGTTGTTTGAGAAAACATTAGAATTATTTTCATACGATTATCATATAATTATTATTTTATTTTCTAAAAAAAGGTCGTGTAGTTATTTTAGAAAATCTAAAATTATTTTGAAATCTCAAAAAATTCATTAGGATATGTGAAAATATCTATGAAATATGGGAATTATTTTCGAAAAATTAAATTTCTAAAAATAATTTAGACTGAATTATATAAAATATAAATATTATTTTTACAAAATCTAAATTTATGAACCAAGTACATTTTTAAATTTTTAAATTTTAAAATTTTGAATTGCTTTTAAGAAAGTTAAAATAATTTCGAAAAAAATATAAAAATTTCAATTTTGATGAAAAATATTTTTAAGAAAAATCAGTTAATTTTTTGACATTTTAAATGAGTTAAAAATATTTTGGGGGTAAAACGGTCATTTATGTCATTCGGATTTAGAATGAAGACAAAAAGTAAACACCAACAAATTTTTATCCGGACAGACAAATTTATCTAGACAGATAAATTCATACATGATTTAATAAAATATTGGTAAATAACCTCTTAGACCGGTCTAAGAAAAAACCGATCTACGCCAGCCCAACCCACTGGCCAATTCCAGGTGATCCTTAGTTTTTGGACAAAAACTAAGCCGTTGACATCATTGTTTCTTTCTCATGTAGTGATTTGCACCCTTTTTTTACAACTCAAAAATATTTATTTACCAATCCTCAAGCCAATACAAATTGTTTCTTGTATTTATACTATATATATATATATATATATATATATATATATATAACTTTATTTTGTAACTCTCTTAAGTCATGGTAACTCCTCTAAACCAATGAGATTTTTTTAAATATTAAAAAATATTTTTAATTCAAAGGGTATTATAGTAAAATACAATTTTTATATTATTTTTGAATTTTTTTTATTAAATATAATAGCCCCTACTGATGATAACCCCTACTATATAGTAGGAGTTATGATCAGTAGGGGTTGTATGCATTGACATGATGTACATTATGTATTACTAGGAGTACAAAAGGTGGTTCTCGCAGTTCTCGCACTTAACAGGGTTCTGAAAATAAAGTTACACTATATATATATATATATATATATATATATCATCCTGATCAAGCTTGACCAGGTGGGGAATAATCAGTGTGCACTGTCAAAATCACACAATATTTTATTCTGTTTGACATGTCTTTTTCTGTTTAAAGTGATTGTGGTAGTGACACATTGCTTTGTTCGCTCCATCATAGAGTAACCGAGTCACGCTTGATCGGTATATGTATAGATTAGAAAACAAACTATATGTATATACAATTTATACTTGATGAATGACTTCCAAATTTGCCCATATGAGCCCTTGTGACAATGTTGTCAATGGATAATCAGTAAAATCCTCTTGATGAAAATTTCTATTCCCTTCTTGCCATAAACTTTCCCTCCTTTCCTCAATTTGAATCCCACTAAACCGAAACCCAAAATTCGAATCCATCTTATTTCCGCCACCCCAATAGAACATGTCTGGGCCTTCTTTCGCTTCGGTCGTCGCACATTCGCTCATTCGTGAGTCCATCACCACGTTTTCATGGTGGTCGAAGCCGATCGAGTTATAACCACAAGTTGGATTGACGAAACTACCCTCCATTTGATTATGTCGATCATCATCGTCATAAGGCCTCGCGGGATTTTGATATAGGAAACTTGGAAGGTAATAATCATGAGGATCAAGATTTGCTTGGAACTCGGGTAGGAAGAGAGGGCCGTAGTAGACTTGTTTGGTAGTCGAGCTTGCTAAATATGGAAAGTGTAGAATTTGTTCGGGATCATCGTTCGCTTGCGTTCGGTTTATGGGCTTGTGAGTGTTGGGATCAATGCCTTGTTTTATGAGTTTCTTCTTGAGGCTTGAGTTCCAAAAGTTTTTGATCTCATTATCTGTTCTCCCAGGTAATTGTGCTGCAATTTGAGCCCACCTGCAAAATTTTGTAGGCAAAAAGAAAAAAAAAACTTTGAGGTATTTATGAAAAAACCCCAATGGTTCTTAAAATTACAGATCGATCCCATCTTAAATGTTAGTGTGTGATTACAGAAAAGTAGACTTATATCATTGTTTTATTACAAAAAAATCCCTCCGACCCACCCAAATAGAGCTGCAAACGGGTCGGACTTGAGTCGAGTACACCCGAACTCGAGTCGGGTTTTTTATTTTTTTGAATTCGGGTCGAGTTATCCCGAGTCGAGTCGGGCAGCGCATGAGGCTGCCGAGTTCGACCCGCTCGGGTACACTCGGGTCACCCGAGTAGCTCGTCGAGTCGGGCAGGATTCGGGTCGAGTCGGGTTGTACCTATTTTTGACATTTTCTGCATATTTTTCTGTAAAACTCAAATCATTTTATTCTACAAAAATTTAATTTTTACATAAACATCAAACAAGAAAAGAAAATCATAAAAGAAAATCATAACGTTAAAAAATAAAAGCAAGGAAAAAACCCAACATAAAATTAGGAAAAAATTACCAAGAACAAGAAGCGCAGAACCAAAAAAAATCACAGCCCAGTACAAAATCCGGGTAGGATTCGGGTCGAGCCGAACCCGGGTATAAAATTCGAACAATCCGGCCGGGTAGTCGAGTACACCCGACCCGACTCGACTACAAAAACGAGTTGAGAGATCGCGCCGAACTCGACCCGAGTCGAGCCCAAAAATCCGAGTCGGACCCGGGTCGAACCCGTGTATACCCGACCGGTTCTGCAGCCCTACACCCAAATATAATGGTGGTTTTTCAAATGATTTTTGTTTATGTAATAAAAAATTAAAAATGAAATACAAATTCATAGACCAAGAAATTCTTTTTTTTTTTTTGTTGTAATTTTCCATAATCTCTGGTTTTCTTTTGTAATTAGTCCAAACTTCAGGGGCCCCACTCCCCTTCTTTTCTCCTTTTTTTTTATATATGCAGGGGCGGAGGGAGGGAGGGGGTCCAAGTGGGTCCACGGATCCCGCGGATGGAAATTTCCTTATAAAATAGGGGAAGCTATATATATAGTTGTCCGATCTCCGTAATTTTTATAATTCCGGACCCTCCTGAGTAAATACTGTGCTTCCGCCACTGTATATATGCAGTACTTCAATAACAGTAATACAAATATAAAATATTTGTAATACCTACTGTGGATCTTTTTGTAAATAACAGTAAACTCGAGGATCATTTTTGTAATTATACCATATTATAATTGAGAAAACACCTGTTGCCAAGAGCTTCATGTTTGGTTATGATCAAATCCTCCTCTTGCTGTGAAAACATTCCTCTTTTAAGATCAGGCCTCAAGTAATTAATCCACCTCAGTCTACAACTCTTTCCACATCTTTGTAGCCCTTCATGGAAACCCCACAATTTTAAAATTTTCCATTTTCCACAACAAGAAGAATATTAATTACAAAATGTACCCCTCTGGTGTTGCTTGATTGCAAAAAGACCCAAATATTCTAAAAATTTGCAATTTTTTAATAAAAAATTACACTTCGATGAAGTATCTGTAAGTGGTTATATATCAAAAACTCAAACATCTATAGTTTCATAAAATAACTAAAGAGTTTTTTTTTTTAAATAATTAGGATGAACCTCGGGGTAGATTTTGTAAATAACCAAAAAATGTGGGGCCAAAAGGAAATTTACACAAAAAAAATAAAAAAACCTGCTAACTTAGGCACAGAGCTCCAGCAACCAACCCCAAATCTTGTTATGTAGTTGTAAAGCTTTTCATCTTCTTCCGGTGACCATAAGCCTTTCCTCAGCTTCTGCTTCGAACCGCATGAATTTCGACCCATTCAATGATGGCAATGATATTCTTTTGTTCTTTCAGAGTATTGCAACACCACAAGGCACAATGTACTCATCAAGAACCATAAACATGTTTAACAGAAAAAGGGATCTAACATGAGAATTATATTTATAATCAAAGTCATGTGAGAGATATAGAAAAGATTCAAGAGAGAGAAAGAGGAGAGAGAAAGATGAAGCAATCAAGTGTCTTCTAAGCAAATTTCTTTTTTCTTTTTTTGCATTGGCCTGGATTAGATTTTAAGATATCTTTATATGAAGGAAACAATATAGTGAAAGGGGAGTGAGTATGAAATAAATAAAGAGCAACTATATTTGTAATTATGTTTCTAATTAATCATGATAATTTGATAATAATTAAGTTGTTGTACTATAATGTCAATTCCTTTGGACATACATAAGGAGATACATTTTAATTTGGTGGGCAATGCATGTCATTTTCTATCTATAATTCTTTTTTTTTTTTTTAAATTTAGTAATTCTTTTTTGGGTGATGGATTGGCATCTTGTATTACATTTAGTGGTCCATAAATAATACGTCGAGCTGTTAAAATGACCGAGTTGCAGGGCCGACCCTCACAATTTGGGGGTTATAGCTAAATTATTAGGAGATCTCTTATATATATATATACGAGGCCTTACGAACCCGTGCGATGCATCGGCTTTGCTTTTGGTTGAATATCTACGTGTTTTGTACGTAATGTTTGTGGAGATGTTTATATACTTTTTATCAAGGTTGCGTCAATATTTGTAATATAAGTTTTATATAATCAGTTATATGTAATGTATTAGGTTGTTTATTTTTTTTTTTGTTCAATAAGTTTGTGATTTGTGTTTGTTATCACGGGATGAGGCTTTAGAACCGTGCGATGCTGCATTTGTGTTTGGTTTAATATCTACGTGTTTTTACGTAATGTTGGTGCAGACTCTTGGCCTTCATAATTACTGTCGTAATCATCTTTCATCACCTAACAATCTGCATCATTGTTAGAAGACGATAATGGCAAATATGTAGCAACATTTGATGTTGTCGAATCAGTTATTGATAGTATCGACCTCATTGTTTTTTCCCTTTCATTGACTTATAGTTTAATTCTTGTTGTTGTCCTTTTTATTCTTTTTTACTTTTTTTATTGTTAATTTCTCAAAATTTGGAATTGCTTAAGATGGTTTGGTTACATATTATTATAAATTTACATTATTAATTAATTTCTTTAATAAAACAATAACCATAAAAAAGTCAATCAATCCGCCATCCCATAGTCTCGGTCAAAAAGCATAAACCCACACGTCTCATAGCATTGCGATATTGTATAAAATTATTTGCTACATAATGTTTAGCGTAAAGTGTAGAAATGAAGATAAAAGTATCTATTTGAACAAAGCGGGCATCGTAATAATGAGAACATTTATAAAAGAGTGTAGTATTTGTAAGAACACAAATTGAATGTATTTAATTATTTCATAAATAGGATGGGGTTCAAGTTATGTGTCACTATATATTCCATTAAGTTATATATCACTTTGTATTCCATTAATTGAAGCGCAACTTCAGTTGCATGTGTAGAGGTAATTATAGCATAGGGTTCTATCAAGTGAACTTTATTGCATGGTAATGAAGATAAAAGTATCTATTTGAACAAAGCGGGCATCGTAATAATGAGAACATTTATAAAAGAGTGTAGTATTTGTAAGAACACAAATTGAATGTATTTAATTATTTCATAAATAGGATGGGGTTCAAGTTATGTGTCACTATATATTCCATTAAGTTATATATCACTTTGTATTCCATTAATTGAAGCGCAACTTCAGTTGCATGGGTAGAGGTAATTATAGCATAGGGTTCTATCAAGTGAACTTTATTGCATGGTTATGATTCATTATATTAGAAGTTTCTCTTAGTTGTTAAAATCACTTTAAAAGCACCCTCCAAATACCCTCCAAATCAGTATAAACACAAATGACATTGTCCTTTAATGATTCCAGAAACAAATAACAAAACTAATTGTTTTGTTCGACTTTTTAATTTTCTGGACAAAGTGATTGAGTATAAAAAATTGTTGCCTAACAATGAACTTGTATTATATATTGTGTTTGAAGACATGGCCTATATGCTTATAACGTGGAAGTTTATTATATGACGAACATTCGTTCATACTTTTTTGTTTAATATAGTTTGAATTTTCTATTTTTAGCATGAGATTACAAAATTAAAGCTTAGATTCATTACTCCTCCAACAATTCAGTATATACATATATGGATATCAAAGAGTCAAAAAGATTAAATGCAAACAAAATATTAACATTCAGATCCATCCAACTATTGAGTGTCGCAATGAATCATGGATAAAATTTATGAGAATGAGACTGATTAGAGGATGATTCAACTTCATATATTGTTGACAACCGAAGCTAAAGAACGAATGCCCAACCGAATTTGCCTTGATGAATATCTTTCCATTTCCCTAGTTGAACATGATCTCGACACTCCTAAGCTCGAAGACGATTATTGTTGGCTTCTTTCTTGTGAAGAAAGCTATGCATGAACATAATCGTTTCTCGGTAGTGATCGGGCTCTTGTTTAATCTTCTCTTCTTTCTCCAAGTGGACTTTAAGTTTCTATTCGTCATCTTTTTGTTGCTGCAACTCGAGTTGAGTTAGTTGTTTTGCTTTCTTCTTCTTCTTCTTATCCTAATTCTTTTTTTTTCCTTCATCCATTCCCTGACATTTGGAAAATCGATAAGACATAGAACAATAGAACTTAACTTTATCCCCCACAATTTTATTTTTTAAGAAAACGAAATGAATGAATTTGAGTTGGCCACCCCCTCCTCATACATGAGGGGTTAAATAAAATCAAATACATTTTACGTGTGTATGTGTTTGCTTATATAAATATATTTTGTAAAAGGGAATGAAAGAAGACATACGGTTGTTGGCGAAGATATCATCTCCTACACCATCTTCTTGCCCAAACCTATCATGCAATAACAACAAGACATATACAATCATTAACAATACAATCACAAACAATCATTAACAATACAATCACAAACAAATATGTTTGCCAATGACGTTAATCATTTTGGAGCTGCTCATTACACACGACAACAATCAAAACTAAACTTAGTACCATATCACATTACCAAAAGAAACAATTCAAACAAATAAAATATACATCACATCAATTTTTCAATAACCTTCTTCATCAACGACTCATGCATGCCATGATGACTAAAATGAGATGTGTTGAACTATACTATTTATACTTTGTAATGTGTAACTATTCAGGATACAAAGAGATTGTAACTACTGAAATTGGTTACAACATTTACCTGTGATCAATATTCATAAATTGATTTCATAAAGGACTTCAATTCGAATTCCCAATATTTATTTGCAGCAACAATTCGCATTCCCAATCCCAACATTTATTTGCTTACAACTCTCTGTACGAAAATGGACACTGTTCAGATTTTCTAAGCCATTGTACAATGTTGTTAAGCTTCCGATGCCAATTCCCTGATTCTGTTTCTTCAAGACTCTCACGATCGTCCCCAATGGAAGCGTCAGGAAACTCAACAATACCTCCGCAAAATCGCTGTTGGCTTCTGCATATAGTTACTTCGTTTTTTGTTTATTAGTGACGACTTTCAAGTTGAACTTGACATAATTATTAGACATCTTGTATGTATAATATATATATATATATATATATATATATATATATGAATGTTGAAAAACAACACAACTGATGATATCTGAATCTGGCCTTGGTATTTATAGATAATAGACACAGCAAGGGTCGGTCTCTCCAAATCACAGTAGACCCTTCATCTTCCCCAAGACTGACTGACTTCAAACTTCTTCATGCGTGTCTATTAAACTGACTTGAGAAATGTACCGAAAGTGACATATGTGACCCTTCATCTTCCCCTCATTAAGGTATTGCCCTTTGGCATGGAATTTTTATCATAATAATTGGTGTCATTACCCCTCATCAATGAATTTTTTGGGTGAATCTTTCAATATATATGATATATATATATATATATATATATTAAAATTAAAAAAACTATACAAAGCCATAGAAATATATAATTGATAACTAGAGTTTAGAAATACATTAGATTAATTTAGTTAACTTCAATTTTGAAAAATACTTGTAATTTATTATTCGTTTTTTATAACCTAATATAATATAATTTTTTATTGAGACCTGATGGCTTGTCAAATATTATGCTCTAGGCTTGGGCCTAGTGGACCTATAGTCAGGACCGGCCCTGCCGAGCTGGACCCGACGGGCCTTTTCAATTATGGACCTGGCCGATCTATTTTTTTCCGATCCATTAGAAATACAGTCGAGGTTCGTACGTCCATATATAATGGACCTTTTTTGGGACACACACAGGCCAAATGTATATTTTTGAGCCGCGCCGATTCAACCAGTGTCCATTGGGTATTTATGATATTCAAGTCAATCCAACCCAATTTTTTTCCGGGTCTACACATGACATCTCTCAACTCGTTTTTTTCGAACAGAACCGTATGTGATGTGCAAAGTGTGCTACCGCACAAAGTCCGTAATTTTGAGGGGCTCAAGGCTTGCGGGTAGAGATGTTAAACGGCCAGCCTGTGATTCATTTAGCCTGGCCGCCAAATTATGATCATTAAAAACCCTGATTTAACGGCCAGAAATATTGGCCTAACCCTAATCCTAACGGGTTTAACGCTAAATATTTAAATATTTAAAAATCTATTTTTATTTTTTATAAGTAAAAAAACAATAACAATATATTTTATATATATAGTAACAACTATACTATAATAAATATAATAAAAAAAATACACTTTTATGTATATATATATATATATATACACACTATATTAACAAATACAGTAATAATACATATTATATATAATATTAATATATATTATATATATAATATTAATATAGTGTATATATAATATTAATATAGTGTGTGTGTGTATATATATATATATATATATATATATATATATATATATATATATATATATATATATATATCTAAGCTAATTTCTAACGGCTTCTAAGTTAAACGGTCCGGGCCAAAAAAGCCCGGATTTAAACGGGCTAGGAAATATCGGCCCTAACCCGGTTTTTTGGCGGGTTAAACGGGCCAGCCCTACGGCCCCGAGCCCGTTTAACATCTCTACTTGCGGGTGAGCAGGTGAACACGAAGTTGGAGAAATGAAGATCGACTTTGGAATCTCAAGGCTTGCGGGTGAGCAGGTCTAAGACCGAATATCTCTGGTGCAACTTCAATGCTGAGACCAACAAGGAAGGGGTAGAAGTAATGATTGAAAATCAGAACGTAACAAGAAGAGATAGATTCAATTATTTGGGCTCTATCATTCAGAAGGAATGAGATATTGATGATGATGTCACCCATCATATCAAGACTGGGTGGCTAAGGTGGAGAGCAACGTCAGAGGTGTTGTGCGACAAGAAAATCCCTTTAAAGTTGAAGGGTAAATTCTACACACGGCCATCATACCTGCGATGTTGTATGATTCCGAATGTTGGGCTTTGAAGAAGGTGCTTGAGCGCAAGTTGGAAGTGGCTGAAATGAGAATGTTGCGTTGGTCGTGTGGTCGCACTAGGTTGAATAGAATCCCGAATGAGGTTTTCAGGAATGAGTTAGAAGGCGCCCATTTCAACGAAAGTTAGGGAAAATAGATTGAGATGGTTTGGCCACGTCCGTAGGCGGCAGGCTACAACTGGTGCGGAGGGTCGAGAGTTTGTCGGTAGAAGGGGTGAGGAGGAGAGGCCGACCGAGGAGGACGTGGGTGGAGCAGTTGAGGTTAGATATGAAGGCCTTAAACCTAGACGAGGCCATGACCGTATATAGGAGTTCTTGGAGACGCCAGATCAGAGTTGTGGATTCCCTTTTAGGGAGTGACTCAATAGTAGAGAGTTTCAGAACTGGGTTTTCTCGGTCTTTTTACATAGAGCATTGCATTTATATTTTATTTTTCATTTGTCTTTTGGTTCAATTTTGCATTATATAAATTGAAACTGATACCAAACCAAAATTGAACCAATATATTTAAATGAATAGAATAAGTATTATAAGTGTTGTGTTTTGTTGTTGTTTAGGAAGCTCTTTATCTACCGTCTTCCTAATATAAGAATGCATATTTAGATACATTTTTTGTTTCCTGGTAACCACCGAGTAAAGTACTTTAAAGTGTGTGTGTGCATCTAATATTTTGTAGAATATATTTTGGATTATTTATCTAAGTACATAATTTATTTTAAATATATTATTCAGATTCAACACTATTAATCCAGATTCAAAGTGTGTGTGTTTATTTTTTAAAATGTGGATCATTATTTATTTGTGTGGAACATATTCTAGACCATTTATCTAAGCGTATTATCTATTTTAAATACATTATGAAAACTAGACATTATGAATTCATATTCAAAGTGTGTATTTTATTTTTAAACAATATACTAGACAATATTGTGGATATTGATTGGATATATCTATTGTTGCATACATTTCCCTTTAGATCTATTTTTATAAATTTTTTATTTAAAAAAAACAATTTGGTCAACCGTCCGAACCGACTAGTTAAACCGACCGAACTGAAAAATGCAAAAATTAACTTGGAAAGGACATAGCCTAACTCAAATAACTATATTTGTGCACTAGCTTATTTTTTTACCTAACAAGACCAAAATACCAGTATATTATTACCACACCCGGTAACTTCATATCTCCTTCTACCCATTCGCTTTCTCTCTTAAGAATTAGTATCACATGTATTGAGATAAATATTTAACTTTTTATGCTATTTTTCTCTACTCACATTCTCTATCTAGAATTACCACTAATCTACACACATATTTAACACTTCTAACATGTTTCTCTCTCATATTAGTTTCATTTTTTAACATTCTTTTGTAAGTTTGCCGCGGTTGCAGTCATGACAATTTAGGAGATAAGTTCTTAATTTTTTAATTGATTGGTTTGGATCTCATCGTTGATGAATTCTCTAAAAAAACAGCCTTCACGAGGTGATTTATGTAATATCCGAGCTTTTTTATTTCTTGTTGTCCCGAATTAATTGTCGTCTTGCGTCGAGTATTTTATTAATGATGAATAATTGGAGAAGTCGTGATGTTGCGCAATTGTTACCGCTACCGTGTTTTGTTGTTGTGTCGGGTTCTTGGAGCCGTCCTACCGGCAGTGCAACGGGAATACCGCATGCTATGAAGTAGTGCAACACGCGTTAATTTGCAGCAGTTAGCGCATGCTGTTTTGATAGGTAGCGCACGCTAACTGTTGACCGAGACAGTCCAAAAGCTACTGGACTGGAGTTGGGATTTTGTTAGCGCACGCTATAGAGTATTATAGCGCGCGCTAATATGTCATGTAAGCACGCGCTATTGAGACAGTTAGCGCACGCTAACTGTTGACCGAGACAGTCCAGAAGTTGCTGTACTAGAATTGGGATTTAGTTAGCGCACGCTAATCTCGTGGCTAGCGCGCGCCAAGCTGTCCAGTATAAATATTGGACAACAGCTCCTTATTCGTATTTTATGTCATTTCCTTCCTCTTCTCGCGGTGGACGGCCGACTTCACCTAGGGATCGAATTCTTGACCGATTCTACTCCATCCAAAGGCATTTTGGAGGGTCTTCGGCGATTATAACATCATCTAATCCTTTATTCTTCGTCGGATCGAATGTAATTCTTAAATCCCTAGAGTTGACTTTTTGGGGTTTTGTTCTTGATTTCGATTTCAATCCATATTTGGTGAATTGGTTAGTGTTAGATGATATTGTTGATCGTATTCTATGGATTGTATATTCATAGTTCGAGTTGTTCAACTCGATTGGCGATTTGAATGTTCTTGAGGAACCGTAAACATTTAATGTTCGATTAAATATTTCAATGGGTTTCCTTCGATTGTTCGGTGGTTGTTTCCATCGTTAATGGCGATATTCCTCGGAGTAATTGTGTTATTGTCGTTCTCGTGGAGGTTGTAGATTTTTGGAGCTGTCCGATCGAGCCGTGTTCATCGGAGTATTCAGATGTGGTTTATTGAGGCAAATACCTTGCCATACGAATGATATTCTATGTAAATTCTTACAAGTTCAAGTGTGTATCATTTTCTTGTGGACGTATAATTATGTGCACACACACACACACACATATATATATATATATATGTTCATATTTATGAAATTGTTCGTTGCCTTTACGATTTGATGACGTGAATGATATTTATTTTATTCTAGTGGTGTGTTGATCGGGGATCGTTTGATATCGTGACCTTACATGATAATTATGTGTGAACTCGGATATTAGACCCCGATGAGTGTGATATTAATTGTCTGGTGAATTCTACGAATGAGAATGATTACATGGTTTGCCTTGAACATACGTTGTTGAACTTGTATGATATGTCGATTGAAACTTGCGTGAATCGTCAATGTGAATATGTGCTTATTTGATGTTTCGTATCCAAAGTCGATGAGGGCGGGGAGTGTCGTCGGGTCGTGTACGCTGCCATGAGCGGCTTCTGTCTGGTGGTGAGCGACGGTG
Source organism: Orobanche coerulescens (assembly GCA_033398695.1). Lineage (NCBI taxonomy): Eukaryota > Viridiplantae > Streptophyta > Magnoliopsida > Lamiales > Orobanchaceae > Orobanche > Orobanche coerulescens. The sequence continues at coordinate 2,520,493 of CM065808.1, forward strand.
TCACCTAATGCGCAAATTCAAGGGGCGGCTCCCATCGTGGAGTGACGTCGATGCGATGACATGGTTTCAAGGGACGCCCCCGACAGATAGTGAACATCGGTGCACGATGCGTGTCAATGTGCGACTCCTGGCATGCTTCAGAGCGGAGGATACTTCTATGATACTTGTATCATCGTCAAGACCTTGATACTGTAATATCCAGAATCTCTACTACCGTTGTTTAATATTATTTTATCCGAGTTATATTGTACAGTGTGGAATCTGTACAGTATAGATAAAATAAATGAAGGATTGAGATGTCAGTATCGGTATAATTGTCGTACTTGGTCGACAATTGTATTAGAGGATATAGTACGTCATGTATATGTATCTGATATGTCGAGACGTTGGAAAAAAATAGCTAAATATGGCTAAGTGTAACATTATTAGCGCACGCTAATAATCATGAGTAGCGCACGCTATCGTGCAGGTTTAACGCACGCTACGGATATAAGATAACGGACGCTAATGCAGTCAGATCGGAAGGAATCTACGTGTGGACCAGGCCACTTTCGGCGCACGTTCTGATAAGTCAACGAACGTTGTAATGTAGTGCTAGCGCACGCTAATGCATGTTGATTAGCGCACGCTAACTGTATATCGGACGAAAAGGAATCTTATCCTCGTCAGCACTTTCGGCGTGTGGACCAGTCTTCGGAGCATACAGACAATCAAGTCAACTATGATTAGCGCACGCTATGGAAGAACACTTGCGTACGCTAAATATAGGCATTTACGTACGCTAATGCATGGGCATTACGTACGTAAGTCATTGTACGAAGCCATACAGTGGCCTCTGGATTGCGATAGCGCACGCTAACAAAAGTCGGTTAACGCACGCTAAGGCCGTAGCGCACGCTAAACATAAGGTTTAGCGCACGCTAGTAATACACTTTATAAAAAGGGACAGGAGGGTGTTATGAAGCATTTCGTCCACTTCTTTCCTTTCACTCGATAGAGAGAGCCCTGGGAGGTACTCGAGGTACAGAAACACTGAGAGATGATGATCTTTAAGAAGATTAAGCTGGGGATCATGAATTAAAGTCTCGTTCTTGAAGTTATTGATGATTCTTGGAATGAAGTGATTGTTCTCCTTCATGGTTCGTCTATACAAGGTAATAGTTCTTCACCTTTGGATTTCATTTTGGATTGAAGATTGATGTTCTTGAGTTAATGATTATCATATAAACAAGTCGATAAGTATGATTATGAGATTGGTTACCGAGTTATGAGTATTGATATGATTTGGATGGTTTCGAATGTGTTGTTTATCTTCAAAGAGATATGTTGGCCAATGTCTTCCTTCAATTCGGATCTTTAATGTTGTTGTTGTTGGTTTCTTCATATGATGGTGAACATGGCATGATTATGAGTTCTTGGTGTTTATGTTTTGGATATTAAGAAAGATGAAATATGAATATATGACTTGAATTAAGAGTCGGATGATTACCTATATGTTAAATGATATTGGATTTCGTTATTTGATAGCTATGAACATGGTTTTGGATCACTTAGTGTTCTTGATAATCGTCATATGTTGATCGGTATCCGAAATACATGCAACTGTACAGCATTAGCGCACGCTAAGCTTACTGCCTAACGCGCGCTAACGGGAGAAACTTAGCGCACGCTACGTTAAGTGATTAACGTGCGCTAAGAAGGCAGAAAGTGCAGTATTTTCGTGTTGTGATTCTAAATTCGTGATCGTTTAAGTTGGTTTGATCAGACTTGTGGTTAACCGAGATATTGTTGAGCCGTTGGGTTTGTGAATTGGTTTTATCGATTGTTGATTATTGTCGAACTTGTTGTTTATCGATTATTGTAATAGGTTGAGTTTATTGATCGGTGTTTATAACCGTATGCTGCGGTCGTGTTCGAGAATGTTCGTGAATTGCTTTGGTCGGGACCGAAGAACTTGTAGATGAAGACAATGGATTTGGTAACGACTTCATCATCGTCGTATCGGTATCGAGGTAGGTTATTACTTGCTCAGTTTATAATATTTAATGAATGGTTTCAGTTTCATTCGTTTATAATCCGTATAGCAATGTTTATAATCGTAATCACAGGAGATTTGGAATTATAGGTTGTATTCGAGTTTTGGGAATTTAAATCATAATGTATATGATTTACAATTGTCGTTGGTATACTTGTTACCGAGGATACATCATGGTATTGACAAAAACGTGAATTATCTACCGTTCGTGATGTTTTGGATCGGTGAATATTCAGAATAATGGTTGGTGATGGTTTAGATATCGAGATTTCTCTCGAAGGACTCGGAGCAAGTATTTTAATCATTTATGTCATTTGTGTCGATCATGTCGTGATACATTCGTGTATCGTTGTTGTCATGCATTTGTGCATTGTTGTTGTCGTGTATTGTGCACGGTTGTTTTGTGCAGTTGTGCATTGTTGTCATATGTCCACCATGTGTTGGTCCGACGGGATTATCATAGGAATCTATAGCTATGTGCGCTGGATTGATGGACAGGTAATGCCACCATGCGTTGGTCCGACGGGATCATCATGGGAATCTATAGCTGTGTGCGCTGGATCGTTGGATTACCATATGTATTGTTGTTGTGCATATGTATATTATGGGTTTGCCATAAGTATACATTGTCGTTATTGTTGTGATCATATTGACGTTGTCATATGAGTATGCATTTGTAGGTCTTGCGTTAGGACCATGTCCGTATGTTGTGTTGATATGATCTCGGATTAGACTGACGTGATTGTAATGATATTTCGTATCTTGAGGTATGTTCCGTATTTCCTTGGTACTTGTCTTTGATGGTCAATCGATTATCGTATTGGAATTGTCGACGTTATCCGATGGATTAAATTGGCCAGAGTTGGTATAATTTCCGTATCGCAAGTTATGATCATGTTTTGAGAGCCTTAGGTATTGTTGAGATACCGTATAGATATTTCGGTACTATCTCATTGTGTTGTTAACGATACGAATCGTGGATTTTCGTAAAGTTACGACGGTAAGATTACATTGGTCGTATTCTTACTTAGTATTTTCATTGATAGGTAATTATTGACGTGATGTGATGGTTATCATTGTTGGATATTATGGCTGACCCCGTCGTGTGCTTTCTTTTTAGGTTCTTGGATTATCAAGCTTGTAGCGGTCGTGAAGAGATGAGCTTCCCGGAGGATACTGGATAGGACATGTATTTGTGTATTGAGCTTCTGATCAGTTGTTGTATTCCGCTATTAGAGTATTTTAATTATTTGTCTTTATCCGCCGCGTGAGTATTTTTAAATGGCCTTTTGGTCTCTGGTAACTTAGGTTACTTTGGCAATCATTTTCTAAATCTATTCTGTCGGTACGTGTAAGCGATAGCTTAACGTATGTTTTTAAACTGTTGAGTTTTGGCATTTCGGGCCTTGTGGTTTCAAATGAGATTTTACGACGGTTTTGATAAACGAGTTTTATAAAGTCTTCGAATGTTTTAAATAGATAATACCGTCGTTAGCCTTTTGGGCATTTGTAAATGTTTGCGAAAATTTCCTTCAGCCTTGTGGGTTCCATCTCGGAGCCCACGACGCTGTAATATTCCCGGTCGGATCTGGGGGTGTTACAGAATATGGTATCGGAGCTTAGGTTGTGAAAACCTAGGCAGTCGGGTCGAGTTGGGTCGTGTTTCTGTCGCGTCATTCGAGTTGTCGATTGACAAATATTAGAGCCGTGAGTTTTTGTTGTTCACTCGGGCTTGTGCGTGATGTGATTTACCAGTGTATTACTGGAGTTGTTGTAAACTTTTCCAAATGGTGTTAACGTGTTTCTTCAGATAGAGCTGTGTTGTGTTCTCGAGTTGCACTGAGTTTGCAAAATGTGTGTTTTGAAAATATCTGTGTCGAGTATTTTCTTTAGTCGAGACATGTGCCAGTATCACGGGGAATCGTCGGCTTCACGATCTGTAAGTATTTGGATTTTTGAATTGCATTGAGATTTATTGCTGTTCTAGATTGATATGCTTTGAGATTCAGCAGATATTATGCGTTACAGTATAAGGTGACAGAATTGGGACAGATTGATGACTGGAGAAACTATGATTTTGGAAATCAGTATATCAGTTAGATTTTGGAACGGAATTGTGCATTTGGGAGAAATGTTGTGCATGGTTGAGAAGAATATGTAGTCATGTTAGTTCATTTTGTGACATATGGAACTGTTTTCGAGCATTTGAAAATGATACTTTTCAAAATGAATGTTTTACGAATGTTTTACGGAAAATGATTTTTGGGTCGAGACCCAATCGATTCTGAAATGGTTTTATAACTCAGGACTTGGGGTCCGAAAAAAAAAAGAGTTTTCTACTTTTTAAACTTCTTGTAATGCGGAATGAGATATGGGCTGAGACCCTAATGTCTCAAAAGACTTTCCTATTTTCTAAAACTCCCGAGATTTATAAAATACTTTACTAATCGTTTATCTATTTTATTTCCGCCTTTCGAGGTTTTGGTTTACTCGTTCAAATGAAACTTCTCGGGAAGTCTTTCGCTGTGTTGATTTGTTTCAATATTTTGTCATAGCATATTTGAGGTGATCCAGGATGGGATAATGGTTGACGTTGCGAGTCATATGTGGAAAAGGAGTTTTTGGGTCAGAGTTTATATATTGAGATTTTGGAACACTATCGTGTGGTTTTTCGATGGAATATCAGTGGATATTGGTGACGAGCCGAATTGGTATACAGGAGTATGGACGTGGTCAATCATTTGCATAATTTCACTTTATTTAATCATGCGTATTCGAAAAGAATTATTATCGAATACTTGGCATTAGCGAGCCAATTTAACTTTTCGAAAATTTATTTCGTGGTCTTACGAAAATTTATGTTTTGAGTTTTGAAATTTTTTAAGGAACTTTCGAAAATTTGTCTTCTAGACGAGATATATGATTTCAAACTGGTTTTGAAAATGTGACTGATATACATACGCATTTAGTGCATAATGCATATCATGGTGAAGTTCTGAGTGTGACTCACGAACTGGATAAGACGTCAGTATGGAATGATGAATAAAGATTCGAACTTCAGTATGGTAGTTGGTTACCCAGGGATGATCGGTTGATTGATCGGATAAGAAGAACATGATGCGTGATGTAGAATTCATGCACAGGATGTAATTTTGGAACTTCGGGTTTTGTGAAACGGGGACGTATGCGCTACCATAATGTTTTTAAATGATTTCATTTTAAGTGTAGATTTGGGGATGGTGACTCCAGGATGGTTGTTTTGGATATTGATTGGTCGTTCCCACTCCAGGTATGATTGGGTATGTTCGTCGGTTTGTGATTGGTTGTTCGTATGCCGAAGGGTATGTTCAACATTCAGGTGCATTTCTTTGAGATCCACTGTATGTGATTTGTGTAACGTTTTGAGAATTTTATTCGTCCGTATATCTGTCTCTGGGGTTCTGTATTGATCGTTGTCGTGATGGTGTCGGAATATTTCAGTTGAATGGTTTGTTTGTTTTTCTATGACGGATTGCAAGTTTCGAGGACGAAACTTATTTTAAGTGGTGTAGTATGTAATATCCGGAATTTCTACTACCGTTGTTTAATATTATTTTATCCGAGTTATATTATGCAGTGGAATGCATGCAGTATAGATAAAATAAATGAAGGATTGAGATGTCAGTATCGGTATAATTGTCGTACTTGGTCGACAATTGTATTAGAGGATATAGTACGTCATGTATACGTATCTGATATGTCGAGACGTTGGACAAAAATAGCTAAATATGGCTAAGTGTAACATTATTAGTGCACGCTAATAATCATGAGTTGCGCACGCTATCGTGCAGGTTTAACGCACGCTACGGATATAAGATAACGGACGCTAATGCAGTCAGATCGGAAGGAATCTAAGTGTGGACCAGGCCACTTTCGGCGCACGTTCTGATAAGTCAACGGACGTTGTAATGTAGTGTTAGCGCACGCTAGTGCATGTTGATTAGCGCACGCTAACTGTATATCGGACGAAAAGGAATCTTATCCTCGTCAGCACTTTCGGCGTGTGGACCAGTCTTCAGAGCATACAGACAATCAAGTCAACTATGATTAGCGCACGCTATGGAAGAACACTTGCGTACGCTAAATATAGGCATTTACGTACGCTAATGCATGGGCATTACGTACGTAAGTCATTGTACGAAGCCATACAGTGGCCTCTGGATTGCGATAGCGCACGCTAACAAAAGTCGGTTAACGCACGCTAAGGCCGTAGCGCACGCTAAACATAAGGTTTAGCGCACGCTAGTAATACACTTTATAAAAAGGGACAGGAGGGTGTTATGAAGCATTTCGTCCACTTCTTTCCTTTCACTCGATAGAGAGAGCCCTGGGAGGTACTCGAGGTACAGAAACACTGAGAGATGATGATCTTTAAGAAGATTAAGCTTGGGATCATGAATTAAAGTCTTGTTCTTGAAGTTATTGATGATTCTTGGAATGAAGTGATTGTTCTCCTTCATGGTTCGTCTATACAAGGTAATAGTTCTTCACCTTTGGATTTCGTTTTGGATTGAAGATTGATGTTCTTGAGTTAATGATTATCATATAAACAAGTTGATAAGTATGATTATGAGATTGGTTACCGAGTTATGAGTATTGATATGATTTGGATGGTTTCGAATGTGTTGTTTATCTTCAAAGAGATATGTTGGTCAATGTCTTCCTTCAATTCGGATCTTTGATGTTGTTGTTGTTGGTTTCTTCATATGATGGTGAACATGGCATGATTATGAGTTCTTGGTGTTTATGTTGTGGATATTAAGAAAGATGAAATATGAATATATGACTTGAATTAAGAGTCGGATAATTACCTATATGTTAAATGATATTGGATTTCGTTATTTGATAGCTATGAACATGGTTTTGGATCACTTAGTGTTCTTGATAATCGTCATATGTTGATCGGTATCCAAAATACATGCAACTGTACAGCATTAGCGCACGCTAAGCTTACTGCCTAACGCGCGCTAACGGGAGAAACTTAGCGCACGTTACGTTAAGTGATTAACGTGCGCTAAGAAGGCAGAAAGTGCAGTATTTTCGTGTTGTGATTCTAAATTCGTGATCGTTTAAGTTGGTTTGATCAGACTTGTGGTTAACCGAGATATTGTTGAGCCGTTGGGTTTGTGAATTGGTTTTATCGATTGTTGATTATTGTCGAACTTATTGTTTATCGATTATTGTAATAGGTTGAGTTTATTGATCGGTGTTTATAACCGTATGCTGCGGTCGTGTTCGAGGATGTTCGTGAATTGCTTTGGTCGGGACCGAGGAACTTGTAGATGACGACAATGGATTTGGTAACGACTTCATCATCGTCGTATCGGTATCGAGGCAAGTTATTACTTGCTCAGTTTATAATATTTAATGAATGGTTTCAGTTTCATTCGTTTATAATTCGTATAGCAATGTTTATAATCGTAATCACAGGAGATTTGGAATTATAGGTTGTATTCGAGTTTTGGGAATTTAAATCATAATGTATATGATTTACAATTGTCGTTGGTATACTTGTTACCGAGGATACATCATGGTATTGACAAAAACGTGAATTATCTACCGTCCGTGATGTTTTGGATCGGTGAATATTCAGAATAATGGTTGGTGATGGTTTAGATATCGAGATTGCTATCGAAGGACTCAGAGCAAGTATTTTAATCATTTCTGTCATTTGTGTCGATCATGTCGTGATACATTCGTGTATCGTTGTTGTCATGCATTTGTGCATTGTTGTTGTCGTGTATTGTGCACAGTTGTTTTGTGCAGTTGTGCATTGTTGTCATATGTCCACCATGCGTTGGTCCGACGGGATCATCATGGGAATCTATAGCTGTGTCTGTTGGATCGCCGGATGTAATGCCACCATGCGTTGGTCCGACGGATCATCATGGGAATCTATAGTTTGTGTCGTTGGATCGTTGGATTACCATATGTATTGTTGTTGTGCATATGTATATTATGGGTTTGCCATAAGTATACATTGTCGTTATTGTTGTGATCATATTGACGTTGTCATATGAGTATGCATTTGTAGGTCTTGCGTTAGGACCATGTCCGTATGTTGTGTTGATCTGATCTCGGATTAGACTGACGTGATTGTAACGGTATTTCGTATCTTGAGGTATGTTCCATATTTCCTTGGTACTTGTCTTTGATGGACAATCGATTATCGTATTGGAATTGTCGACGTTATCCGATGGATTAAATTGGCCAGAGTTGGTATAATTTCCGTATCGCAAGTTATGATCATGTTTTGAGAGCCTTAGGTATTGTTGAGATACCGTACAGATATTTCGGTATTATCTCATTGTGTTGTTAACGATACGAATCGTGGATTTTCGTAAAGTTACGACGGTAAGATTACATTGGTCGTATTCTTACTTAGTATTTTCATTGATAGGTAATTATTGACGTGATGTGATGGTTATCATTGTTGGATATTATGGCTGACCCCGTCGTGGGCTTTCTTTTTAGGTTCTTGGATTATCAAGCTTGTAGCGGTCGTGAAGAGATGAGCTTCCCGGAGGATACTGGCTAGGACATGTATTTGTGTATTGAGCTTCTGATCAGCTGTTGTATTCCGCTGTTAGAGTATTTTAGTTGTTTGTCTTTATCCGCTGCGTGAGTATTTTTAAATTGCCTTTTGGTATCTGGTAACGTAGGCTACTTTGGCAATCATTTTCTAAATCTATTCTGTCGGTACGTGTAAGCGATAGCTTAACGTATGTTTTTAAACTGTTGAGTTTTGGCATTTCGGGCCTTGTGGTTTCAAATGAGATTTTATGATGATTTTGATAAACGAGTTTTATAAAGTCTTCGAATGTTTTAAATAGATAATACCGTCTTTAGCCTCTTGGGCATTTGTAAATGTTTGCGAAAATTTCCTTCAGCCTTGTGGGTTCCATCTCGGAGCCCACGGCGCTGTAATATTCCCGGTCGGATTTGGGGGTGTTACAGATACCAAATGAAATCGTGTTTCTGAATCCTCATTTGAACCTTTTGGAATAATGATATCAGTAAGAAAATCAAGAGGTTAAACTACCAAGGACTTCTGAAGGGATCTCCGAGGGTTAGTTAGTCCTTGATGGTCTTGAGCAGAATTTCACTGTGAAATCGCGTATTGGGTCGAGGACCCTGATATATTTTGAAACTACTTTCTAAAGTGTTTCTGTATATGGGTCAAGGACCCCGAGAGATTCTGAAGCTGCTTTTTGAAGTATTACCGTTCGATTTTCGAACCGTCTTGAATCATTTAAATCAGCCCGAGTCAATAATGACATTTTTAAACTATTTTACTGAAATGTTCTTCGAATGTACTTCTAAATGATTGAACTAATTCACTTGACTCAATGGGGCATTTCTAAAAGACCTTGTATTTTTACTTCTCTTGTGAGAATGTGTGACTTTGTGAATGGTTGGTATTCTTGCGTATACGTATATCCTTTGGTGATGTGTGGATCTTGTGATTTGTGTTGCATTCGTGTCTGGTTGGATTGCTAACCCCCGAGTATTCGGGGTGCCTGTTATGCATTCAGGTCTTTGCAGCTCGGTTGCGGTCACTGGATTGACTTGACAGATGATGAAGGGCAATGATGCTAATCACGCAAAAGTTAAAGTCTTTTCTTTCGTCTCTGTTGTAATCAAGGGCCGAATTTTGCCTAAACTAAATTAGTTTTATTCACCTAATTTTGCCTAAACTAAATTATTTTACTAGGTAAAATTGATTTTAACTGATCGAAACTGGTTTTTATTGAACTAAATTAATTTTATTCATTTAGAGTAATTTATTATATGAAATTACTTAGTTTGAGTAGACTAAAGTTTACCAATCGCAGCTGAATTTTATTGATTACAACTATTTTATGATCAAAGCTTATTTTTTATGGAAATAACTGATATTTACTGATTAAAAATTATTTATTAAGGAGTACAATTTTTTAAAGTTCAAAAAATGTCTTTTTGTCAGTAAAATTATAATTAAACCTTTCCGAGACCATGACTGTTGATATGTGCGCTTGGAGGCGCCAGATCAGAGTTGTGGATTATTTTGTAGGGAGCGGTACTGTAGTTGAGAGCCTCAGGGTCGGGTTGTCTCGGTTAGCTTTGATCTAGAACATTGTATTTTTTTTACTTTTATTGTTTATTTTATCCTATTGTCGTTGCGTGTGGTGTATTTTTGACAGAGAGCTGTGCGTTGAGCCAACCTCTCTTCTGTTAGAGCAGCGTTCATCGGGAGTGAAGTAGCCAAAATCCGCTTAGGTAAGTCCCACGTGGATTAAGCGTAAGAACAGTATAGTATCGAGCTTTTTAGAATCATTTTTTTGTATTTATCACTCAATATTCTCACATGCTAAGTGAGGTATTCGAAGCAGTATCCACTATCGTAATAAGTAGGGGCATGGTCTGCGTACATCTAATCCTCCCCAAACCCTGCGTAAATCTTACCCTCCCCAGATCCTGCTCTGAGCGGGATATAGTGGGTATGTTTGGTTTGTTTTTATTTAGTCAGTAAAATTATAATTAGACGTGATTGATTTTTAAGAATAAAAAATTGAGGGAATAATGACTAATGTAGTGCTGAAAGAATTTCACAAGATCTATTATTAAACCCCTCCGCCCCCACAGACCCCAACCGTGCCTAGTGCCTACTAGTAGTTGTAATCAGTTATTCTTCCCCCTGTTATACAGTTGATACTCGGACGCGAAAGAGATACAAATGGACTCCGGTGGCGGCGCGTCGCTGCCATCATCCTGCCCCGACGCGCGTAAGCGGCGCGTATCTTACTTCTACGAACCAACAATAGGCGATTACTACTACGGCCAAGGCCACCCAATGAAACCTCATCGTATCCGCATGGCGCACAATCTTATCGTACATTACTCCCTCCACCGTCGCATGGAAATAACGCGCCCGTTCCCCGCGGCGACGGAGGACATAATCCGATTTCACACGCCGGAGTACGTCGAGTTCTTGTCATCCGTAACCCCCGATACGCTCCACAGCCACACCCCCGCACGCCACCGCAAGCGCTTCAATGTTGGCGCGGATTGCCCTGTTTTTGACGGATTATTCGGCTTCTGCCAGGCCTCCGCCGGGGGCTCCATCGGCGCCGCCGTGAAGCTTAATAGGCAGGATGCTGACATTGCCATTAATTGGGCCGGGGGTTTGCATCACGCGAAGAAGGGGGAAGCCTCAGGGTTTTGTTATGTTAACGACATCGTTCTGGGGATTCTCGAGCTGCTTAAAGTTCATAGGGTAATGGATACGTCATGCATTAAAATCTATGCTAGTATTTTTTTTTCTATTTTGCGCTCGTGACCTATATTTCTGTTTATCAATTTTATTAGGATCAGTTGATCTAGAAATCACACATGTATCCTGTTTGGCTCCTGGCTCTAGAGCGCTAATATCATTACTCATTGGAATTTGACATTGTAATTTGATAAGTCGTATTCCCAAACAGAATCCAATACCTCGCTGATTTTTTTTTTTTTTTTTTGTGTGTGTGTGTGGGGGGGGGGGGGGTGGGAGGGGTTTGGGAAACATTTTACTTGCCAGTGCTTTTATACATTTATCTGTGTTGTTAAGGGGATTGGTGCCTTTTCTGCTATATATATGTACTATTTGATTGCATGTAAAATCATTATTGTCGATCTGAATTTCTCTGAAGTGTCTTGTTTAGTTGCTCAATTGTAGCCATATCTCCGGCACCCTGTTCGATCTGCATATGCAGTATATACTGATAACATTGAATAAGATTATAAAATTGTAACAAGCAATAATGTCCATCCAAGCTGCTCCCTCGATTTTTCTGATCTTCGTTACGATTTTCCCGTATCCATATCAATAGGAAACTCGGAATTGTTGAGATTGTACACCTGTATGTTCTATGTATTAACTTTTTTTCAATACTCAGTCTGTATTTGTGAGGTCATGTTCCATGGTTTATGTGTTGATTTTACAATATCAATCACGTATTGTGACATGACAATAGCAATTATCTCAAACTCATCGCCGTCTCATGATATTTTCCATATAAATGGAAAAACCTATGATGTTGACGGTTTTGGAATTTCGTTCTATTTCTCCTTCATATGAAGGTTGCGACAGGAAGGGCATCCGGCGTAAAACTTTGCCACTTTGTTATTTGCATGAGTTATGGTGTTAACTAATTTTAGACAATTAAACGACACTATAATCTTCATGCCACCGACCCCAACATAGTTGGGATTAAGGTGCTGCTGCTGATGATGATGATGATGAGTCTGTATTTGTGCAGTGTTTCTTTACTTTTGCATTCTTAATGGCAGCGTGTACTCTACATAGACATTGATATTCATCATGGTGACGGTGTTGAGGAGGCCTTTTATACTACAAATCGAGTAATGACAGTGTCATTCCATAAATTTGGCGATTTTTTTCCTGGAACTGGGCATATTAAAGACATGGGAGTGGCTGAAGGGAAGTATTATGCTCTTAATATCCCGTTGAGTGATGGATTGAGCGATAAAAATTTCAGGAGCTTATTCCGTCCCATCATCCAGAAAGTCATGGAGGTCTACCAACCGGAAGCTGTTGTCCTTCAATGTGGGGCGGATTCATTGGCCGGTGATCGGTTAGGCTGCTTTAATTTGTCTGTGAAAGGTCATGCAGACTGCCTTCGTTTTCTGAGGTCGTTTAATGTTCCTCTTATGGTTTTGGGTGGAGGAGGGTATACGCTGAGGAATGTCGCCCGGTGCTGGTGTTATGAGGTCTCTCTCTCCCTCTCTCTTTCCCTCTCTCTCTCTCTGCGTGTTTGTTTGTTACTTATTATCTTTTAAATACATGGTGCATCTGATTTTCACTTTTCCTTGCCTTAATTGTAAAAATTACACTTAAATTTTTAGCCTAACTTTAGAAAAATCCAGTCATATTTACAAACAACCCCCTTGATACTTATACAAATACAAAGCTTATTGGGTTTTTTGTGACCCTTCAAGGGGGTATTCGTAATTTTATAAGATAAATGTGGCAATTTTTCGTAATTAAGGTAAACCTGAGAGGCAACTTCTGAAATTATCCTTTTTCCTTTGCTATTGCCGGTTTCTTGAGATCATTCAAGCTACCATAACTTTCGTGGGATATTTAATGACATTTTGCTACTTTTGGGAGGTAGACTGCTGTTGCAGTTGATGTGGAACCAGATAACAGATTGCCTTACAATGAGTATTTCGAGTATTTTGGCCCCGATTACGCCCTTCATGTGGAACCAAGTTATATGGAAAATTTAAACAAGAAGAGAGATTTGGAGAGAATCCGGTAAGTTTTTTTTTCCGGCCACAATCTTGAATTTGCATATTAGGTGTAGTTTATTTATACAACCATTTTGCAGTTACAATTGAAATGTTGTTCACTATTGATTGTGTACTTGCAGGACTATGCTGCTCGACCAACTTTCTAAACTGCAACATGTTCCTAGCGTACCATTCCAAACGACGCCTCCAATCACAGAAGTTCCCGAAGAAGTAAGTCTTTTTTCCCGGCAAACACTCTTCAATTGGTCGAAATATACAGTGTAGTTTTCACACACATATTCTGATGTATCTCCATTGTCCAGAGAGAAGTAAAAATGGAATTCAGGGCTAAACCACAGTTGTGGAATGGGGAGATGTACGACTCTGATGCTGATAACGATTAAGACCCTCCAGAGCTGATTATGAACAAATACGCTTCATCTGAAACAAGCACTAAACCAGGTTAAGGTTTGCGGTTGTCATTCTTGCTATGAATCCCCACTGTGTCACTTGCCTTAACTGATTCCCAAAACTTTTAGAACATGAAAAAAATGGTTGAGAAAGTTAATTACGAAAACTTAATCAATATATATATATATATAGGTGTGTGTGTGTGTGTGTGTGTGTGTGTGTGTGTGTGTGTGTGTGTGTGTGCTTGTAGAAAAGCGAGACGGGTAATATTAAGGGAACATAAGTGAACATCTTTAATTTTAGTTCTGCTCGATTTTGTTGATATATAGTATCTTGGATGACTTGCTTTGTCTATGGTGGAAAATATAAATATTAAATTTTGAGGCACCATTTGTGAAGTTCGCCTTAGATCGCAAATTCCAAGTGCGGCACTGTCACTAGAAGGCCGCTTGGAATTTCGTTAGCCGTCTTTTTGTCCGTGGGCATTGGAGTGCTTCGGCTAGTGTTTTATGTTGCGAAACCGCGAAATCTCTCCATAATGACGAATAAATCCCACTCTAATACTCCTTGTGGTTAAATGTTAACATAAGGCGAGAATAGTTATATGAAAGAACTATTTCACTGGCTTATAGCATTTCTGTCACTGTTCTTAGTGTTACAACTAAAGTTTGTTACATTTTCAATTTTATAGGTATATTATCAAAACATGTTACTGATAACTGATTATTGCTATGCTCCTATTCTATGATAAGTTTATATCTTACCAGTCGTGCTGCTGTTATTCTCTTGGTGCAGATTCAGTTAGAACACAGTCAAACCGGATAATACGACAGATTCAAGCATCAATTTACATGAGATTTCTCATATTGATGGTTTTTAGGTGAGATGTAACATAGAATAAAGGTCCTTTTTTTTCACTTATTTTTGTGGGGGAGCATTTAACTGGATGCTTATGATGGAATTTCAAAACGTGTGTTGAGGTTATACACGGAAAAAACGATCGTGTGCTGAAAACATCGGTGGTCGGGTTTTGCGCTATTTTCTCTATGTTGTATGTTTTGGTGTCGAAGCCGAAGTTCGGGCAAGTTTGTGTAGTTCTTGTGAATGGAGTGTTTGCAAACACAAGGGAACAGAAAAAGAATCAGATTGTGGTTCTACTTGTGATTACATATGCTTCACTAGTCATAAATGAAAAGGCAATGTGCCTTTGATTTTTCTCTTTCTTTCTTTTTTTCCTTCTGAATTGATTTTCACACAAAAAAGGCCGAAGTAACCGAGTTTAGAATTTAACTTTTAGAAAATAAGAATAATTTAGAAAATACATTTAAATTTGACTGGATAATTATTTTAATTATTATAAAATTGTACTGATTCTTAAAATGAGAAATATTTTTGAGAAAATACGAAAATTATATGATTGTTTTGGGACTAAGGCTTAGATGTTGTTGTTGTATTATAAAATTGTACTGATTCTTAAAATGAGAAATATTTGTGAGAAAATACGAAAATTATCTGATTGTTTTATTGCAGGAACAATTTATTTATGAGAGAGTTTATCTTTGTTATTTTATTTCAATATATTTTCATGTTTGAAAATTTGACGTAGCATTTATGTTAAAATGACTGATTTCATGATTTTTTTTTAATAATTTCTTCCTAATATATATTAACAAATAGTATTTAATAATAGCAGATGAATGAATATAATTAATTTTTGGGAATAAAAAACAATAGTAATATTTTTAAATATAGTTGGATGATTATATTAATTATCTTAAAACTTATTCATAAACAAATGAAAAATTAACGTGAGTACAAAAACTAATTTAATTGTGTTTACAACAATCATTGAGTTCGTGAGAAAAAGTTAGCTTTGTTATTCTATTTCTAATATATTTTGGATGCGCATATTTCTACCTTTTTGGTACAATTGTTGTCGTGGCATTTATTTATATTTCGGCAATATAATAACATTAAACTAAAAAATATTGATTTTACAAAATTTTAATTATTTTCTAAAATTTATAAGCAATTAATCTATAGTAATGTCACGGTAATCAAATCCTCCTTTTTTTTTGTTTGAAATAAAATTAGCTTTTCATTTTAGTAAGACAATATCGTACAATCTTCTCAGTTCATGGCCGAGTCAACCAACTAACTTCATACTTCCTAACTAGACCCGGCAAAATAGGCCCAGGCCCGCGGGCCGGGCCAGCCCGCCCGTTTTTGAGCGGGCATTGGGCTGCATATTATTAGCCCAAAAAAACCCGGGCCTTTTTGGCCCGGCCCAGATTTGGCCCGCCCATAGAGGCCCGGCCCGCGGGCGGCCCGCCCGGCCCTCACGGAGCTTGGGAGCTTACGGTTTCATGTTCTATTTCACTCCCCGATGTGGGTTCTTTTCACCCTTCCCTCACGGTACTACTCCGCTATCAGTCACCCAGGAGTATTTAACCTTGCAAGGTGGTCCTTGCTGATTCACACAGGATTCCACGTGTCCCATGCTACTCGGGTCAGAGCGTAAGCTAGTGATGCTTTCGGCTACTGGACTTTCGCCATCTAGGGTGCAACAGTCAAGCTGCTTCGCCAGACCGTTCAAAGAATTACAATAATCATGCATCTTTCGAAAGAAATAGCATCGAGCAAGTGTTGTGTGCAAAACCTCCCTCAAAATAGCATTGGCATCTCGCTTGTTTTCCTTGAAAATTCTCTGATTCCGATCCTTCCAAATGGCATAAACCAGTTCTGTAACTGCAACCTTCAAAAATCTTTTCCGGACTCCCTTCCCTTTAACAAGTGAATGCATCTCAGACATGTTTGTTCTTGCCTGTACATTCATCTGTACCCCATCAAGGATGGCTCTCAGAATAGCCTTTGTGAATGAGCAGTCAAAAAACAGGTGCTGACAGGATTCATCAGCTTCTTCACATAACATACAACCAGGCTCCACTTGGTTATTCATCCTTGCTAGTCTGTCCTTGGTTGCAACTTGCAAGGCTCCACTTATATATATATACACACGAGGCATTCAGACTCGTGCGTTGCACCGTTTTTTTTTTCCGATAAATTATTGAACTCTTGCTTATGTCTTAAATTTAAATTTTTTAATTTGTTATTATAATTTACAAATGGATCGAGCAAAAATTCTGTACTTTTTTCTTTATATTAATTATTCAAGGTGCTAACCGTAAGAAAAGTATTTATTTGTGCTTCTTTTTATTTGAGGTTGAAATTTACTAATATGAATCTTTAATGTTTTGGGCTTCTTTTTATTTACTAATGTGATATTCAAGGAATAATTTGATGTTTGATCCGTGCGGCACATCGGTTTTGTTTTTCGATAAAAAATTGAACTTTTGCTTATGTCTAAAACTCAACTGTATTATATCAATGACTCAAGTTGCTATATTGTTTTTTGAAATACGCTTTATATCATTTTTCAACAAAACATGTGACGTTTCCTTTCGTTGATTTGACTACACATCAAGCAAATAAAAATACTTTTTTTTTACCATCTCATGAGAATAACAAATTCGGTACTCATGTATCTTTCCCGAACATCATTAAAATATCACTTGCATCGTATTACTGTATCAGGAAATGTGTTATGTATAATTAAATTATTTGTGTGACTTGCGGATATGAAAGGACTATTCATGTGAAGAGATTTTTCAAATTATTAAGAAGAGACTTTTCAAATTATTAAGAGACTTTTCAAATAATTAAGAAGAGACTTATTTATAATACGAGTCGATCTCGAATACAAGATTAAGTTCGTTTAAGTGTAATTTTAAACGAGCTGCTCGACCGACTCGGCTCGTTTAGCTAAACGAGCCGCCTCGACTCGATTCATGAATTAAATGAGTCGAGTTCGATCAGTACTTTAAACTCGTTTACTGACTCGACTCGTAAAAAAAACTCAAGGAATGACAATCCTAGAAATAAGTATTTATAAGTGATTTTTTTATCCGTTGATATTACACGTGTTGTAATAATATTAGTATTTATAGCATGATTAGAATGCTGCAGCGGGGTATAGAACTCATGTCCATGAGGTTAGCAGCAGCACAATTCCTTCCCCAATCGCACTGCCTACCGTTCCCCAACCTCCACCGCCGCCGCTTCGGCCCACCGCACACTTCCCCTCAATCTCCGCCGCTCCAGTCACCCAATTCCCCTCAAATCTCACATATCCCACTCCCCCAATTCCATAACCATCTCCCTCCACATTCCGCCGCCCACCGCACACTTCCCCTCAATCTCCACCGCTCCAATCACCCAATTCCCCTCAAATCTCACATATCCCACTCCCCCAATTCCATAACCACCTCATCCACCGTCGCCGCCGCCTCGGCCGCCGAGTACGACGACGATAACGGAATCCCAATCGAACACGTGAAAACCCTAGTGAAATTCAAATCCCGGCACAATTATATCCGAGTCCTCCAAATCTCCAGAGCCGCCGACCACCCACTCGCCGGTTCCAGACTCCTCCTCCTCGACGCCCCCGGTAACATCCACAGCATCTCCTACCTCTTCAAATCCCTCACGAAGGCTTACTACGACGTTTTCGCCACTTTGCCTCCGATCATCCCACCCGGACCCGTCGCCGTGCTCGGGTTCGGAGCCGGGTCAGCTGCCAAACTCATCCTGGAACTGTACCCACAGACCACGATCCACGGCTGGGAGCTCGACCCGTCCGTGATCTCAGTGGCCAGGGAGTACTTCGGCCTCGAGAAGCTCGAGAAGAAACACGCCGACAGGCTTTTCATCCACACGGGGAACGCGCTGACCGCCGCCGTAAAAGATGGTTTCGCCGGAATCGTAGTCGACCTGCTCAGCAAAGGGTGCGTGATCCCCGAGCTCCAAGACGCCGCGACATGGGAGCGTCTGAAGAGGAGTTTGAGAAAAGGCGGCAGGATGATGGTGAATGTGGGCGGGAGCTGTGTGGAGCCGGAGGATATAAGGAAAGATGGGATTGCGATAATGAAGGAGACATTGAAGGCGATGCACAAGGTTTTTCCGGGGGCGGTTCATGTGCTGGGTGTTGATAATCGGAAGGATGATAGTTCTGTCGCTATTACGGGTGAGTTGCCGGACGCCGGTGAGTGGAAGAAGGCGATGAGAAGGCCGTTGAAGTTTTATGTTGATATGTGGGAGCCTTATAAGAGTATATCGAGTCACAATGCAGGTTGAATTGCTTGTAGGTTTTCTTGTCCGAGATGGAGAGTCTCTTTTGAATCCTTGTTTGCGATCTAAGGCGAACTTCACAAATGGTGCCTCAAAATTTAATATTTATATTTTACATCATAGACAAAGTAAGTCATCCAAGATATGTACTATATATCAACAAAATCAAGTAGAGCTAAAATTAAAGATGTTCACTTATGTTCCCTTAAATATTACCCGTCTCGCTTTTCTACAAGCATACACACACACACACACACCTATATATATTGATTAAGTTTTCGTAATTAACTTTCTCAGCCATTTTTTTCATGTTCGAAAAGTTTTGGGAATCAGTTAAGGCAAGTGACACAATGGGGATTCGTAGCAAGAATGACAACCGCAAACCTTAACCCGGTTTAGTGCTTGTTTCAGATGAAGCGTATTTGTTCATAATCAGCTCTGGAGTGTCTTAATCGTTATCAGCATCAGAGTCGTACATCTCCCCATTCCACAACTGTGGTTTAGCCCTGAATTCCATTTTTACTTCTCTCTGGACAATGGAGATACATCAGAATATGTGTGTGAAAACTACACTGTATATTTCGACCAATTGAAGAGTGTTTGCCCGGAAGAAAGACTTACTTCTTCGGGAACTTCTGTGATTGGAGGCGTCGTTTGGAATGGTACGCTAGGAACATGTTGCAGTTTAGAAAGTTGGTCGAGCAGCATAGTCCGGCAAGTACACAATCAATAGTGAACAACATTTCAATTGTAACTGCGAAATGGTTATATAAATATGCAAATAAACTACACCTAATATGCAAATTCAAGATTGTGGCCGGGAAAAAAAAAAAACTTACCGGATTCTCTCCAAATCTCTCTTCTTGTTTAAATTTTCCATATAACTTGGTTCCACATGAAGGGCGTAATCGGGGCCAAAATACTCGAAATACTCATTGTAAGGCAATCTGTTATCTGGTTCCACATCAACTGCATTTATCTTACCCCCTTGAAGGGTCACAAAAACCCACTAAGCTTTGTATTTGTATAAGCATCGAGGGGGTTTTTGTAAATATGACTGGATTTTTCTAAAGTTAGGCTCAAAATTTAAGTGTAATTTTTACAATTAAGGCAAGGAAAAGTGAAAACCAGATGCACCATGTATTTAAAAGATAATAAGTAACAAACAAACACGCAGAGAGAGAGGGGGAAGAGAGACGGAGAGAGAGACCTCATAACACCAGCACCGGGCGACATTCCTCAGCGTATTGTTACGGATCGGGTTTACACCCGCCGTAGAGGGCCGCGGGTCGCACGGGCCGCGGACGCAGATTTAGAATCATAAGGATTATTTTATTATTAGACTACTTATTATATTATTATTAAGTTATTAAGTCATTATTTATTATTAGGCCCCTGCGTGGGTATATATATATATATATATATATATATATATATATATATATATATGAGTAAGTTGTAGGAGGGATTATTATTGAAAACCCTAGTCCATTGATTCGGCACTTTGTGCTTGGGCAGGAGATCTCTCCTGATTGTCTATCTATCTAATTTTTCATATTAATTCATTGTATAATTCCTCTTTACTCTATCACGTATACCCTCCTCCACCCAAAACCATAAGAGGAACATTAAACGACCTCAGAAAACGAAGGCAGTCTGCATGACCTTTCACAGACAAATTAAAGCAGCCTAATCGATCACCGGCCAATGAATCTGTTATGAGTATGCCCTCGAATGCCACTCAGAGGTTGTTGAGTGAGGGCATTGTACTTATAATTATGTAAATCATTTATATAAGGCAATGAATGTTTCTTTATTTACTGGTAGTTAGTGACATTCCTAACTCGTAAATATACATATAGAAACTAGTCCGTGTATTTGAGAACAAAACGTTCCACTCCTTATTGGATAAGGGGGTCGGCACTGGAAAGGTTTATAACTCAAATACTTAATCATTCGCAAGTCGGTGAAACTTGACTGGGCGTTAAGTTTATGTAAAGACTTGTATGACGTGTTCTTTGACAAGGAGAGTGCCTGTCGAACACTAATGGTTAGTGGGAGCACACGTTATAGGTATGCTAATTGGATTAGTATACTCGAACCGACTCACCCTCGATTCGTCACACGGATTTCACTCCGGGACAGTCAATGATGGAATCGAAAGGTTGTGATAGGTATTCGTGAACCTTTGACTTGAGGATTTAGTAGGGATGTGCTTGTGACGTCAAGATTTTCATTAGAGTAGTTCGACCACCATGCCGGAAGGCGGGGGTCAACCTCAACGTGCATCTTGATGGGCAAGTAGCAGTCTCTTGAATACCAAGATAGAATTCTTTCTCCTGTTAGTGAGCGGGTTATATGTCCTATGCGATTATTGGGAGATGAGATCATAAGTCTTTGGCCAAAGCATTGGAGCTAGTGTATTAGATACACGAGAGCTCGATGATCTCGATTTGCATTAACGCATGCATAGCATCAAGTACGAGATAGGGTTTGGTGACCGTGACCCTATAACTTGATCGGGACATTTGAAAGAAGGGTTTATACGTATACTAGTATTCACGAGAATGGTTCTTGAATGATCCCAATCATTCGTTCTCGATTAAGTGCAGTGTAGGCCGCCAGTGGCTAGGTAGTGCTACTACTCTTTGGTTCCTCCCATTCTTGATCGAGACGGACCTACCGAGTCGCGCATTAGGATTGACGACGAAATGAATCAAGCTAATTCTCTCATTATGTGTATTAGATATTGGATATCTAAATTTGGGACATTAGATGTCTAATTTGATTTATTGGATAAATTGATTTACGGCCTAATGAATTAAATAAATTACTGGGTGATTAAATTAATTCATGTATATAATTATTTCTTGGAGAAATTAATTATATTATTTTGTATTTGATATGTTTAATTAATTGGATTAATTAATCGATATAAATACATCGAAACGGAATCGGAGTTTATCTGTTTGGACTTTCGGGAGTCCGAAACGAACCGAACTCGTCCGTTTTTCATCATGGCCACCCTCCTCTTTTCCACCTAATTTCCCCTTGTCTTTTGTTTCCATTTTATATGGATGATATCGACATAGTGGGGATACCTCTCATATGAATGAGTTGTATAAGTTTGGTGGAAGGTGAATAAAGAATATATATGTAAGCTTGTGATTGAGAAGACTTCATCATATAACATATATAATTCACACCTTGGAGGAGAGATACGGAAGTGAGATTGAAGGAGAGAGAGAATAGAACTTAGAGTTCATTTCATGGTGTTCATACTCATCTTCATCTTCTTCACTAACTTCTTCATTTTTCTTGGAGAAAATTGAGAAAAAAATATTGAGAGAATTTTGATAAACATACTTGGAGTATATTCATCAAAATCAATAGCTTCATCACCTAGCTCTAGCCGTATCCTCGGAGGATAGCAAAGTGTTGTCATTCCGTTCGTTTTTCCGGCGCGTGGCAAGTAGAGACGCGGTGCTTTCGGCGTTGGATCGTTCAAGGGCTTGAAGCGAAATAGATTCGTAGAGATCAAGCAAAGCTTGGGGAATAGCTCAAGAGAAGGTTATCCATCTAATCAACGGACTACAAGGGTGAGTTTCTATATCTCTTGTTATTCGTTTTGATATTCGTATATACGTAGCTCGATCGATCCTCGTAGGGATTCGGATCGAATTAATTTTCGTTTTACCGCTTCCGCTGGGCCTTCGTTTTAGGCACCGAATTCCAACAGTGGTATCGGAGCGTAGGTCTTGCGATCGTATATACGATATTGGCATTTAGAATGCTCGATTAGATGGTGAATGATTTGGAATCATTTTAGTCATAATCGTGGTACATGTTTTACGTTCGTTGTAGTTATATTTTTCGTAAGTTTATGTCTAAATATAAATCTTAAATTTATGGGAAATATGATTTATATTGAAGATATGAAAGTCGGAAAATATTTATATTGGATATCCGGTCGAAAATCTAGCCCCGAATCGTCGTCGGACGATTTTTTGGACAAAAAGGGTAATCTGGCCGAGAGTGACTCGACCGTGTCCTGGGTGACTCGGTCGTGTCCGGCAGTCTGGCCAAGTCACTGCCAGGCAGACTCGACCGTGTCCTGGGTGACTCGGTCGTGTCTGGCAGTCTGGCCAAGTCACTGCCAGGCAGACCCGACCGTGTCCTGGGTGACTCGGTCGTGTCCTGGCCGGCAGCTTCCGAGCGTGACTCGGCCATGCCAGGCCTGTCTGCCGGCAGGCTGCCGAGGGTGACTCGGTCATGCAGGCCAGTTTTCACCCCGGCTCGATTTTTCCGTGTATTCTTAAAAATTAATCTCCCGCATATTAAATTGGATTTAATATGATTAAAATGATTTATGGTATTTTATTTTATAAGGGAAATTTGATTAATTGGAATATTTATGGTCGACCGAATTATTTTGAACGTTATCATATTACCGATTGTGTGAATCGATTGGATCGGTTCGTATTGTTGATTGGATCAATGTATCTCTACGCTTTCCATTTATATAGTATTTATTGGATGAATGCTTTTGAATGGGGATGTGGTTCGTGGACTTAGTTTTGAATCGTTCGTTTTATTCGATTGGGTTGTAAATGCCGTTTTGAGCCTATTTATTTTACTAGAAATGTTTGTATCTAGGATGCAATTTTCGATGTAAAATTTATATGTAATGACGAAGACCGGAGGAAGATCCATTTCGAGAAGACGAAGATTCAAGACGAAGACTTGTAATTAGATTACGGAGTTTTTGTTTTCTAGGAACGGTCCATGAACCACATGTTGGTAGCAACTAGGTTGTGAATGGTTGTTTCATATTGTATGAATGCCACAAACGCGCTTAAACGATTAATGTGCAAAGTGTAACGCTAATCGCGAAAATTCTCCCACGATAAATTATTAAGTTTATAAGGTTTCAAAGTTTTTCCTTCCCTCCATCGAGTTTTCGGGAAATTGAAATCCAAACCGGATGTGCTATGCTTCCGAGTTATCAGGGTAGTCGTTCGGGGAGGACGAATAAATTACCGGGAGCGCATTGGATGCCTTCGGTTGGAGCAAATTTTATCCCTAGAAACCTGATAGGTTGCCGGATAAGATTCAATTGTGAAACTGATTTGCGTCGATGGTATAAACTTAACTTGTTCACAAACCATAGAAACCGTATAGGTTGAGGGGAGTGAACAAGGGGAAAAAGAAGATCGAATCATCCATTAGATGGGTTGGTGTTGGACAACACTTTAATAGACTAGAAACCTGTTCGGTTGCCCTCTATTAAGATTTATAAAGAACTCGATCACCACTATGAAGTAGAGCGACGATACTTCCGGATTTCACATGGGAGTGTGTTATTCCGATAAAAATAGTGGGAGCTGGGTAACAAGAATAGAAAAGACCTTAATTCTATACTCAGAACATAATTGAATGAGTCACTAATTAATCTATCGTACTTAATGCAGACTCAAATCTCAATATGACAATGAATCCACTCGCAATTCTACTCGAAAAGAACACCTTAATGGGACCTAACTTTGTGGATTGGCTCCGCAATCTGATGATTGTCCTCAGTGTAGAGGCACTGGGATACGTCTTGGAGACGGACATTCCGGCAACTCCTGTGCGGACCCGAGCAAATCAGGAAGAGATTGAAAACCACGAAAAGTGAGTTAAGGATGACGTGAAAGTCCGTGCTTATATGATGGCTTCCATGTCTAATGAGCTTCAGAGAGCTCATGAGAAAATGACTTCTGCTAGGCAGATTCTATCTCACTTAACCGAACTTTATGGTGAGCACAGCAGAACTGCTAGATATGAGATATCTAAGCAACTGTTCGGTGCAAGGATGAAGGAAGGTGAGAAGGTTGGGGAACACGTCCTCAAAATGATATCCATGATCGAGAGATTGAAGGCTCTTGATTTTAAAATGGATACTTCTCTCCAAACCAACCTTATCCTACAGTCTCTCCCTGATTCCTTCTCACAGTTTGTTATGAACTTCAACTGCAATGAGATTGCATGTAATTTAGCTGGGCTAATGAACAAACTTGTGACCGCTCAGTCTCAAATGAAGACTTCGTGGATGAAGGAGTCTGCCCTTGTGATTTCCTCTGGACTTCGAAAGTCTAAGAATAAAAAGAAAAAGACCAAGAAGCATACTGGACCACAAGTTAAGGACCTTAAAGGAAAGGGCAAGGCCCCGATGGTTCCAAAAGGCAAGAAGAAGAAAGATACTTGTCTCAAGTGCGGTGAGCTGGGCCACTGGGCTAGAGACTGTCTGATTCTTCATGGCACTTCAGGTACAGAACTTTTAGTTTTGGAAACAAATTGTTCTGCTACTTCCTGGATACTGGATTCTGGTGCTAGTTCTCATATCTATACCGTGAATCAGGATCTGGAACAAAGTAGGAAGCTTGGAGCTAGAGAAGTTATGATCACAGTCGGAAGCGGGCATAGTGTTGAGGCGACCGACATAGGATCACTTCTTTTGGGTTTAGAATCCGGCTTTGTTTTGACTTTAGAAGATGTACTTGTTTTGCCCAAGGGGCACAAAAACATTGTATCCATTCCGGTCATGGACCGAAAAAGCTTTTCATTTTTCATTAGTGATGGTTCCCGCAAAATTTATTTCTAAAATAAACTAGTGGGTACTGCTACATTGTTAAATGGATTGTATCATCTAAATCTCAACAACAATGTAGTTGTGAATACTATGACTAGAAAACGTGGTAGGGATGAAACCAATCAAGTTTTCAAATGGCATCTTAGACTTGGTCATGTTGGTCAGACCAAGGTTTACAAGATGGAAAAAGATGGACTTATGGGTCCATTAGGATCAGATCCCTTCCCTACTTGTGAATCTCGCCTTAAAGGCAAAATGACTAAGTCCCCCTTCACAGGGACATTTGAAAAAGCCGCTGATAAACTGGGATTAATCCATACCAACGTATGTGGTGCTTTGGAAGCAGCACGCGACGGATATCAATATTTCATTACGTTTACAGATGATCATACTAGGTATGGTTATGTATACTTAATGAAACATAAATCTGAGGCCTTTGAGAAATTCCAGGAATTAAAGGCCCTAGTCGAGAAACAAACTGGTAATCATATCAAAGCACTTCGGTCGGACCGAGGTGGCGAGTATATGAGTACGGAGTTTGACGAGTTCCTTAAGGAACATGGAATAGTTTCACAACTAACACCTCCAGGTACTCCTCAGCTAAATGGTGTGTCAGAAAGAAGGAACCGGACCTTGTTGAACATGGTCCGTTCCATGCTGGGCTCTACTGACTTGCCGATTTACCTGTGGGGGTATGCACTCCTGACTGCCGCTTACATCTTGAACAGATGTCCTTCCAAATCCATTCCTAAAACTCCACATGAGATGTGGGAGGGAAGGAAACCAAGTCTTAATCACATTAGAATTTGGGGATGTCCCGCCTATGTCAAGAAGACTAAGGTGGAGAAGTTGGAAGCTAGGTCCGCGAAGGGACGTTTCATTGGATTCCCATCTGGGACGATGGGATATCTATTCTACATGCCCGAAGATCGAAAGATCGTTGTTGCTTTACAAGCACACTTCCTGGAAGATGAGTTCATCCAGGAAGGCGGAGCAGGTAGAAGTATTTCTTTAGAAGAATACAATAAAACTCCTCAGGAGACACCTATGCAAGAAACTGGAACTGAACTTTCTGAAACACAAGTACAACCACCTCGTAGGTCTAGTAGGGTGTCTCATTTACCTGAGAGGTATAGTTTTATACACTTGGAGGAACTGGGTTTCCTCGAGGTTCCAAGTGATAAGCAAGAGACTGACCCGCGATCAATGACCTAGCAATGGGGGATGTAGACTCCATGAAATGGACTGTAGCAGTCTTCATGTAGTTGGGACCTTCATTTTGATGAGACGGTCAAAGAGTTTGACTTCGTGCAAAATGAAGAGGAATCTTGTGTATACAAGAGGGTTAGTGGGAGCAAGATCACATTCTAAGTACTATATGTAGATGACATTCTACTAATAGGAAATGATGTGGGAATGCTCAGTTCTGGGAAATCTTGGCTTTCGAGTAATTCCTCCATGAAAGACTTGGGAGAAGAAACCTTTATTCTTGGGATTCGACTCTACTGGGATAGATCGAAGAGAATGATAAGTTTTTCCCAAGCCCTCTATATAGATTAGATCTTAAAGAGGGTTCCTTCCGATGCGACATGGAATAAAACTCACCTTGAAGATGTGTCCTCATAGTGAGGAACAATGAAAGGAAATGAGTTATATACCATATGCTTCGGAAGTGGGTAGCCTTACATATGTGATGAGTCGATTCTTGATCGACTCATTCTGTTCTTTCTAGTCGTGTTTTTGTTTGCTTTTTAGTATTTTTGTTCTCTTTTATGCGTGGTATGTGTGTTTTTAATTTATAGGTAGCCAAGCGAAGATTGAGGTAAAATATGCGCTTTCATAGCTAATATTGGGGTCCATGACGATCAAAAGCTAAAACGGGGCTTAAAACGACGAAAGATTTAAGCAGTATCGGTCAAATCTCCTAAATCCCAGAATCTCCACTCTGAATCGAGATGTATTCTCCTTTGATATAAATTCCTCGTGAAATTAGCTTCGAAACGGTATATCATATGCTAAAATCCGAGGTGAATTGATACAAGAACGAAGGATCTAGCCGAAGAAGACCAAAAGCGGACTAAGTGCACTGCATTTACTCGACTAGCCGCACCCAGACGACTCAACTAGGTGCCACAGTGACTCGAGCCACATCAGGTAACTCGGCCGTGCCACAGACACGGCCGGTCTCATTCCGACAAGAAAATGAATTTAGGAAAGGAACGGCTCGACCGTGCCTTTTGGGACACTGGCCGAGTCACTATCGGCCATTTACACTCCGGGCGCGATACAACACGGCCGTGTCATAGGACACGGCCGGGTCTCAAACGATTACCTTTTTCATTTTTTCAGCGTAGTACCGCACGGCCGTGTCCCAGACACGGGCCGTGCCACTTTTTATTTCATGTCACTTTCCTTGACATCTTTTGCATATTTTAAGCCTTTTGTCTTGATTTTTTGGCTATAAAACAAAGGGGAGTGACCCCTTGAGGGATGTACTTGTCTTGTGAAGAAGATATTTTGTGGAAAAACACAAGATTAGGGGAGGAAAACACCAAAAGAGTGGGAAAGAAAGAGATTTTCATCATCTTCCTTGTGTGTTCTTGGAGTGAGAAAAATAGTTGAGTGAGATATAATAATTCCTTGTATAAATTTGTTGTGAGTTCTTGTAAGAAGATCATCAAACCTTCATCGGGAATTCGATTTCGGCATTTACAAGGGAAGTTTTTACCATGTTTTGTTCTTCAATTTCCATTGTTATTGTTGAATTAATCATGTGTGGCTAAACACTTCATATGGGTTTTTAGATATAGCCACACACATGTTTTTGATTGTTAGTTCCTTTTGATTTTCCGGATAAAGTTTGGGATTATTCCTCTTGTTCGTTCTTCGTTTAAGAACTTTTGAATTAGATCATCAAACCTTTTTCATTGTTGTTATTATTATTCGAATCGAGGGTTTTATCGGTGTTCACCATCAAGCGACCCGAAAGAAAGCGATTGTGAATGTTCTCGGGCTTTTCGCGATCTTTTAACGATTTACCTCATCAAAAGTAGTCGGTTAATTGATTGTTAGCTAGGGTTTCGTCCTCATCAAAAGAGTATCCCTTAATTTTCGTTGAGAACAATCGTGATTTTAGAATTTCCGCCATCAAACGGATTTCTTTTAATCGTGAGCAATCGATAATTCCTAACCTTATTTATTTGAGTATCGGAACTAATAATTGATTACATGTGTGTCGGTGACTCTAAATTCCCATATTAATCTCATTATTGTTATCTCTCATTTATCCAACCATCAAATTGGTGTTGCTATCACTTAGTTCAATTTAAATTTTGTGCATTAGTAATTGCAATCATAATCAACGATTGATGTATTTTAATTTAATTTATTTTTGTTTATTCGACTATTTGCCGAACATCATCGAATTTTAAACCGTTTCCAATTCCTCGTGAGATCGACCTCGGAGTTACTTGCCGCTCACTACAAGAGCGATTCGTACACTTGCGAGTATTTAATTTGAATCCATCAAGTTTTTGGCGCCGTTCTTGGGAATTGGCGTTTAATTTTTAATCTTGTTTTAATGATAGTTGAATTGCTATTCTTGATCAATACTTTTTCGATAAAATTTGCTCTTACTTCCTTTGTTTATGTTTGGTAGGAGATCGTTGGGTAACCCGATTCTTCCACCGATAGACGAAGTTCAAAGAATTAGAGCACCAAAAATAATGGCCACAACATCAATGGCAAACGACGAGGTGAATCCGGACTTTGAAGAGCGACTTTTGATCCAAGAAGAAAACACTCGTCAACCAAGGGTTGAGAATGTTGCACAAAATATAGATGAGGAAGAA
The DNA here is from genome assembly GCA_033398695.1 of Orobanche coerulescens. Classification (NCBI taxonomy): domain Eukaryota; kingdom Viridiplantae; phylum Streptophyta; class Magnoliopsida; order Lamiales; family Orobanchaceae; genus Orobanche; species Orobanche coerulescens. Next base: position 2,549,921 of record CM065808.1, read on the forward strand.
ATTCGTCAACCAAGGTTTCCGAGATATGATAATGTTGGGCGCAATCAAGGGATGCGGAAGCTCAACAAGGGAGGTACTTTTATCCGAGACAACCACCCGTCGGAATGCAATATGGAGCGAATTATTATCCCGGACCTCAATATGGGATGGAGGCGAACTATAACATGCCGCAACAACCTCGGTCGAACATCTTATGAGGACTATGCAAAGCCCGTAGTGAATACCGCCATTTCATGCATCCAATTAGCACCGGCCGCAAGGAACTACCACATAAGCGGATTTCACATCGAGCAATTGCCCTCATTTCACGGATTAGCACGAGAGGATCCGTTATCATTCATCCGAGATTTCTATGTGGCGATTGATAACTTCCCATTGAATGGGTTGAGCGAGGATCAACTACGAATGAAGTGTTTCCCTTATACACTCAAAGACGGGGCGAAACAATGGTTGATGACTTTGGCGCCCGGATCACTAAGAACATGGGATGAAGTTTACGATAAATTCATTACCAAGTACTTCTCCCATTCAAAAGCAGCGCAATTGAGAACTCAAATCTCAACTTTCGGACAACAAGACGGAGAGGCATTTCACGAAGCGTGGGACCGATTCAAAATGCTACTCATTCAATGCCCACACCATCACTATCCGCTTCAACTACTCAATCAATTCTTCTATGACGGATTGACTCAATATTGCCAAGGAGCGGTAGATAATGCGGCCGGTGGTTCGTTTTGTGGTTTGACGGAGTGACATGCATCTGACGTGTATGAAACTTTGGGAGCAAATTCTCAACAAAAAGTGTACGTGTTCGTAGGGAGCCGTGCACCAAGTGAGCGAGAAGGACGAGATGCAATCTAAAATCGATGAGTTGACAAATGAAATAAGACAACTCAAGACTCAAAATAAACCTTCTAGCTCACGACTTTGCGAGATTTGCGGAGCACCGGACATGATGCCAATTCATGCCCTCATACTTTTCCGGGAGAACAAACCGAACAAGTTAATTGGGCTATGGGGCAAAGCAGGAAGGCCGAATGGGAAGAGAGGAGAAATAATTATAGCGGAAACGCAAGAAATATACCTCTCCCAAATACTTATCATCACAGGCTAAGAAACCATCCGAATTTCTCATGGAGAAACGACAACCCGGTGCCATACGACACAAACGCCCAAGCTCAATACAATGGAGGAAACCGAGCCCAACAACCAACGCGAAGTGAACCACCTCCACAACAAAGGAACTCTCTTGAGGAGAGTATAGCGGCATTCATTAAGGAAAGCAAGGAAAACCGAGAGGAGAACAATAAAAGGTTCGAATCTTTAGAAGCTTCGATGAAGAAAATGGAGGTCCAAATTGGGCAACTTGCTACCGAGGCACGTAGACAAGAAAGGGGTAAACTACGAGTCAACCCGAGCAAGCTCAAGCCATTACCACTCTCCGAAGTGGTAAAGTGATTAATAAAGAAGTTAATTCGAAGTAAAAGAAAGAGGCGATGAGAAAGAAGGCGAGTCGGAAATCAAGAAGAGAAAATAGACGAAGCAACTTCAACTTCCAAGCTTCACAAATCCGCTCAACCATATAAGCCACCAATTCCTTTCCGAGCCGAGTGAGAAAAGCAAAGCAAGATGAGCAATTTTCCAAATCTACGACATGCTTTCGAAGGTTCATGTCAACTTACCTCTTTTGGATGTTGTGAAGAACATTCCTGCTTATACAAAATTTTTCAAAGAGTTGACCTCGAACAAAAGAAGATACAATGGGAGCAGAAAGTAGTGCTCTACGAGGTAGAAGCAAGGGGTCAAAGAAAGGCGATCCGGAAGTTTTATGATCGACATTACTATGGGAGACAAGAGAGTTGCTCGTGGGATGCTAGATTTGGGGGCAAGTGTGAATCTCATGCCATATTCGACCTATTTGAGGCTTGGACTCGGGAATAAAACCGACAAGAATGACTCTTCAAATGGCGGATAGGTCGGTGAAATACCCCAAAGGAGTCATTGAAGACCTATTAGTGCAAGTGGACAAGTTGGTGATTCCGCCGATTTTGTTATCTTGGAGATGAGCGATTTCGGGACAAGCGAAAATGAAGGGACAATACTTCTAGGACGGCCGTTCATGCGTACAACAAAAACAATCGTCGATGTTGATGAAGGAAAGGTCACCATGACCGTCTTGGGCGAAACCGTGGAAATCAACGTGTTCGGTTCATCTCCTATCCCTTCTCATATTTATGCTTCCCATGATGTGAATTTTGTTGATTGCATTGATTCTTTGGTTGATGATATATATTTTCATGATGATGTAGGTGACACGTTGCATGATGCTCTAACCGTTGAGCATGATATGGGGCTTAATAATCCGAAATTGAAAGATATGTTGCGTTATTAGATAATTCCGAAATAATTGATGAAGTTGACGGTTTTAAGCTTCCGTTGGAATTAAAATTTGAGGAGCCCATTGAAATCACCCCACCCCAACTTGAATTGAAAGAACTTCCGACACATCTTAAATATGTTTTCTTAGGCAAAAGTGACACTTACCTGTAATTGTCTCTTCCGAATGAACTCCTTTGCAAGAAAACAAATTAGTAGAAGTTCTAACTAAGTTAAAAGAAGCGATTGGGTGGAGTATTTCCGATATCAAGGGAATAAGTCCGGTTAGGTGCATGCATAAAATAATTCTTGAGGAAAATGTTAAACCGGTTAGGCAACCTCAAAGGCGTTTGAATCCGAACATGCGGGAAGTTGTGAAAAGGAAGTTTTAAAATTGCTAGATGTCGGAGTCATCTACCCGATATCCGACGGTAAGTGGGTGAGTCCTGTGCATGTAGTGCCTAAGAAATGCGGAATAACGGTGGTTCGTAGATAAAAATGAATTGGTACCCACTAGAGCGGTAACGGTTGGAGGATGTGCATTGATTAGGAAATTAAATGCCGTAACAAGAAAAGATCATTTTCCTCTACCTTTCATTGATCAAATGTTGGAGCGTTTAGTGGGCATGATTATTCTTGTTTTCTAGATGGTCTTTCGTGTTTCTATCAAATTCCTATTGCTCAGGAAGATCAAGAGAAGACCACTTTCACTTGCCCTTTTGGCACTTTTGCCTTTAGGAGGATGCCGTTTGGTCTTTGCAATGCCCCGCCACTTTTCAAAGGTGCATGCTATCTATATTCTCCGACTTGTTAGAAAGATCCATCGAGGTATTCATGGACGACTTCTCCGTATTTGGAACCACTTTCGATGATTGTTTAAGTAATTTGACTATTGTGCTAGAACGATGTATTGAGTGTAATCTTACACTTAGTTGGGAAAAGAGTCATTTTATGGTAAAACAAGGTCTTGTTCTAGGTCATATGGTTTCCAATAAAGGAATGGAGGTTGATAAGGCTAAAGTCGATTTGATTGTTAAATTACCTCCACCTTCTTGTGTCAAAGAGGTTGAAGCTTTTAGGGCATGCCGGGTTTTATAGGCGTTTTATTAAAGATTTTTCGAAAATTGCCCGCCCTTTGAGTAACCTTTTGTGCAAAGATGCTAAATTTGATTTTACCGAGGAATGTTTAGTCGGTTTCAACGCTTTGAAAGAAAAGTTAACTTCAACACCGATTGTTGTAGCTCCCGATTGGTCTCTCCCTTTTGAAATTATGTGTGACGCGTCTGACTTTGCTATAGGTGCCGTTTTGGGGCAAAGAGTGAATAAATTCTTCCACGTGATTTACTATGCGAGTAAAACGCTCGATGAAGCTCAGGCTAATTACACCACCACTGAAAAAGAATTTTTAGCCGTTGTATTTTCTTTAGACAAATTTCGATCCTACTTGGTTGGCTCAAAGGTGATTGTGCATACGGATCACGCCGCATTGAAATATTTACTAAAAAAATCCGATGCAAAACCAAGATTGATTCGGTGGGTTCTTTTCTTTGCAAGAATTTGATTTGGAATTCAAAGATAAAAAGGGGTCGGAAAACGTTGTGGCCGACCATCTGTCTAGGCTAACCGAGGGTGATAATTTTAAGCTTGATAATCATTTGCCAATTGTTGAAACTTTCCCCGATGAGCAATTGTTCGATGTAACAAGGACACCTTGGTATGCTGATATTGTCAATTACATTGTTAGTGGTGTTTTGCAGCCGACTTAACCTATCAAGGGAAGAAGAGATTCGTTTCCATGTGCAGGCATTACTTTTGGGACGAGCCCTATTTATTGGTGGGGCACGATCGGATATTCGACGTTGTGTCCGGAGGAAGAGCACGAGAGCATATTGTTATTTTGCCATGAGTTGCCTTTGTGGAGGACATTTTAGCGCAAAGAAAACGGCTCACAAGGTCCTTCAATCGGGATTCTCTTGGCCAACATTGTTTAAGGATGCCTATTTCCATTGCAAGAGTTGCGATCGTTGTCAACGAGGGAATATTAGCAAAAGGAATGAGATGCCATTGACAAACAACCTTGTTGTGGAACTTTTCGATGTTTGGGAGTGGATTTTATGGGTCCTTTTCCAATTTCCCATGGTTTTGAGTATATTCTAGTTCTTTGTAGACTACGTCTCTAAATGGGTGGAAGCAATTCCAACCCGAACTAACGATGCTAACGTGGTTTGCAATTTTTAGAGATGTGATTTTTGCAGTTTGGGACGCCTAGGGCCGTGTCGGACAGAGGCACGCATTTTTGCAATAAACAACTTGCGGCTTGCTTAAGAAGTACAATGTAATGCATAAGGTCGCAACGTATCATCCACAAACTTAGGGCAAGTAGAAGTAAGCAATCGGCAAATAAAGGCAGTGCTCGAAAAGACGGTGAAACCAACAAGAAAAGATTGGGCATTAAAGTTGAATGACGCTTTATGGGCATACCGCACGGCCTACAAAACTCCAATCGGAATGAGTCCGTATCGCCTAGTATTTGGGAAAGCATGTCATCTACCCGTTGAGCTAGAACACAAGGCGTATTGGGCAATCAAAGCGCTCAATTTAGATCAAGAAAAGGCGGGCGAGGAACGACTATTGCATTTAAACGAGCTTGATGAGATGCGATATGAGGCGTACGAAAACGCTAAACTCTACAAAGAACGGACGAAACGGTATCATGATAAGCGTATCGTTCGTAAATCTCTCGAACCCGGTATGGATGTTTTGCTACATAACTCCGTCTCAAACTTATGCCGGAAAATTGGTATCGCGATGGGGGACCATTCAAAGTCGTTAAAGTATGGCCGCACGGAGCGGTTGAACTTCTTGATCCTCGGAAGAATGAGCATTTTAAAGTAAATGGGCATAGAGTGAAGCCGTATTTGGACGAACCGAAGAAATCAATGCGTTCGAGTGCATAGAGGTGGACGACGTTGAAGCTTGAGCAGTGGGAAGAAGTCGAGCTAAAGACTATAAAAAAGCGCTACTTGGGAGGCAACCCAACGTTTTAGTTAGATTTTTTTTCTTTTATTTTTCGCATTTATTTTTCTTGTTTGTTTTTATCCGATTCAAAGCCCGACTGTTATTGTGGGTACTAAAATGGCAGAAACAGTACATTTTCAGAAACTAATAATCTGGAGAGGAAGGACACGGCCGAGTTGCCACAGGACACGGCCGCAAAACAGTGGGAATTTGATTATTTAGAACAGGACGACACGGCCGTGTCACAGGACACGGTCGGGCCTCAATACAGCAAGAGTTGGATTTCCGTGATAGTACGACACGGCCGTGTCGTAGGACACGGCCGAGTCGGCCGACAGAAGGTTTTGAGCTATTCCGCACAGCACGACACGACCGTGTCATATTCAACACGGCCGTGTCAGTCGGTCAGTATAAAAATGAAACACGGCCGTTTCCCATTTTACCTTCTCCAACTTTTATTTTCTCCCTCCCTGCGAACCTACATTTGCCAAAATTAATTTTTCTCTTCCTTTTTAAAGAAATTTTATGCAAAATCGAGAAGAGATACAAGAATCAACTTTATAATCATCATCTTTCAACCGATTTCATTCATCTGAGGAGCAACTCGGACGAATTTGGACCAGGGTTTAATTTTCTTTCTTTCTTCAAATTCTCCGATATCAAGGTATGATTCTAATGCTTTTGATGATTATTCTTTGTTATGAACATGCTATGATAATTTGAATCGATAGCCCTCAATTATCTAGGGTTCTTGAGTAGATTGAAGTTGATGAAATTTTGGGGTTTTGAATAATTCTTAATGCATTGATGATTAAATCTTTCGATTGAAAATTTTTGTAATTAAGAGATAGTTTTCCATGATAAAGATGATAAATTTAAACGATAATTTTGCTTGGGAAAAGTTTTGATCGATAGGGGGAATTTTATTGCTTGATATAAGTTTGGGGGAGGATACGTTCTGATATACTTGGTTAATGATAGATTAAATTTTTGCAGAAATGGCACGCGGAAGAGGACGTGGAAATGCTCAACGCGGAAGGGGTAGGAATAGCGGGGAACAAGTGCAGCCGGTAAGAAGGACTATTCAAAGGGCTGTGGAAACCCCGGAATCCTACGGAATCAATCTACCGGAAACGCAAAATGAGAGGTGGGAAATGCTTGGACAGAAAAAAATGCTCCCTACAAGATGGCCCGATGACGAATGCATGGATGCAATGGGGATAAGGGAAGATGTAATGAAATTCCTTGGGAGAATACATTGGGCGTGGATGATGACTCAACGATGGCCGACATATAGGTGTCTAACGATGGAATTTCTAAGCACTCTAACTGTAAGAAGAGATCCGGTAACCAGAGAACCGTCCGAAATGACATTCCGGATCAACAACAACGAAGAGACACTGACTATCGTCCAGTTGGAGGAAATATATCATGCAAGACACGAGGGCTATTACCCGATAAATCGATTTGCTTGTGAAACTTCTTGGAGGGCCATGGTAGAATACCCGGGTAGTGAGGCGCGATATTACGTGGCAAGATCGGCAAAGGATCGAGTATTCGCAATCCCGTGCTCAGATACTTACACAAGGTGGTTGCAAATACAATATATGGCGAAAGGAAACCGGGCCGATTTCATTGAGGAGTTGTATATCCCGACTCATATGCTCGACGACTCGATTCCTGGCAAGGGGCCATGGTAGCGGAGCATTTTGAGGATGTCGCAACAAAACCCAAGGGGGAGAAATGGATAGGGGGTTTGATTACCCCTATCGCACTACACTACGGAATTTCATTAGCCATGAGTACCCACCTTACTGGAAATATGCTTCTCTCAATCTCCGTAATGAAAGTGATGAATATGCTGGACTACGAACATCGGATGGTCTTCATGCAGACGGATAACGACCATTTCCTCCTCCCAAATCCACCTTTGACGACCATAAACAACATTCGGGATATGGGAAATCTTCAAATGGCTACAGAGGCACACCGTCGGGCACGATGGGCAGCCGGCTTGGCTCCCCCGGGTCACAGCGCTGTCGACCGAAATGTTCGACCTAGGCGCATTACGGATAATGAGGATAGAGCCGAGAGGATGGAGGAGGAGGAGGCTTATGAAAGAGGCCCGGATGACGAGGAAGAAGAGAGTGAAGAAGAAGAGGAAGAAATCACGAGAGATCGGCCCGAGACGTCAAGGCAGGCCGAAATTGGACGAGCCCCATCACGCCCATCATTGAGGGAGGAATTCGAAGCCTACCGAGAGGAGGCTAGACGGGACCGAGAGGAGGCTAGACAGGAGCGACGCCAGATATTGTCTCTTGTGAGACAAATGGTCGATTGGCATGTCCAGCAAGGCCACTTCCCTCCGCCCGAGCAGTAAACCGGTCGTAAGTATATCTTGACCAATGAAATTCTTTTCTTTAAATACTATACCCCCTTCGTTCGTATATTCTTTAATTCAAGTTTGGGGGGGGTCGGTCAAGAAATACTTCATTACTCTCGATTTTTTTTATTTTGCTTGTTTGATTATTTTTGGTGTGTTTTGAACATTTTGCACTTTTTTGTGGTGTTTTTACTTGGTGTGTTTTTACTTGGAGTGTTTATCTTGCAAACTTGAAGAAAACTTTGAAGTGTGTATTTTTTTGGAATGCCTCGGGATTTATTTCGTTGTTCTGATATACAAATCAAGAATAATTTGTTGAAAAAAAAAAAAATTGTTGATAATCGAAACGGGTGTGAAATTGAGTAAGTGGTTTTAATATCTTGGAAGTATGAGCAAACCTACTTGTGAGCCATTGAGCCTTCATGCATTTTCTTAAATGCAAATTTCATTGTCGAGTGTTTCATTCTTGATTTAAAACTCTAGAACTTGCCTTGGTATCTTGTTTAAAACCACTGGTGTGTGTGTGCAAATTGAGTGAAAATGATTTTTGGCGCCTTTGATCTTTACCCTTCGATTTTGGCCAACCCGACATTTGATCATTTACTAAATAAACCCAATTGAGGTCATTGTCTATTTTCATTATTTAACCACATATCGAGCTTTCATTTACTATAATCCTTCGTTCCCTACTTGAACAATTAGAAATATTTTTGACGAGGATGCAAAGATTGTGGTGACATTGGGTGCCATTTATATTGTCGGGAGTGTTGAATTGGTGAAAATAATTACTCCGCTATTTTTGGGAACCTAGTAACCGGGTGTATTCATGTGACCCATCGTTTACATTCGCGTAAAACGGATCCCTTAGATATGAGTATGCTTGGAAGTAGTTGCGTATATTTTGATCCTAGTAACCGGGTGTATTCATGTCACCCATCGTTTACATTCGCGTAAAACGGATCCTTAAACAACCCAAGCCAAAAAAAAAAAAAAAAAAAAAAATCGGAGCAATAAGGAGGGTATGACTGCGTTTTCACTTTCGATAGTGCTTGTTACAAGTGGTTCATAATTAAGGGGATGAAAGAAGCAAATCTCAAAGCTTGAGCTTCTAAAGCGACTATGGTGATTCAAATTCTAAAAATTGCTCGAGTCAAGTTACTTTAGCCATATATATCCCGATCAGACCAAAGCCTACATTTCAAGCCGAGTAATGCCCATTTTGATTCACAAAATCTTTGCATAAACAAAACAGTGGTAGAGATTAAGCCGATTGGCAAGCTTATGGGGTTCCTTATTTCATTGAATAATTTCCGAGCGTATACTTATCCATATCACTTTGAGAGTGAGCGAATACACTTGACGATGGCGTTTATATTGCCAAGTATGGACTATGATTTTAAGGAAGCACCGGAGGTTTGAAAACTTTGTAAAACTCGACTTATTTTACTTGTGAGAATTGTGAAATTTTCGAAGAGATCCTTTGAGGTATTTTAACAGTTGAGTTCCCCTTTTCAGAATGGTTATTTTAAAGCGATTTGCTCGGGACGATCAAAGTTCAAGTTTGGGGGGGTTTGATGAGTCGATTCTTGATCGACTCATTCTGTTCTTTCTAGTCGTGTTTTTGTTTGCTTTTTAGTATTTTTGTTCTCTTTTATGCGTGGTATGTGTGTTTTTAATTTATAGGTAGCCAAGCGAAGATTGAGGTAAAATATGCGCTTTCATAGCTAATATTGGGGTCCATGACGATCAAAAGCTAAAACGGGGCTTAAAACGACGAAAGATTTAAGCAGTATCGGTCAAATCTCCTAAATCCCAGAATCTCCACTCTGAATCGAGATGTATTCTCCTTTGATATAAATTCCTCGTGAAATTAGCTTCGAAACGGTATATCATATGCTAAAATCCGAGGTGAATTGATACAAGAACGAAGGATCTAGCCGAAGAAGACCAAAAGCGGACTAAGTGCACCCGACGGCTCGACTAAGCCGCACTGCATTTACGACTCAACTAGGCTGCACAGGCGACTCGAGCCACATCAGGTAACTCGGCCGTGCCACAGGACACGGCCGGGTCTCATTCCAGCAAGAAAATGAATTTCCGGAAAGGAACGGCTCGACCGTGCCTTTTGGGACACGGCCGAGTCACTATCGGCCATTTACACTCCCGGGCGCAGTACAACACGGCCGTGTCATAGGACACGGCCGGGTCTCAAGACAGTTACCTTTTTCATTTTTTCAGCGTAGTACCGCACGGCCGTGTCCCAGGACACGGGCCGTGCCACTTTTTATTTCATGTCACTTTCCTTGACATCTTTTGCATATTTTAAGCCTTTTGTCTTGATTTTTTGGCTATAAAACAAAGGGGAGTGACCCCTTGAGGGATGTACTTGTCTTGTGAAGAAGATATTTTGTGGAAAAACACAAGATTAGGGGAGGAAAACACCAAAAGAGTGGGAAAGAAAGAGATTTTCATCATCTTCCTTGTGTGTTCTTGGAGTGAGAAAAATAGTTGAGTGAGATATAATAATTCCTTGTATAAATTTGTTGTGAGTTCTTGTAAGAAGATCATCAAACCTTCATCGGGAATTCGATTTCGGCATTTACAAGGGAAGTTTTTACCATGTTTTGTTCTTCAATTTCCATTGTTATTGTTGAATTAATCATGTGTGGCTAAACACTTCATATGGGTTTTTAGATATAGCCACACACATGTTTTTGATTGTTAGTTCCTTTTGATTTTCCGGATAAAGTTTGGGATTATTCCTCTTGTTCGTTCTTCGTTTAAGAACTTTTGAATTAGATCATCAAACCTTTTTCATTGTTGTTATTATTATTCGAATCGAGGGTTTTTATCGGTGTTCGCCATCAAACGACCCGAAAGAAACGATTGTGAATGTTCTCGGGCTTTTTCGCGCGATCTTTTAACGATTTACCTCATCAAAAGTAGTCGGTTAATTGATTGTTAGCTAGGGTTTCGTCCTCATCAAAAGAGTATCCCTTAATTTTCGTTGAGAACAATCGTGATTTTAGAATTTCCGCCATCAAACGGATTTCTTTTAATCGTGAGCAATCGATAATTCCTAACCTTATTTATTTGAGTATCGGAACTAATAATTGATTACATGTGTGTCAGTGACTCTAAATTCCCATATTAATCTCATTATTGTTATCTCTCATTTATCCAACCATCAAATTGGTGTTGCTATCACTTAGTTCAATTTAAATTTTGTGCATTAGCAATTGCAATCATAATCAACGATTGATGTATTTTAATTTAATTTATTTTTGTTTATTCGACTATTTGCCGAACATCATCGAATTTTAAACCGTTTCCAATTCCTCGTGAGATCGACCTCGGAGTTACTTGCCGCTCACTACAAGAGCGATTCGTACACTTGCGAGTATTTAATTTGAATCCATCAATATGCTTTATTGTGTACAAGACCTGACATTGCGCATGCTGGAAGCATGGTAAGTATGTTTCGGGCTAACCCAGTCAGGGAACATTAGACCGCCGTAAAGAATGTTCTCAAGTACTTTAGAAGTACTAAGAGATCTGATTCTTATATATGGTGGTGGAGTACAGAATGTGGTGGGATTCACTGTATTGGACTTCCAAGGACAGAAAGACGATTATATGTCTACTTCTGGATACATTTACTCTTAATGGAAGAGCAATATCTTGGCATAGTGCCTAGTATAGCATGACTGCTGATTCCACCAGTTAGGCTGAGTATAAAGCGGCCACGGAGGCCTCCAAAGGAAGGGTTAAGAAGTTACTAGGTAAACTTCTCGTGACACCTTGTGATGCGCTGCCAGAGCGGTAGCACAGGCCCAAGAGACGAGATTTCCCAACAGTACCAAACATATTGAGAGAGTATCATCTCGTAAGAGTATTTGATCACAAAGAGATACATTGTGCTGCATAGAGTAGAGTCAGCCGACTACGTCACTGATCCACTGACCAAGCCACATTCTCAGATTAGCTTGGAGCATAATCTGGAGAACATGGGTATTAGATACCATAGTGTGTGGCATTGAGTGCAAGTGGGAGATTGTTAGGAGTATGCCCTCGAATGCCACTCAGAGGTTGTTGAGTGAGGGCATTGCACTTATAATTATGTAAATCATTTATATAAGGCAATGAATGTTTCTTTATTTACCGGTAGTTACTGGCATTCCTAACTCGTAAATATACATATAGAAACTAGTCCGTGTATTTGAGAACAAAACGTTCCACTCCTTATTGGATAAGGGGGTCGGCACTGGAAAGGTTTATAGCTCAAATACTTAATCGTTCGCAAGTCGATGAAACTTGACTGGGCGTTAAGTTTATGTAAAGACTTGTATGACGTGTTCTTTGACAAGGAGAGTGTATGTCGAACACTAATGGTTAGTGGGAGCACACATTATAGGTATGCTAATTGGATTAGTATACTCGAACCGACTCACCCTCGATTCGTCACACGGATTTCACTCCGGGACAGTCAATGATGGAATCGAAAGGTTGTGATAGGTATTCATGAACCTTCGACTTGAGGATTTAGTAGGGATGTGCTTGTGACGTTAAGATTTTCATTAGAGTAGTTTGACCCTGTAAACCGGAAGGCGGGGGTCAACCTCAACGTGCATCTTGATGGGCAAGTAGCAGGTCCTACTGAATACCAAGATAGAATTCTTTCTCCTGTTAGCGAACAGGTTATATGTCCTATGCGGTTATTGGCAGATGAGATCATAAGTCTTTGGCCAAAGTATTGGAGCTAGCTGTATTAGATACACGAGAGCTCGATGATCTCGATTTGCATTAACGCATGCATAGCATCAAATACAGATAGGGTTTGACTGACCGTGACCCTATAACTTGATCGGGACATTTGAAAGAAGGGTTTATACGTATACTGGTATTCACGACAGAATGGTTCTTGAATGATCCCAATCATTCGTTCTCAGTTGGGGTACAGTGTAGGCCGTCAGGCTGGCTAGGTGGTGCTACTACTCTTTGGTTCCTCCCATTGCTGACTGAGACAGACCTACCGAGTCGCGCATTAGGATTGACGACGAAATGAATCAAGCTAATTCTCTCATTATGTGTATTAGATATTGGATATCTAAATTTGGGACATTAGATGTCTAAATCGATTTATTGGATAAATTGATTTACGGCCTAATGAATTAAATAAATTACTGGGTGATTAATTTAATTCATGTATATAATTATTTCTTGGAGAAATTAATTATATTATTTTGTATTTGATATGTTTAATTAATTGGATTAATTAATCGATATAAATACATCGAAACGGAATCGGAGTTTATCTGTTTGGACTTTCGGGAGTCCGAAACGAACCGAACTCGTCCGTTTTTCATCATGGCCACCCTCCTGTTTTCCACCTAATTTTCCCTTGTCTTTTGTTTCCATTTTATATGGATGATATTGACATGGTGGGGATACCTCTCATGTGAATGAGTTGTATAAGTTTGGTGGAAGGTGAATAAAGAATATATATGTAAGCTTGTGATTGAGAAGACTTCATCATATAACATATATAATTCACACCTTGGAGGAGAGATACGGAAGTGAGATTGAAGGAGAGAGAGAATAGAACTTAGAGTTCATTTCATGGTGTTCATACTCATCTTCATCTTCTTCACTAACTTCTTCTTCATTTTTCTTGGAGAAAATTGAGAAAAAAATATTGAGAGAATTTTGATAAACATACTTGGAGTATATTCATCAAAATCAATAGCTTCATCACCTAGCTCTAGCCGTATCCTAGGAGGATAGCAAAGTGTTGTCATTCCGTTTGTTTTACCGGCGCGTGGCAAGTAGAGACGCGGTGCTTTCGGCGTTGGATCGTTCAAGGGCTTGAAGCAGAATAGATTCGTAGAGATCAAGCAAAGCTTGGGGAATAGCTCAAGAGAAGGTTATCCATCTAATCAACGGACTACAATGGTGAGTTTCTATATCTCTTGTTATTCGTTTTGATATTCGTATATACGTAGCTCGATCGATCCTCGTAGGGATTTTCGGATCGAATTAATTTTCGTTTTACCGTTTCTGCTGGGCCTTCGTTTTAGGCACCGAATTCCAACAGAATCCGCCCCATATTGAAGGACAACACCTTCCAGTTGGTAGACCTTCATGACTTTCTGGATGATGGGACGGAATAAGCTCCTGAAATTTTTATCGCTCAATCCATCACTCAACGGGATATTAAGAGCATAGTACTTCCCTTCAGCCACCCCTATGTCTTTAATATGCCCAATTCCAGGAAAAAAATCGCCAAATTTATGGAATGACATCATTATTACTCGATTTGTAGTATAAAAGGCCTCCTCAACACCGTCACCGTGATGAATATCAATGTCTATGTAGAGTACATGCTGCCATTAAGAATGCAAAAGTAAAGAAACACTGCACAAATACAGACTGAGTAACATGAACCTATCCCCTCGATAGAAAGACTGAAATTCGAGTAACTAAACACGAAAAATGAAATTCGAGTAAGCTACATACTGAAATCAGTTCGTTTAACACCGAAAATCAATTTGGGTAACATGGAAATCAATCGAGTAGCACGGAATATTGTCCATGAAACTGAAACAATAATATTAATTTCTAGATATTTTGGTGCAAAAAATAAAGGCTACTGCAAGAACGGATATTCATGAACAAGAAAACCTGTAAGTCAGATTCCATTATCAGCAAAATTGACATATAAAATCTCAGAGTAACATTGAAAACAATTTGAGTAACATTGAAAAAGATCGAATAACACTGAAAACGATTCGAGTAACATTGTGAACAATCCGAATAACCGAAAACCGATTAACCGAAACTGTAGTTCTAGTTCACAATCGAGTAAATCTATTCGATAAACTAGGTTATTCGAGTTAAATTTCGTGTTACCTAATTTTTGGCAGATCCGGTGGCAACGACGGCAGTGGTGATAGTGGCGGACTCGGGAGCGGCGTGATCAGCTGTGTCAGCGGCACCATTCGGGGAACGCCTCACACTCGGGGAAGTCGAATTCACCATCGAGAAAGAGGTAACTCGAAAGATTTGGTGTTACCCGAATTTAACTCGTGAAACTCGTAAGCGGTGTTGTTCGAATAACTCGTATACAATCGAGTAATCCGCTGCCTTATTTGGGTAACTCGAATTCTTACTCGAGAGTTATCATTCAAGTTATCATACCCGATTTAATCGAATTCATACTTGAGTATGCATTCGTGTTACCCGATCTCACTTGATATTGCATATTTTGGAAAGATTACTCGAATTTCTGTTACTCGAAATTACAATATGTGAGTCGAATACATTCCAGTAAAGATCAAATTTGATAATTTGGGTAAGAAAAGAGTTGTGTTAAACTTGTGGCAAAAAACTAATACTATATATAAAAAGACAAAGTCAACTATTCTTACTTTCTAAAATCGATACTCATTTTTGTTCCACATAAGAGCATCTTCAATGTATCTCTATTTAGACCTGCCCAAACGTAACGGCCTGGCGGGCCTGAACCGGAATCGTCCCGGCGGTCAACGGGTTTTAACCGGCCCACCGGTCAACGGTTCAAAACCCGGACCGGAACCGTCTCACCTAGGGCCGGTTACGGTTCCTCCCAGCTGCGAACCGGAACCGCCGGTTAATCGTACGACCGAACAGCCGGTTCAATAAAAAAAAAGGGCGGGCAGTGCCGAGTGGGGCAGCAAGCAACGGCAACAGAAAAGGCCGCTAGCAGCAACGACAACAAAAAAGCAGTTGCAAAATTGGGTCTTCTTTATCTCTCCTATAAAAAAGTGCAGTGGTCTTCTCTCTCTCTACTGCTCTCTTCTCTATCTCTCTACTGCTCTATCTCTCTCTATCTCTCGCTCCACTTCTCTATCTGTCTCTCCACAGACTCTACAGCTCTCTCTATTTTCTCTATCTCTCTCTCTCTCTCTCTCACTCTATTATCTCTCACCCCACTTCTCTATCTCTCTCTCCATAGACTCACTGCTCTCTGTATCTCTCACTCTACTTATTTAGTAGTGTTTTAATTAAACAGCAAAACAAAAAAAAAATTACAACATATGAAACCGGTGGTCTGGCCAGAACCGGCGGTTTTTAATCGGCCCGGAACCGTCGGTTTTTAAACCCGGCTCGGAACCGCCTTCCTTCTTCAAGGGCTGGTTCCGGTTCACCCTCCCATGAACCGTGAACTGGCAGGCCGAGGCCCGAAACCGACGGGTTTAGGCCCGTGAGGAGGTCTATCTCTATTCCCCTAGAATAGGGAGTACTTTAGTCATAACACTATAATTACACTAAAGTAACGTGTAGTTGTAATTCATGTAAAGTCAAAATAACCTTGTCGATAATAAAAGAAATCACTTATGCTGAACAAATAATATAATCCAGTCCTAATTTAAGGGCAACATTATCCAGTCCTAATTTAAGGGCAACATTTAAACTCCTCAGTCATACTATAAAATTTTGGGAGAGAGTAGTGGAATGCAGGGTTAGAAGAGAATTTGAGATCTCTGAGAACCAATTTGGCTTTATGCCGGGGAGGTCCTCGACTGAGGCCATTCATCTCGTCAGACGCCTTATGGAGAAGTTTAGAGAGCGGCGTAAGGACCTCCATATGGTGTTCATTGATCTTGAGAAAGCTTATGATAGCATTCCGCGCAATGTTATTTGGAGGAGCCTAGAGGATAGGAGGGTGTCATTGTCGTTCGTTAGGGCGATCCAAGACATGTACTCCCAAGCTAGGACTTGCGTTAGGACCCCAGTTGGTGACACCCAGTATTTCCCGGTTGAGGTTGGACTACACCAGGGGTCGGCGCTAAGCCCGCTCTCTTCGCTCTAATCCTTGACGTCATTTCACGGGGGATTCAGGATGGCGTCCCGTGGTGCATGCTTTTTGCTGACGACATTATGTTAGTGGCGGAGTCGAGGAGGGAGGTGAACGCGAAGTTGGAGCTCTAGAGGTCTAAGTTAGAATCCCAGGGCTTGCGTGTGAGCCGGTCTAAGACCGAGTATCTCTGGTGTAACTTTAGTGGGGAGGTCAACGAGGAAGAAGTAGAGGTAATGATTGCGGATCAGATCGTACCCCGTACGGATAAGTTCAAGTATTTGGGTTCGATCATTCAGAAGGAAGGTGAGTGTGAAGATGATGTCACTCATCGTATCAAGGCGGGGTGGATAAGGTGGAGAGCAGCGACTGGGGTCCTGTGCGACAAGAAAGTCCCTCTTAAGTTGAAGGGTAAATTCTATAGAGTGGCAATCAGACCTGCAATGTTGTATGGCTCCGAATGTTGGGCGATGAAGAAGTCGCTTGAGAGCAAGTTGGAAGTGGCTGAAATGAGAATGTTACGTTGGTCGTGTGGTCGTACAATGTTGGATAGAATCTCGAATGGGGTTTTCAGGAACGCGCTTGAAGTGGCGCCCATTTCAGCGAAAGTTAGGGAAGGGAGATTGAGATGGTTTGGCCATATCCGCAGGAGGCAGGTTTCTGCTCCAGTGAGAAGGGTGGAGAGTCTTTTGGTTGCCGGGGAGAGGAGGAGAGGCAGACCGAGGAGGACATGGGAGCAGCAGCTGAGATTAGATTTGAAGGCCTTAAACCTTTCCGAGACCATGACTGTTGATAGGTGCTCTTGGAGGCGCCAGATCAGAGTTCTGGATTCTTTTGTAGTCAGCGGTGCTGTAGTTGAGAGCGTCAGGGTTAGGTTGTCTCGGTTAGCTTTGACCTAGAGCATTTCCCTTTTTTACTTTTACTGTATATTTGACCTTATTGCCTTCTGCGTTTTTTTTTTTTTTTTTTTTTACAGGGAGCTGTGCGCAGAGTCGACCTCTCTTCGGTTAGAGCAGCGTTCATCGAGAGTGCAGTTGCCAAAGTCCCCTTAGATAAGTCTCATGTGAATTAAACCATGGGCTCAGATATGGTCGTGAGATTTTTTGTATCATATGCTTTTTTATATATACCACTCTATCTTTCTTTGCGCACTAAGTGGAAGTCTTGGAAGCTTACTCCTAAGTAAAAGTAGGGGCATGGTCTGCGTACATCTTACCCTCCCCAGACCCTGCTCTGAGCGGGATATACTGGGTCTGTTTAGTTTGGTTTGGTTTATTTAAATTTTTTTGGCGTATTTAAGGTAAAATGATTATAGATTAAAAAATAAAAAATATTGATAGTGAATGTGTAGTTGAAATTAAAAAATAAAAAATGATTATTTGGATTAAATTTGAGATATTTAATGAAATATGACACTTTCAAAAATACTTTTTTAATTAAAATGTTACAGAAAAGAATACTTTATCTGTTCTTTATTATTGAGTGTTTGAACTTTATTCTTTTATTATTACAATGTTCGGGGATATTATTTAATGTTCCAAATTTATACCCCATTTGTAAAAAGATTATTTCCAAGAAAATAGTCCCTCGGTTCGACGATCTTAAAACGTATCAATTTTGTACGGTCAATAATTTTTAAATTGACCACTAATTAATCTCAAATTATAATAGTAAAATGTATAACAAAGTTTTATTAATTTCATTATGAACCTTTTATTGTAAAATTTCATAATATAATTTCATTAAATATTTTTTATTATTATAATTTAAAATTAATGCATAGTCAAACTCAAAAATTAATAACCGCGAAAAATCAATACCTCAAAATCAATACTCCGTTCGAAAAATGTACTCTTTCCCGTATTATTAAACATTTCTAATTTATACATTCACATGCCCTTTTTTATTATACTTATCTCAATATAAAATTTTAAAATATCTAACTTTTTATATTTGCTTATACAATATATAGTTTCAATATCACTTTTTTCTATCTTGTTTAATAATATTAAAAAATATTGATAACGAGAGTTGTCGATATCCAATCCAAATGCAACAATTATCATAGTTCGCCAATATCCAAATCCAGCAAAGGCTCCATATTGAAAGTTTCTTTTTTCTTTTATTGACCATCCCACCATAGAATAAAAACTCAATAAATGAATATGATCGGAATCGAAGAAAAATATTCATTTAGCGAAATTATTCATTTGTGAAAATTTGAACATGTTATAAAGAGTTGGGATCGAAAAAAATTATTCATTTAACGAGGTTATTCGTTTATCGAATATTCATTTATCGAGGTTTAACTGTATTATTAACCCTTCAAAAGCTCCATTAATTAATAAAAATATTACACAGTGAACCACACAGATTAAAGCCATAATAACAATTGGACACATCTTCTAAACACCACAAAACAAGTACGAACGGGCCCAATAGCCAACTCAGCCCTCACCAACACTCAAGGTCGCATTACATCTTGGGCTTTCTGGCCCGCCTCGACAGTCCTCTGGCCCATATGCTCCGCCGCGTCCTGCACGCCCCGCCCCACGTGCTGGAGCAAGCCCCCCCTGATTCTTCTCACGTAGTTGAGCAACCAGGAGATCGAAGACAGTGCACTGATGCCGAAAACGCCGGAGGTTATGAATCCGGCGACTGATAAGGCGATGGTGAGGACGGCAGGGACTATAATGGGGCTGAAGATGACGAAGACAGGGGCGGCGAGGGTGAGGCCGATGAGTGTTCCGACGAGGGTGAGGCCAGCTATGGTTAGTAGGACGCCGCCGATCGGGACGAGGGTAACTACGGCGAGGATTTGGGAGGTGGAGGGACCCTTTTCGGGGAGGTAGCCCCCCGTGACGTCTGTGGGATGTTGCTGGTGGTGCTCCGCCATGGGGACTGTGTGTGTGTGTGTGAGAGAGAGAGAGAGAGAGAGACGAGGTTGAAGAGAGTTTGGTCTGCATACTTAAAAGAGAGGAATTCGGCCACGTCGGATTAACGGTGACAGGTGTCAAGAGTAAGAGAACATGCAAGTAGCTGTAGCATGTCAAATCTTATCCATTTAGAATTATTATTTATTATTTCTTTTTAGTATCATTATAATTTTCCTTTCTGTATAGATAAAATTTTGATTATAAATAAATTCTAATTATATAATAAAAAAATATTAAAAAATAATATTATAAAAATATTTTAAAATGTGACTCGAATAGGTGACTCAAATGTATATTAAATGCCTAACTAAGTCACTCGAATATGTGACTTGAATGCAATTTAGATGACTCGAATATGTGACGCGAATGTGTTTTGTGTTAATCAAGTAAGTGACTCGAATAAGTTACCCAAATAGGTGACTCAAATATATTCAAATAAAGGTCAAATCTGATAATTTTGACTACGAAAATAATTTTTGTTAAACTGAAACCTAACGTAATTCATCCTAAATTGAGTCAAAAAAGTAAAGAGTGGTCGAGAATAACTATTTAAGGATATTGTGTGATTACGAGCGGGACAAATAATATTGACCGTTGAGGTTGGTGAACCTTTTTAAATTTTAGAATTTACATATACAACCGAGTTTAAACTTCAAAAACAAGATTACACGTACTTTGAATCTTCATTCATTTATATCAACAATATAAAACTAGTTGTCGTCTAATAATTAGAAATTCGATCTTTTTTCTATATGCATGTACATGTATTTTTTTCAGTTTTTATGTGTTAATTTCATTTAGTTTTATTTTTTGCGTGTGTCCAGTTATTTTTCAAAAGCAATCTTGCTTCGGAGTACCAAGAATATAATTTAGGTGTGTATAAATATCATTTTATACACTTATTTATATTTTATAATGATATATTTAACCCCATAACAAAGAGCAATTTTACTGCTTTATTCTTATTTAATTATTTTTACATGAAAATGCTTTAGTTCGGAAAAAAATAAAATTTGGTTCTGAAAATGATAGAAATTGCGATTTAGCCATTATACAAAAATGTCCACTCCTTCGGTTATAAAATCATAATTATGTATAAAAAAATAAGTCCAAAAAAACATGTTTGAGTCAAAATGCAATACAGTTGTATGTTTTAAAAATTCATACACATCTATTTTCAGAGGGCATAATACGACGACCGCGTAATCCCTTATGTACGGCTATATATAAAACCCAGGGATAATTGAGATATATGTAATGTAGCACAGTAAGGCCGTATATCCATAAGATACAACCATATTTTCTGAAGTTACGGCCATCACTAGGAGTGTAAATGAAATGAACATTCGTGAAAAAGTTCGATCAATGCTCGGTTCGTATTTGAGTTTAACCGAACCGAACAGTTCGTGAACATGTTCATTATATACACGAACAAATAATAAATATTAATATATATTTATTATTTTGTTACACTTTCAAAATCCTAGACCTCAACAGACAGTCACACTGTCACACACTTCATTCTCACGGCGCCTCCCAAGTCCCAACTTATTTTTTGTATTATTATTGCTTGAATTTGTATGAATTTTGGCTTCTCCTTGTATTTTTGAACACAAACGAACGAACAAACAAACACTCGAACCGAACTGTTCGAATGCAATTGAACCGAATAATCGAACACTTACGAACGAACATAAATTTTCTGAAATTTTAACACGTGTACTTAGAAAGTATTTTTGTGAGTGTTTGTTGAAGAGCTGGGATTTTGTTTTCAGTATCACCTTCTTCCCTTCTTCCCTTCTTCTTTGATTATATACTTCAATTCTTGTTTTGTCTTGAATAAAGATATATGGGCTAAGTTTACTTGACAGAATTTGATCATGTTATCAAAATTTGTATAAATTTTGTTTTGAAATGCTTATTATTTTATGTGATCATCATAGAATTACGCATGTTATTTATTTAGCCAATAAATATTGATATTTATGGTTAGATCAAGTGATTTTCACTTTAAATTCTTGTAGAAAATATAAATATATCTCTATATCTTAGATGATTATTTGA
The DNA here is from genome assembly GCA_033398695.1 of Orobanche coerulescens. NCBI lineage: Eukaryota > Viridiplantae > Streptophyta > Magnoliopsida > Lamiales > Orobanchaceae > Orobanche > Orobanche coerulescens. The sequence continues at coordinate 2,571,534 of CM065808.1, forward strand.
GCTATTTTCATAAATCTTCATGCTATATATTAATTTCCAACTAACAAAGAAATAGTGGATTGCATAAATATAAAAGGTATTATGTTATGCTCGAAAGTGGTAATTAACTTTTTATAAAAAATAAAATCTACACAATCATTAATAAGTGATTCATCTTATATATATATATATATATATATATATATATATATATATATATAGGGGTAAGTTCAGGTGAGACCCCCATATTAGGTGAGAGATGAGAATGAATTTGAGTCCCTGATTATTGTAGATCAATGGTCCATATCTATTTTCGATTGTGCAAAATGCTTTAACTGTTTGTGCAATGATTTATTTATACATGAATATTATTGCACAAAGTGTATTTAGTTGTTGCACAACTTGTATTCGGTTATTGCACAAAATGTATCCAGTTGTTATACTATGATAATGTTGCACAGAATATATAAAGTTGTTGCACAATATTTTGCAACAACATTATTGATTTTGTGTCAGACAATTATACATTTTGTGCAACTTTCGTAATATTTCGCACAGTCTCACGAAAAAATGTCTTCTCACGGTAACCAACCCCTATATTCTGTAAGCCAAGATGCAGTTACGACAAGAACTATTTTCGAGTTCGACAAGGAAATAGGATAGCTTGTCTACTAATATATATACTATATAAAATTTATTCCCCTTAATTTAATGTGGAAGGGGGATTTATGTCACTTATTTAAATATATAATAGAAAAGAATATAACAAAATACATAAAAAAAAAAAAAGATTTAAAAATTATAATTATACCTAACTTCAAAAGATGGGCGGGCCGTATTTGGAGGTTCTGTAAGACGAAACAGCTGTCTCATTTATTAATTTTTATTATCATAATTTCATATTTTCATTTATTAATTTTTGGTTTTAGCAAAGAGATTGCAGAAGGGTATTTTGGGGAGAGAAACATCAGTTTGTAAACGGCAGCAATTATTGGGGTGGAATTACATATGAAGATACTATTTTAATTGTAACTTTTAATGTAAATAAACTAATTTAAATACAAAAGTTATGATAATCATCACAATGCAAATGCACCTTCTAATACACAAGGTGATTAAAATAAACTTTTAAACGATAGTATAAATTACAAAATGATTAAATTTTAGCTATGAAATCTTAGATACAATCGGTGCATCGCACGGGTTGAATAAACAAAAAATAACCCCGGAGCAACATACGGGTTAGTAAAGCCTCATTTCATATAACTAATTACATATACTAAAATAAAAGGACAATAACAATAAAAAAACATATAAACTTCTCTAAAAGGCATTTAAATTCTGCCATCTGCTCATTCAACCGTCTGCCCCAACATTACGTACAAAACACGTAGATATTCAACCAAAGACCGTGCATCGCACGGGTTGGATAATGCCTCGTATATATAGGGATTAACTATGGTGGAAACACCCTTAATGGTGAAATCTAGAAACCAATTGCATTATTAAGTAATTTCATTACATATTTGTTATTATTTGTTGCATCAAGCTGGTCGCTAGTATATGCAACAAATAATGCAATAAAACAATATATAAATACATATAATTCTACTCATCTACAGCCGTTAGATCACTAATATCAATGGCCTACAAAAATTTCTAAATTTCACAAGGTAATTAGTTTTAATACGATCTATTTCCTATATATATATATATATATATATGATAACAAAATGATCGGATGGTTCCCAACTATCTTGTTTAATCATTTAAGAAACTCTATTCGAGATACTTATTTATATATTATTATACTATTTAAATCTTTTTAGTAATAGCAATTTTTTATTGATCATGTTTTATGTTTACAAATTATTTTACACCAACAAAAACTCTTAAGTTGTTTGTTTGTCATTTTAATTTTTTAATTATAGCTGATTTTGTAATTTATCAATATAATGGTATTTTCTCGTGGATCGATAATCCGGACTCAAAAACCCTACTATATTACTTATTACGATTCGTGCACTTGCGTATAAGTTTTCGCATATCAGCCGTTGGATCCTATAATATCTCCATCATTAAATTTAGGACGCACTTATACTGGCTTTGGCACGACCTCCTCGATCGTTCTAGTCATAACGTGATGGTTATTATTCTCAAAAAACTCACAAGACCATTCTTTAGAGAGAAAAAGAGGCAACACTCCAAAACACAAGAACCCTTGGTGGACCATATTGACTATGTGAAAAGCACATTACCCGTGTTGCAAATCATGCTCTTTAACTAAATTAGGAGCAAGACATTCCTATGCTAAAATTATGAAAGCAAACATTCCATTTTTACATCAAATTCAAGGTGATATTTGTGGATTTATTCAACCAGAATGAGGACCACTTAGATACTTTATAGTTCTAGTTAATGCCTCAACATATAGTCACATGTCACTTTATTGTCCACTCAAAATGTTATATTTGCAAACTCCTAGAATAGATCGTACATCTATATGCTCACCACCCGGACCACACTATCAAGTCTCTACAACTCAATAATGTTGTAGAATTCACATATAAAGCATCTGATGATTAACATGTCAACCGGAATAGATGTATATCATCTTGTACGTAGAATCCAGTATCAAAAAAATACAGTTGGATGCACGAGCATTGGTCTTGTACACCAATATGCCAACTACTGCGTGGGGTGTACTTATTCATTTAAGACCCAATACTGGCCAACTATTTTTTGCGTACCAGTTTGTAACATGAATACGATACTGACATTTTGCATCTATACATATTTGGTTATACATACGATTGCGCCCCCACATCACACTAAGCTGGTTCCTCATAGATGATTAGGTATTTATGTTAGATATGAGTCCCCAACGACCATCCTCTATTTAGAACTTGTGACAAGTGATCCTTTTGTCACTTTGACAAGAAAAAATTCCCATCACTAGGGGGAGAGGAGAAAATAAAGTTTTTCAAGGAATGACAAGAATTATGTGGTGCGTCTCCACATTATGTCATTATGATCCTTGCACTTCACAATGAATTCTCGATCTTTAGAACATAGCAGATTCGATGCCTGATGTGTTTACTGATATTGCTAAAATGATAATATCTCATATTCCAAATGTGAATATGCCTGAAAGGTTATAAGACACAAATAAGGGGCACACCATATCACGAATAAATGTTGCAACTGCACCTAGTGGAAGTGTAGTTGAGGTTGTGGCTTCCAAAAGGAAAATGGAAGGCTACTTGGTTCAATAGATTAAAAGGAAGAAAAAAGTAGGTGATGCACAAATCGATCCATTAATTATCAATGGAGGGAAATTCCCATGATACTTGTAACACCCCAATTTACAAATGGGACATTACACGTCGTAGAACCCTTGTGAGGTCTACCAGGCTAACATATGACCCATAACCACAATGAAATCCCAAAAGATGCACTCAAAAGTAAATAAGGCCGTGGCCTCGGCCAAAACATTTCAACGGAGTACATGAAACATAAAGTAAATATCAATTCATTGCCCACGCAGGGGACTTAAACCAAGTTTAGAAGTAAACAGTCTAACTCCAGTACTCGACAAATGCAATGACAAAACATAAAAATATAGACTCGAGCCACATCATCAAGCCAACCCATCCTTTGCATGCATGTCCCGTGTCTGCTCCTCAGCTCTCCCGGTACCTGAAATGCATAAGACGCATTTCCCCCATTTAAGGGGTTAGCATTCGAATAGCTAGTGAAAGTACACAATTACACAACATTATATACATACACGATTCAACGCAAACAAAATCGCTAGGAAAAATCATTTTGAAAATCAATATTCCAGAATATCACATTTACACCAACACAGTATATCATCAAGTTTTCCACATCACAATTATCCATGCTTGGTAACTCACGACCGTACCCATTAGTATCGGCCCCCAGAGGTCCCGTCGGACCGTCCCGAGGTGATAAACCACTTCCGCGGCCGTATCCATTAGTATCGGCCCCCAGATGTCCCGTCGAACCGTCCCCAAGTGGAAGAACATCAACGCACGCACCCAAATCCACTTCCGTGGCCGTACCCATTAGTATCGGGCCCCAGAGGCCCCATGCCATCCCCAGGTGGAAGAGTAACCATCACAATCGTTCAAAAATCCAATTTACATCATTCGCATCAAAACCGTACACACATAATGAAATATAATACATGTATTTGCCTTGGATGACACGACGCGAAGAAAACGGCGAAAGGAAAGGTTTCGGTCCGAACAATCTTCACAAATCTGGTTCTAACAACAATAGAGACTCAATCAACTACAATACCACTGAGAAAACACGAATTAATCGACGTTTTACTCTAAGGGACAATATGCCGAACACTACGGAGGCATAAGGTTCAATATCTATCAACGGAGGGAAAAACTTGGAATTTATCCGCTAAAGTTCTAGGAAAACATAACACCACGATTACCCAGCTAATATTCATCATCAATCGAAGCAAAAACGAAAGGAAAATCAATAATAGTCAAGAACCCTAAAATTAGGTAAAATGTCCAATTACCTCAATTCAACGATGGAATGGTGGAAGGAAGATGATTGATTCGTGTAAAAATGTCCAATTCTGAGTTATAAGATGCTAGAATGCACTATCTGGTTGAAATCGCCCAAAGTCGCGAGGAGAGAGTGGAGAAACGGGAGAGAAGGGAAGAAATGGGGTTAAAACACCCGTCTGTCCTTTATATACTGGACAGAACACGGCGCAACAAACGGTCCAAATAGCGCCGTGTTCATCGCCGTATTTCTGGTCAGCGGGTGACCCCTGTGCGACACGGCGCACACACACGGTGCAAAATGCCGCGAGTCTTGCGCCGTTTCGCAAGACAGCGGGCACCACTGGACAACACGGCGCACAGACCCGGCGCAGAATGCCGCGGGTCTTGCGCCATTTCCCGGACAGTGATCGACCCCATGTGCGACACGGCGCACAGATACGGCGCAAAATGCCGCGGGTCTTGCGCCGTTTTGCACAGGTCCTCACAGACAGCATTTTGGACAGAAGACAACGCTACCAAAATCGAAAAAGACGATATCCAAAACACGATATGCCGACCCAACCGTCCGAGGAAAATACATACAACGAGAAACAATATCCAATAACCCAAAACGGTCCGAGGTACACAACCAAAATCGAACAAGGAATAAATTCCCTAAACTTATAGGAAATTACAAAAACGGCCCAAACAACCGAAAATCACGATACAACGTCGGATTAACAATCCAAAACTCACAACATTCTCTACTCAACCATACGAACTCATGCAAATAGGAAAATGACGAAATCGAACGAGTTTAACAAGAATCGAATACACATGCGATAAAATATAACTCAAAATGAAATTACGCAAAAACATCATCGAGACTCGCCCCAACGAAGAAACTCCAAGAACAAAATAGATTCAAAATTCCAAAACAGTTCCAAGCGAGTTGTCCGAAACGAATATACACCGGAAATAGAAATTACTAAAAATAGAAAATGCGGATATTACATTATCTCCCCCTAAAAAATAAGTTTCGTCCCGAAACTTACAACGCGAATAACTCGGGGTATCTCGACCTCATACTCTCCTCCGTTTCCCACATGGCTTCCTCGGATCCATGCCACGACCACTGCACTTTAACCAAATGAATGGTTTTGTGCCTGAGTTGCTTCACTCGATGCTCTAAGATCTGAATCGGCCTCTCCTCGAAGGTAATGTCGGGCCCCAACTCGATCTCTCCAAAATCAATAATATGGCTAGGGTCCGGTACGTACTTCCTAAGCTGGGAAACATGAAATACGTTATGCACGTGGCTCAGAGACGGCGGCAAGCCCAACCGATATGCAAGCTCTCCAACTCTCTCTAGGATCTCGAACGGCCCAATAAATCTCGGACTAAGTTTACCCTTCCGACCGAAGTGGTAAACTCCCCGTGTCGGCGACACCTTAAGCAACACATGGTCTCCCACCTCAAACTCCAACGGCCGGCGACGTATATCGGCATAAGACTTCTGCCGGCTCTGGGCCGTCACCAACCTATCGCGAATGAGAGCAATCTTCTCCCTCGTCTCAACTACCATATCGGTAGACCCGGCAATTTAACACACGACATGAAAACACGACACGAAAACGAAACGAAAATTTAGTGTTTGGGTTTGCATTTTGAGTACACGACACGAAAATACACGAACACGAAAGTACACGACCGAGATTTAGTGTCGGTTTTGTGTTTACCCTTTGGGTACACGACACGACACGAGGTACACGAAATAAATAAATAAATATAATATTTTATATTTAATTTAATAAAAATATATATTTTATGAATTCGGTTTATACTAAACTTTAAAATATGAAAACATAATGTGAATTTTGATAAATTTCGTGTAAACATTCGTGTTTTCATTGCCATTCGTATCATTTCGTCTACTAAAACCTATAAAAATAATATTATAATATGAAAATTATTATTTTTTATAATATTTTAATATTTATTTTATATTATGTGCCTGCCACGAAAACACGACACGAAACGACACGAATTTACGCGGTACACAACACGACATGACACGAATTCATTTAGTGTCGTGTATGGGTTTGGACTTTTGATACACGAAATACGAAAGTACACGACACGAAAATACACGACACGAACGAATTGCCAGGTCTACATATCGGGCTCGGTACCAATCAGCTCGGACGCATCATCCCAACACAATGGCGATCTGCATCTCCTCCCATATAATGCCTCGAATGGTGCCATTTTGATCGAGGCGTGCCAACTATTGTTGTACGTGAACTCGATCAATGGCAAGTGCGACTCCCAATCATCCTTCCGAGCTAAGGCACAGGCTCTCAACATATCCTCCAGTGTCTGTATCATCCGATCAGACTGTCCGTCTGTCTGAGGGTGGTAGGATGTACTAAGCCTCAACTCGGTCCCCAAAGCTCTATGAACGGCCTGCCAAAAATGAGATATAAACCGGCCATCACGATCCGAAACAATACTCTTAGGGGTCCCATGCAACCTCACTATCTCCGCAATAAACACTCGTGCGAGTCTCTCTGGCCCCCAAGTGTCCTTAATACTCAGAAAATGAGCTGATTTGGTTAGTCGGTCGACAACGACCCAAATCATGTTCATTCCAGTCCGAGTCTTAGGCATACTGGTAATGAAATCCATAGAAATATCCTACCATTTCCACTCCGGGATAGGAAGTGGTCGCAAAAGCCCCGCGGGTCGCTGATGCTCGATCTTAACCTGCTGACAGGTCAAACACCTCGACACAAACTCGCTAACGTCTGTCTTCAAATTACTCCACCAATAGTTACTCCTCACATCCTTGTACATTTTACTCGTACCAGGATGTATGGAGTAAGGTGTGGTATGAGCGTCACTCAAGATCTTCTGTCTCATCTCAATAACATTCGGTACACATAGTCTGCCGCGAAATCTCAAAACTCCGTCATCCTGAAGCACAAATCCAGGGGCTTTCCCCTTCCTCACATCCTCCCTCAACTGGACCAAAACGGATCATCATACTGTTTCGCCTTGATATCATCAGTCAAGGACGAAGCGATCTCCAACGCACATAACTGACCCTGAACTCTCTGAACCCAAACCTCGATATTCTGACAAATAAAATCCCGCTGGATCTTACTCTGTGGTGTAAGTACCTCTAACATCTGTAACGCCATCGGCTTTCGGCTCAACGCATCGGCCACTACGTTAGCCTTACCTGGATGGTAAAGTATCTCGAGGTCGTAATCTTTAATTATCTCCAACCACCTACGTTGTCTCATATTCATCTCTTTCTTACTGAAGATATACGTCAAGCTCTTGTGATCTGTAAAAATCTTACAAGACGACCCATAAAGATAATGCCTCCAGATCTTTAAGACGAAAACGACCGCAGCTAACTCCAAATCGTGCGTGGGATAATTCACCTCGTAAGGTTTCAACTGGCGTGACGCATAAGCAATGACCCTATCTCTCTGCATCAAAACACATCCGAGCCCGAGGCCCGAAGCATCACTATATACCGCGAAATCTTCATTCCCCTGAGGAAACGCTAACACGGGTGCGGTAGTTAGTCGTCTCTTCAACTCGTCAAAACTACTCTGTCGGTCTGCGGTCCACTCGAATTTCTGAGTCTTCTGGAGCAACTGAGTGAGTGGTCTAGCGATCTTAGAAAACCCCTCAACAAATCTACGGTAATAGCCAGCGAGACCCAGAAAACTCCTCACATCCTTCACATTCTTAGGCGGCTCCCATGCCATCACCGTCTCTATCTTCTGCGGGTCTACCCGAACTCCCTCTGCTGAAATCACATGCCCGAGGAACATTACTTCCTCAAGCCAAAACTCACACTTAGGGAATTTCGCGTACAACTGCTCAGCTCTCAAAGTGTCTAATACGATCCGGAGATGTAAGCCGTGCTCCTCCCGACACCGTGAATAGATAAGAATGTCATCGATAAAGACGACTACGAATTTGTCCAGATACTCAATAAAAACTTTGTTCATCAACTGCATGAACACTGCTGGGGCATTGGTTAGCCCGAAAGGCATAACTACAAACTCGTAATGGCCATATCTCGTCCGGAAGGCAACTTTCGGTATATCGCTGTCCCGAATCCTCAACTGGTAGTAGCCCGATCGCAAATCAATCTTCGAAAAGACTGTCGCCCCCTGAAGCTGATCAAACAAGTCGTCGATCTGGGGCAAAGGGTATTTATTTTTGATGGTCAACTTGTTTAATTCTCGATAATCGATGCATAAACGAAGTGATCCATCCTTCTTTTTAACAAAAAGTACAGGCGCACCCCAAGGCGATGCGCTAGGTCGAATGTACCCTTTTTCCAATAACTCTCCCAACTGCTTCTTCAACTCTAACATCTCTGACGGTGCCATACGGTACGGTGCTCGAGAAATAGGGTCCGCATTCGACTCAAGATCGATAGGAGACTCCACCTCTCGCTGTGGTGGTAATCCCGGCAAGTCATCCGGGAATACGTCAGGATACTCACTAACAACTGGAATCGACGACATGCCAACCCCACCATCCTCCGCCTGCAGAGCGTAACACCAATAGCCGACACAACCCTGGTTCAGAAGTTTCATCGCCTTTAAGGCGCTAATCACACTCCCCGATCTCCCCGGCTTACAACCGACGAGAGTATGCTCGGTGCCGTCCTCGGCCACTATCGAGATGGTACGAGTTCGATAATTCATGATAGCACCGTGACGATCTAACCAATCGTCTCCAAGGATCAAATCCTCACCCTTAAGGTCTATAACAATGAGATTCGAGGGCCAATCCCGGCTGCCGATCCTCACTGGGCAATCTCTAACCTACCGGTCCCCAATCATACGATCCCCCCTAGGCGTACCCACTACAAACGGTTCACACTCAAACAAACAGTCAAAGCCAATATGATTCACACAATCCGAAGCAATAAAGGAATGGGTAGCACCCGAATCAAAAAGCACTGAAACTGGATGAGTAAGGATCTGAGTGGTACCTGACACAACCGGAACATCTGCCTCCTCTGTGCGCCTCATCTGATACAATCGGGGGTGAACTGAACCCGAACTCGACGCTGTACGGCGATCCGGCTGACCCCGACCCCTACCACGGCCCGAACTTTGCGGAACATGAGTAGCTGGGATGCTGTGCTCCCTCTGATCGGCGGTGGTAGTCGGAACTCTAGCGGCCCTGGTGGCCCTCTCACAATGAGCTGCCCGATGCCCGGTCTGTACGCAAGTAAAGCAAGCAACTAACGGAAATGGGCAATCCTTCATAACGTGCTCGGGCTGGCTGCAATTAAAACAAACTCTCCCTTGAGTACAATGACTGGTGAGCAGTTACCACGAGATCCACCGGCTGATGAAACAGACCTCTTCCGGTGTAGGAGCGAACGAGACCTCGAAAGACCACCCTTACCGGCCGAGAATCCGCGGTAGTCTTCGCTTCTTAGTTTCAAATCGACTCGATTAGGGACGGCCATCTCGATCGCTAGAGCGCGATCCTGGTATTCCTTCAAAGTGGCACACATGAGCGGTGCCATACTCTGCCTGATATGCGGCTTCATGCGCATATTGAAGTAACGGATTTTATCGGCCTCCGTTCTCACGTGATCTTTCACAAAACCCAACTGCTGATTGTAAGAGATAATGGCCTGCGAAATCGGCACATCCTGAGGTGTAGCGGTGAAGAACTCCACAATTCTGCGCTCCTTAACTGGCGGTGGACAATATTCTGCTTCCATAGCAGCCCTGAACTCCTCCCAAGTGGCCCGACGGTCTCTGGGCGCAACAGCCTCCCACCATTCCGCAGCTTCCTTATCCAGGAGGTACTGGGCAATATGTACCCTCCTGTCTTCGGGACAAGCTACGACATCAAAGGTCCTGGACAACTGAAAGAGCCAATTCTCCCAACAGAGGGAGTCAGAAGATCCGGAGAAACGAGGAGGGTGCATCTTAGTCACCATATGAAGCCATTTACTAGCTTCCTCTTCAGGTGTCGGAGGCGGACTCTGGCGTCCACCATGAGCTATCTGAGCAAGCTGGGCTACTAACTGCCGAAGTACGGCAGTAGCCCCGGCGTCGGCATTATTACCCGTCGATAGATCCTGACTGACTGACATATCCTGCTGCCCGTCAGAGCTTAGAGGTAGAGTGCTCGGCACTGACTGAGAGGCCGAATCTGCAGAGGACTGAGAAAGCGAAACTTCCTCATTAATATCACCCCGTCCGCGGCCTCGGCCGCGTCCCCTAGCTGGTCTACCACGTCCTCTCAACATACTGAAGAGAAGATAAGAACGAACAAGATCAAAAAGGTTCACAATTTACAAGGTTGGTATCACAATGCACAATCCTAAACAACGTCAGAAAACGAATACAGAAATATAAGAGTTCGAGGAGACTTACAGCCACGGGTCGCACGAAAAGACGGTAGCATGATGATATTAGGCTCAACGACTGACTCTAATGACGCAACTGACCAACCCAAAAATTAACCAACAGCCTAGGTATTCAAAACCTTGGCTCCGATACCATAAATGTAACACCCCAATTCACAAATAGGACATTACACGCCGTAGAACCCTCGTGAGGTCTACCAGGATAACACATAGACAAATGCAATGACAAAACGATAAAAATATAGACTCGAGCCACATCATCAAGCCAGCCCATCCTTTGCATGCATGTCCCGTGCCTGCTCCTCAGCTCTCCCGGTACCTGAAATGCATAAAACGCATTTCCCCCATTTAAGGGGTTAGCATTCGAATAGCTAGTGCAAGTACACAATTACACAACATTATATACATACACGATTCAACGCAAACAAAATCTCTAGGAAAAATCATTTTGAAAATCAATATTCTGGAATATCACATTTACACCAACACAGTATATCATCAAGTTTTCCACATCACAATTATCCACGCTTGGTAACTCACGACCGTACCCATTAGTATCGGCCCCCAGAGGTCCCGTCGGACTGTCCCGAGGTGAGAAACCACTTCTGCGGCCGTACCCATTAGTATCGGCCCCAGAGGTCCCGTCGAACCGTCCCCATGTGGAAGAACATCAACGCACGCACCCAAATCCACTTCCGTGGCCGTACCCATTAGTATCGGCCCCCAGAGTCCCCATGCCATCCCCAGGTGGGAGAGTAACCATCACAATCGTTCAAAAATCCAATTTACATCATTCGCATCAAAACCGTACACACATAATGAAATATAATACATGTACTTGCCTTGGATGACACGACGCGAAGATTACGGCGAAAGGAAAGGTTTCGGTCCGAACAATCTTCACAAATCTGGTCCTAACAACAATAGAGACTCAATCAACTACAATACCACTGAGAAAACACGAATTAATCGCTAAAGTTCTAGGAAAACATAACACCACGATTACCCAGCTAATATTCATCATCAATCGAAGCAAAAACGAAAGGAAAATGAATAATAGTCAAGAACCCTAAAATTAGGTAAAATGTCCAATTACCTCAATTCAACGATGGAATAGTGGAAGGAAGATGATTGATTCGTGTAAGAATGTCCAATTCCGAGTTATAAGATGCTAGAATGCAATATCTGGTTGAAATCGCCCAAAGTCGCGAGGAGAGAGTAGAGAAACGGGAGAGAATGGAAGAAATGGGGTTAAAACACCCGTCTGTCCTTTATATACTGAACAGAACGCGGCGCAACAAACGGTCCAAATAGCGCCGTGTTCATCGCCGTATTTCTGGTCAGCGGGCGACCCCTGTGCGACACGGCGCACAGACACGGCGCAAGATGCCGCGAGTCTTGCGCCGTTTCGCAAGACAGCGGGCACCACTGGGCAACACGGCGCACAGACCCAGCGCAAAATGCCGCGGGTCTTGCGCCGTTTCTCGGACAGTGATCGACCCCCTGTGCGACACGGCGCACAGACACGGCGCAAAATGCTGCGGGTCTTGCGCCGTTTTACACAGGTCCTGACAGACAGCATTCTGGACAGAAGACAACGCTACCAAAATCGAAAAAGACGATATCCAAAACACGATATGCCGACCCAACCGTCCGAGGAAAATACATACAACGAGAAACAATATCCAATAACCCAAAACGGTCCGAGGTACACAACCAAAATCGAACAAGGAACAAATTCCCTAAACTTATAGGAAATTACAAAAATGGCCCAAACAACCGAAAATCACGATACAACGTCGGATTAACAATCCAAAACTCACAACATGCTCTACTCAACCATACGAACTCATGGAAATAGGAAAATGATGAAATCGAACGAGTTTAACAAGAATCGAATACACATGCGATAAAATATAACTCAAAATGAAATTACGTAAAAACATCATCGAGACTCGCCCCAACGGAGAAACTCCAAGAATAAAATAGATTCAGAATTCCAAAACAGTGCCAAGCGAGTTGTCCGAAACGAATATACACCGAAAATAGAAATTACTAAAAATAGAAAACGCGGATATTACAATACTGTCCCTAGCTAGCAATAGCTATGTCCATGAATCACTTTTGGGGGACATCTCAAAGGTTGATATTTTTTGCAGAGAACAAAGAAATCTCAATGAATTATGAGAGTGATGATATTGATGATGTTTTGCATATACTCAACCATCCATATTGATGATGTTTTGCATATACTATTACTAAAAAAGTTATAGAGCATGATGATATTGAACCACGCAGAGTTGCTGAATGTCAACAACGATAGGACTGGCCTAAAAGAAGCATTCAGGTATATTCATTGATAAAACAACACATATTTAGCATGGTAGTACTAACCCCGCCAAGAGTAAAGCTTGTAGAATATAAATGGATTTTTATCATAGAGCAAAATGAGAAGAATGAACTCATAAGGTATAATGCTCACCATATGACGTAAGGGTTATCGCAACGCCCTCAAATCGATTACAAGGAAATGTATTACTCCGTAACGGATGTTACAATATTCTGCTACATAGTTAGCTTAATGGTTTTAAATGACTGAAAGCACAGCTGATGGATGTAGTTAAATCATATCTGCATGGGGATTTTGCTCCACATGTATACATGAAAGTGCCCGATGGACTTCCGTTACCCAAATCAAGTGACTCTAAATTACGGAGTGTTCAATTAGATTAAGATGCTCACATTATGGGTTGAAACAATTCGGAGGATGTGGTATACTTGTATGAGTGACTACTGGATTTGAAAGACATATAAGAACGGTGAACTGACATTACCGGAATAAAATGATGTTGTATTAGAAGAAACATGAGATTTCAAGCAAACCCTCCCAGTTGTCCGAGCAGTCTCCATATGATCTCTCCGTGCAGTGGCTAATGGCTTTAGTCCGATCAAATTTAATCGGGTCGAGTATCGGCCGTTTCGTGCAAAACCATATATATATGTGGTATCCTATCCCCAGACGCAGAATTTTCCGTCTACCTTATGAAGCCTGGGTAGGAATGTGGTCAGTTTATTTGGTAACTGAATGAAGATAAATTTTCTTCTGATTGAAGTGTAGTTAATGCATCCAAGAACCGAAAAAATTGGTAGTGGACTGATCTATTAACCACGTATACAAATTGTGTTATATGTGTAAATATTTTCCTTTTGTTTTATTTTTGTAATTAAATTGTATATATTGTATATACTTCCTCCATTAGGAGATAATGCGACGTTGGACTTTTACGTCGATCAATGTATAATTTCGACCATCAATATGTTTAATTATATTAGTAAAAAATACAAGAAGAATATTTTGAAAAAATATGTTAAGACAAACTCAACAATATTCTACATGCTAAAATTTATTTTTATAATAGTAGAATAACATATGAACGAAAATAATATATGAATCATATATACTAAAAGATTAAGTCCTAAAATTTTTTATGGAGTATTAATGATTTTAATTTTTATGTATAAAGTTAAATGATGGGAATGTGAAAGATCTAATCAAGCATCAAATCTAAGTTTATGTCTACTAAAAAACCCTTGAGTTACCCACTGGAAAATCAAACGAATATAGTTTAGCCACCAATTGAATGCAACGCTGAATAATAATTGTTGTTGCAGTTTCAAACAATAAATGTATTAATAAAAGAAAACCAACAAGCTCTATTGTGGGTATAAGTAGTGGTTTTAAAAACATATCCATCCACTCCATCCCTTTTATAAGCTAAGATATAACCACACAAACACAATAAGAAAAAAAAGATCCTCCAACAACCCTCTATTTCCGGCCATGCCGACCTCATCTTCTTTGCAGTCATTTGGTTTCATCCGCTTTCTCTCTATCCCTGTTTAGTTGTTTTTATTGTTGCTTAGGCTTACGGTTGTTGTTTGTGTGTGTTCAACAACATGTGAATTTACGATCTGAATTTGATATTATTTTTTTGATGTGTTGTAAGGTGGCGATTGGAGATGAGAAAACTTATGAAGACTCAAGATGGTGATTTGTTAGTTTTCAAAAACCTTTTGAGGTAATATTTTTTAGATCTGTTGCTAATATGTTTTAAAATATGATGAAGATATAGAGGTTAAAAGATGGATGGAGACAGAGTTGTTGATATTTCGAAATATTAACGGAACTTTTTTCCTAGATATGTTGATAATGAACGTTCTTAAAATAGCATTCTAGATCTACGATTTTTACTTACTTTTACATGCATTTATTTACTTTTCTTTTTTGTTTTTATCATTGTTTGTTTGATGTTGGTTATATTTTAGGTTAGTGTTTTTTGTGTTTGAGTAGTGTTTGATTTGTAGTTTATGACATGTTTGTGGATGAATGAAGATTTGAAGCTAAGCTTTCAAGAGAAGTGGATGAGATAGGAAAACAATGTGGTAACAATGTTAGAAGATTGCAGTTTATAACAAAAATTTATTTTCGGTT
Source organism: Orobanche coerulescens (assembly GCA_033398695.1). Classification (NCBI taxonomy): domain Eukaryota; kingdom Viridiplantae; phylum Streptophyta; class Magnoliopsida; order Lamiales; family Orobanchaceae; genus Orobanche; species Orobanche coerulescens. The sequence goes on from CM065808.1 coordinate 2,586,973, forward strand.
TATTTTACGAAATTTAGAAATGCAAGTGTTATGTCATATGTGTTATGCTTGAACAGACATTCAGCAAAAAATAGAAAGTATGAGGGTTAGTATTGACTTTGAAAGGGAAAAGTAAGTGGCTGAAGGTGTGTAGATCAGGCTACTAGCAAGTGATGGGACGAAGCATGTAAAGTGGACATTTGTTTATTATGCGTAAATGGGATTACCTCAAGCTTTTTCTTTCCACTACTACAAAAAATACATTTTACTACGGTTATTTCATACATTTTACATCGGTTATAGAACTGATGTAAAATATACCGTCGTAAAATAGATGTTAAATCTACATCAGTTTTTAAACCGATGTAAAAAAATAAATTTACATCGATTCTCAAATAACCGATGTAAAAAGTGCAGATTTCAGACATTTTACATCGGTTCTAGGCAAAACCGATGTAAAAAGGTGAACATTTTACATCGATTCGTTAGTAAACCGATGTAGAAATTGCATATTTCGAACATTTTTACATCGTTTTTGGTTATGACCGATGTAAAAAAGTGTATACAAAACCGATGTAAAATGTACACATTTTACATCAATTTTTATAAAAACGATGTAAAATATTTTTCTACATCGGTTTCAAACAACCGATGTAAAATCATTCTTTTTTTTTAGTTATTTCAGCTTTTTTTACATATTCCAGCCTGTTGCTATAAAATGAAAATCTCTCAATCCCCATTATTGCAGTAGAGTGAAGAGATAATTGGCTGAACAATATTTCAAACTAAAGGCATCCAAAACAGAAGACAAAAACAACTAAAGGCCATATATGACTAAACAATATTTCAAACTACAGGCCATATGACAAAAACAAACTGAAAGCAGAAGACAAAAACAACTAAAGGTATCCAATTGACTGAACAATATTTCAAACTACAAAGACTAAGATCCTATAGTCCTATTAACGACTGCAAACCAATGGAACCCATGAGTTATACTGGAGATATACGATGCCTAAGGATAGCAGTCGCTGCACCCCCACCAGAATTTGAACTAACGGCCAAATTCCCACCAACAACAAGAGAAGTGCGCTTTGACACTTCACTGGCCATAGCGATCCTGACCAATGTTTGAAAAAGCGAAGGCGTAAGCCTAGGCGTTGGCCTGCCAAAAAGCGAGGCGTAAGCCTTGAGGCGTCGAGGCGTAAGCACTACGTGCTTTTTTTTTCTAGGTATAGAATAACACCTAAATAATAATCCCTTAATCAAATAAACTTCAAATACGTAATAATACAACTTAAGCAACATATATAAAGTTCAAAAAAATAAAAAATTCAACCAAAACAAAATGAAATAACATAAGTTCAACGATACAAGCCACAAGTTCAACATGAAAGAAAATAAGTTCAACAATAACTGGGATTCTTTTCTGTTGGGAGTATTTTTTGCTGGTATTTTTTTTTGTTTGCTGAAGTAAAAAAAAACTGGCTGAAGTATTTATTGTTGGGAGTATTTTTTTTGTTTGCCGGAAATTTTGTAACTGGAGAAGAAGTAAAAAAAAGATATGCGGGAGAAGTGAAAATCACGGTGGGAGTATTCCCTCTTATAAAATAACATTAGGGTTCCCTTTTTCTCCCTGCTTAGCTTTTTAAGTTTCACTAAAGATGAAAGCTTCCAATTTATCCAGTACCTCAACGAACAAAAAAACTCGATCAAATAACAAATACAAGTAATTTAAACCACTTCTGCCTTTTCACAGCCGGCGAAACACATCAAACAATCAGAGAAGAAAACTATGAATTATCGTCATCCAACGTTTATCACAATGAATGAACGGTTTTTCATAACTCGAATCACTATAGTATTTATGGACGAGATAGAGCGGGGAATTCACACCAAACATTTGCATTGGGATCGACGAGCAAGCAGATGAAGGTTCGGCGACGGCAGCATCGTCGGCGATTAAAATTACTGGTTTTCAAGTGTACTTTTATTTCAAGTGTACTTTTCTATTAGTCCAGGGCAAACTGAAAATAGGTGATGCCTATTTGTTTCAAGTGTACTTTTCTTCATATTTAATCTTCCCACCTGTACCTGATCAGACTTTAAAATGAAACTGCATTTGAAAATGAAACTGTGAACAGGCTGTGATCAGATTTTAAAATGAAACTGCATTTGAAAATGAAACTGTGATCAGACTTCAAGTGATCAATCAGACTTCAAGTGTATCATTTCCAGCCCTTAGGCAACCTAACTAAAAATCAAGCCTTAACACATCGTACATCATTCCAATGAGGATTATAAAATCGTCGTATTTCTTATAAAGTACATATATTCCACAAAAGAATAGTAGAAGCAAGTAAGGATTATAAAATCCATAAAAGCACATATATTCCAATAATGATTCAAAATTCCAATAAAAGCACATATATTCAACAAATATTGTAAAGTCGTATCACCATATCATCTCCAACAACCACCAAAAAAAAGTACATACTCATCTGTTATATTCCAAAAAATGTCTGGCCCACTGAGTACGGATGTCTTCAATGCTCGTTCCAGGAAGTGCACTAGTGTCATTAAATATCTAGAACATATAATAAAAAAAATTATGAAGAATAGTAGAATAAACAAATAAGGATTATAAAATCTGTGGCTATTTTATAAAAAAAAATACCTCTTGCCAACTGTTCTTGACACTCACTCGAATAATAGTGAACATCCAATACATAACGTAATATCCACATTATGTGCCATCATGTGCCTGCTCAGACAAAACATAAAATATGTTATCTACGGCATGAACAACACGTTGGATGTCTATTATCAAAGTGCTGCAAATTAACCACAAAATACATAGTTGAGGTAAATTGGCCCAAACAAATTTAATATGTATGAAAAGTTAAAGGTGCGATATGAATAAGTGCATAAAAAGGACATCAATAAAATCACAATTTCCCATATATCAACGTACATTAGATTGTGAGAATTTGAGAATTTCGCCTAACGTTCCCCTCAAATTTCACCAGTCGAAAGGATTTTTAATTAATGTACATGAAACATGAGATAAAGTTCTATTTTCAATGCAGAAACCTCTCTGGGCTAGTATTGAATTTTTTTTAGATATTTTAAATTTTATGTAGTATCCATTTGACTCGTCCCTGAGGGTTTGAGGTTCTTAACAAAGTACCCAAAGAAGTTTCAAAACTGCTCATTGATGTTTGATCCATCCTTTATTTTCTATTTTTCTCCCTTCATAAGGGGAAAAGCATTTCAAGAACCCTCTTTACATTCATAAAAATATTACATCTGCCCCCCTCAAATTTAAGGACGAATCAAACATCAAGGTATTCTTTGTAATGTTCCTAGTATACATGTCTTCTTCTGTTTGTTGGGATATCTAGAAACTCTTTGCACACTCTTAACGGAATTAATGATGCCTCTGCAGTGTGAAAACGGCTGGTATGGGGTAGATTGTAGTGTTCCTTCTGTTTTATCGTCCATCGTAGAGTGGCCCAAGTGGTTGCGACCTGCAAACATTAATATTCCAGACAATGCACGACTAACAGGAAACATTGTCAATCTCAATGCCGTGGTTCAGAGAAAAAGATTAACATTGTGAGTCTGTTGATGCATTGTGACACGTGTCTACGAAATCTAATAATTCGGAACACGTGTCGATACATCAATATTGGAATCTGGTTTGTCACCACAAGACGTGTCAGACGCTGGTTTTATATCGGCGCGGTTAAAAATCCATGTCATACTTGAACTTTGCAATCCTTTACCAAATACCCTCCTCAAATCCAAAATCCTTCCATAATTACATTTTTCACCATTTGCTTTTTTTGTGCATAAATTTGGCTGTTCAATTATTTACACCACTGATCCAGCTAATTCCAGGAATTTTCCCTTTAGCCCCTCCATCATTAACCCTTAATTGCTTCACATCATCCCATCTCCCACAACCAGCAAACAGATTAGATATCATCACACTATAGCTCCGGTTTTCCTCCTCATTCGCCCTTAGGTGATTAGTTATAACCTCAAACAACTCATAATCTTTACGAGAATCACAGCACGACAAAAGCGCACCCCAAATGCCAGGATTCACCGGCTCGGGTAAAGATTTGATAATATCATAAGCCTCTTCCAATTTTCCGTCCATCCCGAGAATCTTCACCATATGAACACAATGTTCGGTTTTAGCTTCAATGCCAAATTCCCTTCTCATCATTCCAAAATATTCCCGGCCTTCACTAACTAAGCCAGAATGACGGCAAGCACAAAGTAGGCCGGCAAAAGTACCTTCGTCGGGTTTCAATCCTTCTCCCAGAACCTCACCAAACACTTGAAAGGCATCGGAAGCACGTCCGTACAGTCCGAGACTAGAAATCACGGTGTTGTAAGAAACTAAGTTTCTTTCGGGCATTTTGTCAAACACTTTCACACCCATTTTCAAGAATCCACATTTTGCGTACATGTCGATAAGAGCAGAGGAGACTGTGACCTTCGTGTTAAGTCCCTGCCGAACAGCATAACAATGGATCTCTAGTCCTGGTCCCAGAATCGCCAATTGACCACACGCCGAGAGCACACTAGCGAGAAGTACAGGGTCAGCCCTCCTGCCAGACATGAGAAATTGCCTGAAGAACTCTAATGCCTTTAAATGATCACCAGTCTGAGAAAAACCAGCAATTATTGAGGACCACGACACCAAATCGGGCTCGACTAGAGTTTCAAACACCTTACATGCAAATTCCATGTTTTTACTTCTTGAATACAAAATAACAAGCACACTGCCTACATGATCATTCAAGGACAAACCACATTTTACGGAAAACCCGTGAATAGCTTCCCCTACATTTATCGAACCATGATCAATTAGCCCGTTAATCAGCCCGACCAATGTATACCCATCGGGCCGAACTCCCCTTGTCTGCATTGCCTTGAACAATCCTATCCCTTTCGCCCAATCTCCACAACTCCCATAACCAGAAATCATTGTGTTCCATAGTACCAAATCCGGCTCATCAATCCCATGAAATACGTAGCTAGCTTCATCAGCGAGGCTTAACTTCGAGTAACAACTTACAAGCGCACTGTCGCAAATGAAATCCAATCCTAACCCGAATGCAACCACTTTCCCATGCATAACTCTCAATGACTCGACATCGAACCTATCTGCACATGCCCTTGCAAGGCATGCGAAAGTGAAGTTATCAGGCTGCGTTTCAGAGCTCAATAGGCATTTGAACAGCTCAAATGCGTCAAGGAACTCGTGGGCCTGAGCGTAAGCTCGGATCATGGAATTCCAAAGAAAAACACTTCGTTGGGGAGTCTTATCAAACAGTTTGCGTGCAGAAATCAGGTCGTTGTTTAGGGCGTAGAACCTCAAAATCCGGGTGGCGTAGAAAGGATCATTAGAGAGGCGATTCTTGATTATCAATGCGTGCAAAATTCGGGTTCTTGGGAGAGTCTGACTAGGTCTTGTGAGCTGCGAAAGAAGTGATTCGAAATGGACTTTCATTTCATGATGAAGGTTTCCATCTATATATGGCCGTGTGGTCTATTGAAATGTGCTCTTCTACTGGTTACCCTTTCTCGGGGAATTGCTCCTTGATCGGAATCAGGCACCACCCTCTCTGCTCATAGAAAGACGAAGGCATAGTTGATAAGTTAGTTGATAGCTGAAAATTAATCAATAGCTGAAAATTTAGGTCCCGAATTTGTGGAAATATTTGGTAAGCAATGAGCATCACAAGTTAGTTTATAGATTATATAGAGAACTTATACTTAAATTAGCTCTTCAGTTTGGTTGGACGAGCTTATTTGAAAAGCTCGAGCTTATTTCAAATACTTGTTTTACAAACATCTCGGATAAACTCTATGAACTTTATGTTTTTTGATTCTCAGTTTAACCTCTTTTTTTGCGTAAAATTATTTTAAATATGTCATTTTTGTAATTTTTTATTTTTAGCCAGTTTTTTAATTAATTGAACACTTTTATTTATATCAGCCTGTTTTTCATCTATCATGTACAAGTCATCAGTTATGGACTCCAAACCAACTTTTCAGCTATTAACTTTGTGTATCAAACAAAGTCTATAGTTAATGGATCATAGCTGATAGCTGAAAAGCATCAATATATATATATATATATATATATATATATATATATATACACACACACACACATACACACATATACTGTTACGCATTTAAAACACCACATTAATTATCTCTCATACATGTCATATTTTAATTTCTACACTCTTAATTATCTAAATTATTATAATTACAACATATGGACTTTTACGCTGGCAATGCACACTTTTTGACTATTAATATCTTTAATTATTTTTCAAAATTATAAAAATTTGATAACTTGACATATATTTCGAGATGAATCTAAAAAGATCTCACATGATTATATTTTTTTACATGTAGAAATTACAAAAAATAGTCAAAAAAAGAACATATAAACAGTATAATAGTCAATATGTTGTAATAATAAGAGAACGTAAGAACTAGGTTCTTGCATATCTTGTCCTAGGAGATGTAAATTTGGTCATGCAAGTCATTTCAACCTTTTAACTATCTAGTTGTTTTATTACAAAACAAAGGGACATGGCTAAAGTCGGGTCAATGGGCAAATGAAAATTTCGAACTCGAGTCACACGCAACAAGTAGAAAGGAAATCGAAAATGGCCTAAACCAAAAAAATATTGTTGGTAGTCAGTGTGTGTATGTGTTGTGACTGTTGTCTCGGTTTGTTCTGCCCAGGCCGGCAGGCCGTTCTGCCAGTGCCAGTGGAAAGGATTCAACTTAATGTATGCCAGTGAAAATATTAGTTACATCACAGGAACAATTAGGGCCAAGTATGCCAGGCCGTTTTATAACACTGTGAAAATATAAAGTGAATATTAGATACAACACAGTGTAAATATAAAGTGGAAAGGACTCAACTTAATGTATGCCAGTGAATAATTGTTCCGGCAGGCCGTTTTGCTCCTGTCCAGGCCGTTTTGCTCCTGTCCAGGCCGTTTTGCTCCTGGACAGGCCGTTTTGATTAGTTCGATTTCCCCTTTTTTTGCAGTAATTGTAAATATGGATTCTGAAAGTCAAGTATTTCGTAACGAGGCTACCGATGTCTTTGGTGATGATGAGCTAGAAATATTGGAATCTGGTGCTCGCCATTCTAATGAGACCTCTGAACAACAGCCATCAAAAAAGCGTAGAACAAATACTTCGAAGGTATGGGAAAATTTTGATAAGCCGATAAATGGTAGAACGAAATGCAAGTTTTGTAACACAACGTACGCCTTCAGTAGGTGGGAAAGGAAAAGAACCAGTTGCTGATTTTAAGTTGTATGATGTAAGTATTTAGTTTCTTTTAAATGTTTTACTCATTTTAATGTTGTAAATTTAGTTGTCCCAATCCCAAATTGTTTTTTTTTTCTTTTTTCAGGTTTTACAAGACTGGCAGAGCACAACATCAAATAGCCAAAATGAGAAGTCCGCATTGGATCAATATTTGGATGAGCCGCCACTTGAGTTTAAATATTTTTCAAATTTAGATGTTTTGTCATTTTGGAAAGATAATAAGGAGCGATGGCCTGCATTATCGCATATGGCATGTGATAATTTAGGTATTCCGATCACCACCGTCCAATCTGAATCTGCATTTAACATAGGGGGCCGTGTTCTCACTAAGTATAGGAGTCGGCTACTTGGTAATCATGTACAAGCTATTCTTTGTACCCGTAGTTGGTTGCAAGGTTTTCTTGAAGGTAATGCCTTTATAGTTTTATTCTATTCATTACTAATTTTTCAAGTAATACTTGATGGCATGCCACCTTTTATTCTTCTTTAGCTTTAGAGAAAACTTTATTGCCACTTTTTTCATCAATATCATATAGTTTTTGTTATTTTTTTAGATGAAGAAGAATGTGAAGATGATACTTTGTCCAAAGTGGAATCGACCGTGACCGAGGATGAGGATGAATGATGATGCTTGAAATCATGTTTTGAGGATGATGCTCGTTTTGTGTTTTGAGGATGATGATCGGGTTATTTTTTAGTCTATGGAGATTTAAATTTACGAATATATCTATGTAATACAACTATTTCTGGTTATTTAGATTTACAACTTTGGTTATGTAGTGCAACAAAAAAGTTAAAACTATGTATGGCATGAGTTTATTTATGAATTTGATTAGTGTCTAGAGTGGTAAGTCTATGTGTGAATATTTTGAAAAAAAATAGATTTTTTATTTTCGGAGCCCGTTTAGCCCGAAGTCCGTTAGGGTTAGGGCCAAAATTTCCTAGCCCATTTAAATCCGGGCTTTTTTGGCCCAAATCGTTTAACCCGAAGCCAGTTAGGGCTAGCACGTTTAACATCTCTACAGACACAGGAAAATTCAGAATTGACAAACAACCCGGGCAGAATCAAATCGGGACAACACAGGAGAATTCAGAATTGACAAACAAATACACTTTGAGATTAAGCTAATATTTGAAATCATCGACTGAAATACTCACAAAGGTTGCTGGAAGGCGGCGAGTTCGTGAGACCGACGTGCGCCGGTGGCTGGAATTTTCGACGTGCGATGCAGCGATGGTGAGGCGAGTCGAAGGAGACCGGAGAGGAAGCCAAGAAGGAGCGACTGAGTGTGGGAGAGGGAGTTAGATTTACGGATTTGCAGCGGCGAGGTAGACTTCCTGAATCCTGAGCGACGGGCAACGAAGACCGGAAGAACTAAGAAGATGGAGATGGTGAGGGAGTGAGACTAGAGAATATGGGTTTGTTTGCGGCGGGGTAGTATACGGGGGTAATGGGTAGTCGGGTGACTCGGTTCCATTCGGTTCGGTTTTTGACCGAAACTGAGACGAATTAAATATTCGGTTTCAGTTTGGTTCGGTTCTTTTTAAAGTTTGGTTCGGTTAAGTTCGGTTTTATAAATATTCGGTTCGGTTTCGATTTAGTTTGATATTTTTTCGGTTCTTCACAGTATAAATTCAAATATTATATGCAATAGAATACGTTATATATAACAACAAGCCAACAAGAGTTATATATATGTTCAAGATAAAAGGTAGAGTTGCATAGCAATTTCCAAATATCTCAAAATATATAACAATCGTAAATCACAGTAGCTCATTCTCTCAACCTAAATTAATTGAATCACAAAGCATATTATCGGTCCTTCTTGGACGGGTCTTACAAAAGGAAAACGAATATACTAAAATTCGAAACACACCAAAATCACAAAAACAAGGTCATTTTAGTATGTTGAAATTTGACTTCGGTCCATTTCGGTCTGGTTCGGTTCCGCCCGACCCCGAACCGAGAAGCGAATCAAATTAGTTCGGTTCGGTTCGGGTTTTTTTTTTGTTTTGTTTTTCGGTTCGGTCTTCTTCGGTTTCGGTTTTTCGATTCTTTTTTCAGGTTTTTTCGGTTCGGTTTTTGATTTTCGGTTCCGAAATGCCACCTCTACCGGGTAGTGACTAGGGCAATTAGGGCCGAGAGGTGTTAATAACTTAACATTAATAAAAATAATTTTTAATTTTAATTTTTAAAGTCGGCCGTGAGTCGGCCGTGTGAGCTGGCAAATGGCTAAATGGTGCAGGCTAAAGGCTCGGATTTATACGAACTGCGATTTTAAGGCTCTAAACCTATTTTTTTGCTGGTTAAAGAGGCTATAACATCTCTAGGCAAGATTATTGATTAGGGGTAGGGCTGTCAAACGGATAATACGGAGTCGGATATGGTCATGTCCGTATCCGGATTCGGCATTTAGTAAAGGTATCCGAATTCGTATCCGGATTCGGAAATATCCGGACGGATCGGATACGGATAATATTCGGCTGATGCTATCCGGATACGGATATATCCGTATCCGCCACTTTTTAATCTTCAAAATTTTTAATGCATGAGGAGAGATTTGAACCCTGATAGAGCTCCTTCTCCTTACCAACCAATACCACTTGGGCTAGCTGACCTAATTGTTGTGTTATAAAGGTAAATAACTAATAAGTACAGATAACTTATTCTGCATGCTTATATTTTAACATTGAGAAACAAAGAATGAAGACATGTGACAAAGTATTATTGGGAGTAGCATGCTTATACTTTGTAATTATATATTAAAAATATATATTATATATAATTAATTTCGAATACGGATATTTTCGGATACGGATGCGCCTATATCCATATCCATATCCGGAATCTTCGGATACGGATAATATTCGTATCCGCTTTTTTCGGATACAGATAATATCCGCTTTTTTCGGATACGAATACATATATTTGGACGGATATCGGATTTTTTGGATTTTTTGGACAGCCCGAATTAGGGGTATGAACTTTCTTAAATTTTTCACTTATGGTAATAAACTTTTTTTGAATCATTTAGGGATATGAACCTGGTTCCGTCCAACCAATTTTGGGTATCCGTGAATTTACCTGAGTTAAGGTTAATGAACTTGCTGACCTGTTCGTTAAGTGTTGATTAGTTAATGTGTCTTTGATTGGTTTCTCCTTATCCGGCCATATTCTCCAGTCATATTTTTCCGGCGACTACGAGTTTTCCGACCAGTTTTTCCTACCACTTTCTCCGAAAATATTTTTACCTATTTTTCTCGACCACGCAACTGCAATATATATACATAATACGTACAATATGTATAGTTGTAATACTTATATATAAATATATATGTGGGAATCAATTTTTTAATACCAAAGCATAAAATTGATAAGTTCTATATCCTCATTCATAAAACTATAAGTTTTTGGTACTATTTTGATTAAAAAGACTAAAATGTCCTCTCTTTTGTTGTATTGTTGACTTCTCTCTTTTTTTTTTATTTAATTTAAACTATTTTTCTTCTCTTTTTTCTTTTTAACTTTCCTCCTCCGATCGATATTAATGTCCAAGAACCAAAATTTAACTACAAACATATACATCAAAACAACACAACCATTTTATTTTTGACAAAGGGTCTCTCAAAAAATCTTATAGAAATCACAAGATTGTTCGAAAATAAAAGTTGACGTTGAAATAGGACTTCATTTGTCGTGCTTCTGAGTTCATAAAGAAGGTATGCATCATTATTTGAACGATGAAAAAAAAATTCCAGATCTGTTCTTACGGACACGATCGCCGCACGATGGGAAGCCACCGTGTGCAACGATCGTGTCTGCGGCGATCGTCTTGCGACCTTAACATCGTGCGCAACACTAACGTGTACCGCGATCGTTTAACACGATCGTCTAAAATCGTGTGCGGCGATCGTGTTCATGGGCGAAACTTGTACACGATCACCGCACCGCGGTAGTATACGGCCGTGTGCATCGGTCGTGTCAAGGCGCACGATTTTATAATATTGTTTGCTCATTTTACGAATAGTTATTCATATTTTTGTAATCGGATGTCGTGGGCGTATTTTGATACATCACGGTGGTCATTGGGAGCGATCGACATATGTAGACGGGGACTCCTTTTTGTCTATATCGACACGAGCAAAGTTAGTCGTGCAAACCTCGTGGGGGTTATCGAGAGAGGGTTTGGGTGGTCCAAATGAGTCCGATTACAAATTATGGTACTTGACACACATGGCCAAAGGAAACAAAGTAAAAGTCCTATTACGGGCGATACTGAGATACTTCGATTACTAGTAGAATACAAGGAGAATCACGAGGTCTATGTTGAGAACAGCGGCTCCTCAACTCCCGAGGTTAATATGGGATGTAGCGGCTCGAGAGTAGAGCCGCAACATAAATTATGACATGCCTTCCAAAGAGTATCAATACGAGGAAGATGAGGAAGACGAGGAAGATGAGGAAGATGAAGAGGTGCATACATCCGAAGATGAAGATTGTTGTAAAGACTTGCTTGAGTCACTATCTGCGGAATTTCTTGCTTGGGTTCGCCAACCGCCCAAATGGATAGGATTATGAGTCGTCGGAACTTCTCATCCGACCATCAATCTGCGCGGCGAGCATGAGCATCTACAATCAATGCGTAATCGGATCATTCCATTTCGGACCCGGTAGTGCCGGGACTTTGGGTTGGGTCGGCGGCCTCCACCGGTTCTGGTTTAGCTAGAGGTGGGGTCCACCTTTCGTTCGAAGACGAGTTGAGGATAAGCGTAGGAATGTATCATTTGGAAAACATGCTACAGTGTATCACCGATCGCTCGCCGATAAACGTATAATGTTTATGCTGTAAGAGTGGGCGAAGAAATTGTCGATTTAGGTTGTGTGCTATTGAGGTGCAACTATTTGGAGAATTACTAAGTTGACATTGAAGCACATTTATTACCACGATTTGAACCGTGTTGCCGCACGATCGGTCACTTCGAGGTTGCCGCCCATTATTTTGCTAAAAGATTGGCCGGTGAGGGGTCACTTTGAGGCCAAAGGAGATGATTGCGAGAGATGTGTAGGAGTACGGCATTGACATGCTATACGGTTTGCTCTCGGACGAGGAATATAGCGATAGAGAATACATATGGCGGCTTCGATGAGTCGTATCGAGGCTCCCATCTTATACGTATTTGTTAAAACAGCGTAATCCGGGGACAATTTATGATTTGCAGGCGACTCGTGAGGAGTATTTCGCCACATGTTCGTTGCACTCGGATGAGTATTAGGGCATTTGATACGTGCCTTCGGCCGGTGATTATAGTTGATGGGACCCACCTAAAGGGAATGAATAAAGGAACTCTATTTGCGGCCGTCACATTTGGCGAGGCGAGCAAGTTTTCCTCTTCTTTGTTGGTCTCGGTCAGATAGAGAACGACGAGTCATGGACTTATTTTACGTATAACTGCTTGAGATCTACAATCCGACGGAAGATTTACTGATTGTGAGTGATCAACATAAGAGCATTCAGAATGTTGTTCGAGCCGTCTATCTGAATGCATTCCACGGGTTTTGCTATCATTATCTTGCAACAAATCTGACCTCCTATGGTGCGCATGCTATAGGACTCTTTAGAACTGCTGCCTACACGCATCGAGAAGAAGTTTTTGAAAACTACATTTCGAAACTACATATCGAAAGCCCTAATGGGGTGCACAGGCGCCTTTCTGAAATTGGGCCAGAGAGGTGGGCTAGGTCGAAGTGTCCGGTACGACGCTATAACTTCTTGACATCCAATGCTGTTGAATGCTTTAATAATCGTATGTTGTGGGCTAGGCGTTTACCTGTTTGCTCGTTACTTGAGATATTTCGCCTAATTTTAGAGAATTGGTTTGATGAGAAGCGGGGAGAAGCTACGTCAAGAGACCATGAGTTGACAATGCACACTTTTGAAAAGCTTTCTAACTCTGTGCAAGCCAGTGTGACTCTTACCGTTCGAGCTACCACCCCACTTGTTTATAAAGTCGAAGAAAACAAAGTTTCTTATGAGGTCGACCTTCGAACATGGACATGTTGTTGTCGTGAGTTTGATTTGGATCAGATTCCATGTCGTCATGCCGTTGCCGCTATAAGATACATGTATATGCTGTTGTGTGCACGATCGTTACCCACGATGGGCACGATCGTTACCCACGATGGGCACGATCGTTACCCACGATGGGCACGATCGTAACCCAATGGTCACGATCGTAACTCGCGATGGTCACGATCGAAACCCACGATGGGCACGATCGTAACCCACGATGGGCACGATCGTAACCCACGATAGGCACGATCGTAACCAACGATGGGCACGATCGTAACCCACGATGGGCACGATCGTAACCAATGATGGGCACGATCGTAACCCCACGGTCGCCATGACCGTAAACCACGATCGCCCTTATCGTAACCTACGATGGGACACACGATGGGCACGATCGTAACCCAATGGGCACGATCGTAACCCCACGATCACCGTGATCGTAACACACGATCGGCGCGATCGTGTTTTGCCATCGTTTGAAAAACAGGGATGGTCTGGATTTATCACCTCATCAATATCAAAAATACATTATCCTATACAACATCCTTGACATAATTGCTTATTGTAACAGGCGCGCCGGCAATGGTTTGTCCGTGTATGATTTTGTTAGTCGTTATTTCAAGCAACAAGGCCTTAGAGAGACTTATAAGTAGCATATTAGTCCCATCCCACATCCTGATGAGTGGAATGTCCCACCGGATATCTCATCCATCGTTTGCGTACCTCCAGAGAAGTGCGACAAGCGGCCGACCAAGGATGAGTCGCGCACGGTCCGCTGTTGAAAATTTGCCCGCAGGTGGACGGCCTCAGGTGTGCGGTAGGTGTAAAGGAACCGGCCACAATAGAAAATCTTGCAAAGCATTCATTCCCATAGGTGGTGTGGATTTGAATATCCCTGAAGAAACTCAAGAAATCGAGGAACAAACGAGGCAAAGGCACCTGCAGAAGAAGAGGTGTAACATTTGCCGTAATGATGACCATGACATAAGGGGATGTCCATACCGTGAAACTTAAATTGCTTATGTATTTTTATATTGATGGACCATGTATTGATTCAGTATTCTGATTATTAGTTGAAATGCATAATTTTGTGTCTATTTTCTTTACCTTTGAATTGAAATTTAAGTGTTCAGTTATGTAAAGCAAATAAAGGTGATTATGGAGCCAAACATTAACCATAACAAAGTAGCTCACTTCAAAGAGCAATAGTTTACAGTTCCAAAGCATATAACTTTACAAAACAAAATTTAATCACCATCACACAAAAATATCTAATAATAACATAAAAAAAAACAATCAATTGGATCCCTTTTCCCCAATCTGCTGTTGTATCTTTAGTCTTGTATCACCGTCTTCATGAACTTCCTCTTCCAAAATAACTTTTTTGCTTTTATTCTCAGAAATCTCCAAATCATTATCATCATCACCATCTAGTATGGTGAGTGCTCATGATGTTTTTAAATAGGCCCTGTTTCATGGAACACATTAATTTGCAATGATAGTCACTACACATACAACAAAATCAAAAAACTTACTCTGAGCATTGAGTATCTTCCTCTCGGCCTAGTTCTGTATGGTGGGTTGGGAGTAGGTATCCTCCTTCTTCTTTTTGGTGGTGGTGCTTCGCTTCCTCCTAAATCGGTTTCTCGTAATCGGCCGCTCATTTCGCGTATTTGATTTTAATGAATTTTAAATGATGTTAATTGATTAGGGTTTGAAGTGAAAAAAAGGGGGGGCGACCCACGATGGGATTTTATAATAAAGGGGGGGACCGACCCACGATGGGATTTTATAATAAAATAATTTGACCTTTGAAGTAAACATGATCGTGTACACGATCGCCGCGATCGCGTGTTCTAATCGTGTGACACGTTGGCAACCAGGTGTCAAATTGGCGCTGTATCCACGTATGCACACGATCGTGTACACGGTCGTGTCCACGATGAAACACACGATCGTGTGCACAAGAACATCAAGAATTTTCACCAATTTCTCAAATTACTCGTCAATTTAGGTGTTGTTACTTATATATTAATAATTATTTGTTAATGATACACTTATCTAAAAAGTTATTGATTGAATTAACATAATATATTGCATATCATGTGTCGTCCAATTGTTCTCAGTGTATTAGTACGTACGGATAAGTTCAATCATCTGGATGAATTACCTCATATACTAATGAATTACAACGACATGACAAATAGGAGTTTGTATAAGAAGCTATATAGTAATTAATGTTTGAACAAGCGATGTTTGAATCACAAAACATCATTCTAGATAACACAATAGTTCAAATTTGCAAAAATACCAAAAGTTCATATGCACACGATCGTGTACACGGTCGTGTCCAGCCGTGTGCACGCGATCGTGTGCACAAGAACATCAAGAATTTTCACCAATTTCTCAAATTACTCGTCAATTTAGGTGTTGTTACTTATATATTAACAATTATTTGTTAATGATACACTTATCTAAAAAGTTATTGATTGAATTAACATAATATATTGCATATCATGTGTCGTCCAATTGTTCTCAGTGTATTAGTACGTACGGATAAGTTCAATCATCTGGATGAATTACCTCATATACTAATGAATTACAACGAAATGACAAATAGGAGTTTGCATAAGAAGCTATATAGTAATTAATATTTGAACAGGCGATGTTTGAATCACAAAACATCATTCTAGATAACACAATAGTTCAAATTTGCAAAAATACCAAAAGTTCATATGCACACGATCGTGTACACGGTCGTGTCCAGCCGTGTGCACGATGGAACACACGATCGTGTGCACGGTCGTGCCCACGATGGTACTCACGGTCGTGTGCACACGGTCATGCCAGCCATCGTGCGCACACGACAGCATCAACCCATGACCGTGGGTAGGTTGCACACGATCGTAACACACGATGGCCACGATCGTGTGCATCCATCGTGTGTAGCACAGAGCCAACACATTAAGATTTAACAACACTGACACATTCATATTGCCAAAACTGTCTAAATACAACATAAATATTTAACAACACACCATAAACCATTCTACATGTCTAAAGACAACATAAAGATTTTAGCAGCTAAACCATATCGATATTTCTTAATATATTTTTTATTAAGTTCCTTGATTTGGTGACTTGCTCATGGGTTTGCAGAGACGAGTCGATCCAAGTACATGCACGCGAAGGGGCCACATCTGTGATTGTCGTTTTGTATGAACTGTAGCTCTCGTGGCATAATTTTGAAACTCATCTCCGTGTCATACTTCGTTTTCGATTGGTTGTTCATCCAATACCCGGATTGAGCTAGCACACGAGGCATCAGACGCATAATCGGTCGCAGTTGGTTGAATCGGTATCGACCATCTTCGTGGTGATGTGACAAGGAATCGTACAACTCCACGGTCCATGCTATGATGTCAATCTTGATAGTCACCCAGTGGCTTTGGTCGAGGCAACAAATGGCAATGATCTGTTCAAACAAAATATGTAATCATATAAGATCATCACATCAAACATAGCGAATCATTTATAAATATAAATTTCAAATGGCAACAAATCGTCAATTATTTATAAATATAAATTTCAAACTTACTTCGTTGCAATTTAACCATGGAACCGCATGTGGTGTATCAAGACCTGTCATGTAGTCCTCGATGCATTTAGGAATTTTCCACTGTTAGGATTGTATACTGCAAAGCATACTTTATGCTTGTATTACCTAAATTCCCTATTACTACCTATGAGGATATTAATTATATTTAATCACATGTTTTGCATATTAATTCACGTTATGGTTATGCAAATGAAATGTCTAATTATTTTATATTGTAGATAATGTGGTGTGTTGGTGTCACACGGAAGATCACATTATCGGTGCCTTATAAAATAATATAATAGTTCACAACCTATATAATTATTAGACAAATTATATAAAGGGTTGTAGTGTATGCTTGAGAATAGTTGGTCTTGACTATTAGCATACATTAGCGTTTTTGGATACTTTGATCAGGATCGAAGTGATATAGTGTCTTCTGTTCTGTCTGTAAGTAGATCGTAAATCTCGGATATTTATTTTTTCTTTATTCTAAGTATATAATATTTAATTGTGTATTTATAATAATTATTGCTTTGATTTACCATAGGTGAGAGTCAAAATGATCGACTCAATAAGCCTCGTATCTTGGGCAATAATATTGTTTATACGACAATTATTATTATTACTAGAAATTGTGTCCCGACTCGTGCGGGTTGATGATGTCCTTGAGGAGCTCGATAATGATTATTATATTAAACCTGCGGTGGATTTAATTCCGATATAATAATAAGGTTCGAGTGGTACTACTCTTGGATAAGATATTAATTAATTAAAGTCATCGGTAGCTTATAATTAATTAATGGACATTCGATATCTTAAACACGGAAATAATATATTTAATAAGGAGCCCAATTTCGTAATTTGGGATTTTGGTAGGAAGTGCAATATCAACTTTTTAGTGGACTAAGTTGATATTAATTGATTCATCATATATTAGGAAGAGTCTAATAAGGTAAGGTGAATTAATTGGGAGTCCTTCCATAATCCTCCTTTAGATCCCTAGTAGTAGTCCAAGAACCTATAAATAGGACATTATGGCTTGGCGATTTTATGCTCATACTTGCACAAGAAATTTCGATTTTTCTTCTAAGTGTTTAATTGTGGATCTTGACTTGTGTCTTTGATTCCACAATTGAGATAACACTTTAATTCTTGCTACATATCGGAATTACTTGAAGAAAATAAAATCGAGAGTTGTGAGACAAGTTGTTTCGGCCGATCCCATAAGGTGTCCAAGCAAGTTCCGTAGCTCGTTGCCCACACAACGTCCGGTTCAAGGCGGATCATACTCTAGAAGATGCGAAGGTAGAGATACAAGGCGATCAAGAAGAAAATAACCAACCGCTAAAAAGGTAATATCCTATGATCTTGGATCTAGATTAGGATATTTTAATTAATCAACATATTTAATTAATAAATAATAAATAATATTTAAATTGCGTGTTAGTCTTAGTAATTAATTAATTAGCATGCCTAAATAGATCTAATGCTCGTAGATGCGTAAAACGCTATAATCATATTTTCCCAAACTACGCTTTCGCTGCGTTTTACTTTCCAACAATTGGTATCGGAGCCGGATTTTTAGGCTTTTGCTATTTTAATTAATTTTAGTGATTAATTGATAGCAATTTAAATATTCATATATTTTGATGTTGGAATATTTTGCTAGATGTGTTCTTGCAGGTGATATGATCCAATTATCATGGTTTATATGAATGGTGCATTTATTTATTTATTTTTATTAATTATGCAATTGTTGGTTTGGCCGTTTTTGAGGCATGTAATGGTTTTTCCCGTGAGAAAATCCGCGGTAGTTCTAGGTGGTTTTATTTTTCGTGTAATCTTGATGTAATTTCGATGTATTTTATTTCGTATAAAATTGTAATCGAATTCGGAAAAGACGGGATCACGAAGAAATAGAGCGTAACCGGATCGCCGGGATCTTTGGGCGAGCGCGCCGACAGCAGAAGTCAGGCTGAAAGCGAAGAAGAGGTCGCCGGGCCGGCAGCCAAGCGGCCGCGCGCTGCGGCGGCTGGTCCGGCCGTTTATTTGGTTCGCCGGTCGCCCGATTTGGTCCGGTCCACGCTGCCGTTCGTTGCGTCATTGGAAGTCGGGATTTAAAATTAAATTTTTATGTAATTAATTTTGCATAAAAGTAAAATTTTAATATTTTGAAAATCCACGACCAGTGGGAGAAGCGACGAGATGCTTGATTGATGGGAGAGATCGAGCGAAGATTTTCTCGGATTCAACTCAAGGAAGAAGACCATGATAATTGGATAATTAATTATCCATGCTTTATTTTGGTTTTATTGTTTTGATGTATGGCATGTATGGATGTATGCGTGATATGTTTCCTTGCATGTTAGGGCGAGAAAATTAAAAACCTTAAGGCTAAAATAACTAAGTGATTAAATTGATTTTTATTTTAATTAAAATCAAATTGGCCTCCATAATTAATTTAAATTGTGAAGTAATTAGCATGCGCGTTGACATTAGAGTCTTCCTCCATATCGGATGTGCTAATTATAGGTTCACTAGTTTTAAATTTCAAAATGATAACATAAGGTAAATATTACTTTTTATGATAGGACCTCTCCATACGTAGGACTATTATTTAAAAGATAATATTTTAAGGATGTTAAATTATGGTGTTCACTTAGGTGTATTAATTAATAAGCTCCCCATGAGTCTATGTTAATTAATACATGGCGAAGAGGAACCAACTATTAATTTTACTTGTCATAACGTAATTTGACTAGATAGTAAAATTAAAGACGTAAAACTCTACTTGAAAAATGTATGTGTAAACGTCCACACGATCGTGGCTTGCATGTGCGGATTTTTGAGGTGTTGGTTGCTAGCATATATATTGTGTTTTTGAGGTTTTTCGATATATTTTGCTATGCATTATGTGATGAATGTTTTAATTTTTATTCTCGGATGTCTTTCAATCCACTAATGTTATTCTCAAAGAAAATAAACTAGATGGCACTAACTTTGCCGATTGGAAAAGAAATCTTGACATTGTCCCGACCTTGAGGGGCATAAGTTTGTCTTAATCGAGGAGAGCCCTCTAGAACTGAACCGGATGCCACTCCCGAAGAGTTGGCGGAATTAGGAAATGGAAAAAGTCCGATGAGATGGCTCATTGTTACATTTTGGCTTCAGCGACAAATGTATTGCGGCATCGCATCGACGATGGGTTCGCCGCGAAATGATGAAAAGTCTCACCGAGATGTTTGGTCATCGAGCCAGGCGGCTAGACAAAATGCTATGAGGGTATTGATGACAACCCAAATGTCCAAGGGACTCGATGAAGGGATCATGTTCTAAAAATGATGTCTCATTTGAACGAATCGAGCATATTGGGGCTACTATCGATGCGAAACGCAGTCGATATTATCTTAGGCGACTTACCTAGAAGCTTTGAGCAGTTTCGCCTCAACTACAATATGAACCGTAGGACATATAGTTTGGCGGAACTTCTGACAGAGCTTCGGTCTGTGAAGGTCTCTTCAAACAAGGTTATCATCAAATTCTTGCGGCATGGCGACTTCCTCCAAACCCAAATGGGGAAAGAAGAAGAAGCAGTCGGCGGAAGCAAGTGGCAGCCCTCAAGGTGAAAAGCAAGGCTCCTCACCCCGAGGCGAACAAAAGCCAAAGGGAAAGTGCTACAAGTGCGGTCGGAAAAGGACATTTTAAAGCGGATACTGCTCTTAAGAAAGGTATGTCTCGTGCACTAGTAGTCAAAACATGTTTGGCGGCTTGTTCTTCCACTTCGTGGATAGTTGATTCGAGCTCCACTGATCATGTTTGCTTTGACTCGCATGGTTTTAGGTAACCAAGCGGCTTAGTGCGGGCGAGATTACCATCAACTGGGCGATTATTCCGGGCTTATGGGTACATTGCGGTGGGAGTCGTGCGGTTGAAGATTAATGATAAATTATTAGTTCGAATAATGTATTATTAGTACTAGATTTTAGAATGAATTTAATTTCGATTTCTAAATTAAAATGCGATGGTTATTCAGTTTCTTTTGATGATGATGCCATTATTAAGAAAAGAAGCGGTGAATATATTTGCAGAGGTACTTTTAATGATGGACTATATATTGTTAATGCCGCACAAACTCCTATGTATAAATCACTTAACTCTTTGTCTAAACCTAAAAGAGAAAAGAACCTTCAAGCATAAACCAAACATATACATGGCATTTACGGTTAGGACATGTAAACCTTAGAAGGATTCAAAGATTGGTAGATGATGGCCCATTGGATGATCTCCAAGTTGAGTCATTTCCAATTTGTGAATCTGTCTGGAAGGTAAGATGACCAAAAGGGTTTTTAAAACCAAGGGAAACCGTGCTCGGATGTGTTAGAATTGGTTCATACGGATGTATGTGGTCGATGAATATCCAGGCTAGGAGGTTTCGAATATTTCATCACGTTCATAGATGATTATTCGAGATATGGATACATCTTTTTGATGCGACGTAAGTCTGAAGCTTTTGACAAGTTCGAGACTTCAAGGTGAAACGGAGAAGCGTCATGGGAAGAGTATCAAGTCACTACGATCCGATCGTGGTGGCGAATACCTTAGTGGAGAGTTTTTGGATTTCTTGGCAAATGAGGATTTCGTCCCACTCACCGCTACGGAACTCCACAACAAAATGGTGTTCTTGAAAGAAGGAATAGGACTCTTTTGGAAATGGTTAGATCAATGATGAGTTACTCGATTTACCTATTTCGTTTTGGGGATACGCCTTAGAAACAGGCGTACATTCTAAACTTGGTGCCTTCGAAATCGATTCCAAAACACCCACAGAAGCGTGGAGTGGGCGTAAGCCAGTCTAGGACATGTTCGGATTTGGGGTACTCCGGCACATGTCTTTGAATAAGGAAGAGATAAGTTGGCATCTCGCATGTATACGAGTGTTTGTGGGATATCTAAGGGAGCGAAAGGTGGCTTGTTCTATAGTCCCAGGATCGGAAGGTCATTGTTAGCACCAATGCCCGATTTACGGAAGAGGATTATATGATTAGTCACAAGCCCATGAGTGAAATAATGCGGAAGAGGCGAGGCGAGACTCCGTCTATACCAATCGTACAAGCGCCAACTAACACTTGCACCACGTATCGATTAAACTTTTACACCAACTCAGGATTTACCTCGTCGTAGTGGGAGGGTTGTTCGTCGGCCGAACGATTCATAGGCGTGGGAAAGTCTTGGACTCAATCCCAGACGAAGATGAATCGGTTCCCTAGACCTATAAGGAGGCAATCCAAGATAAAGATCTTGACTCTGGCAAGAAGCAATGGAATCGAAATGGGATCTATGGATTCCAATCAAGTGTGGGAGCTAGTAGAGCTACCCGATGGTGTACAAGCCATTGGGAGTAAATGGGTCTACAAGCGAAAGAAAGGACGTGACGGGAAGGTTGAAACTTTCAAAGCGAGGCTTGTTGCAAAGGTTACACTCGAAAGAGGGTATCGATTATGATGAAACCTTTTCGCGGTAGCCATGCTTAAGTCAATCCGGATTCTTTTAGCTATAGCGCATTTGGATCTGGAGATTTGGCGAGATGGATGTCAAGGCTGCATTCTTGAATGGGAGTCTAGACAAGGAAATCTATATGCGCCAAGCGAGGGATTCATTGCTAAAGGAGAAGAGCACTTGGTGTGCAAACTTAAGAAATCCATTTATGGACTTAAGCAAGCATCTAGATCTTGGAACACTCGTTTTGACGAAGTAGTCGATCATATGGATTCGCCCAATGTCCGAGTGAGAGTTGTGTGTATAAGAAATGCGATGGAAACGTGTTGGTGTTTCTTATCTTGTATGTGGACGATATCCTTCGATTGGAAACAACGTGAAGGAATTGTCGGACGTGCGGGTATGGTATGCAGCGATTCGATATGAAGGATCTAGGAGAAGCGAGACACATCCTTGGAATCGGGATCTTTCGTGATCGGAAGAAGAGGATGTTGTGCTTATCCCGGGCATCCTATATCGTCTGATCTTGAAAGCGTTTTAGCATGGAGAATTCCAAGAAAGGTTTTCTACCTTACAGGACATGGAATTCAACTATCTAAGAACATGTGTCCTAAGACACAAAAGGAGATAGATGACATGAAGATGGTTCCTTATGCATCCGCCGTGGGAAGTCTCATGTATGCTATGCTTTGCACTAGACCGGATATCTGTCATGCCGTGGGCATGGGCTAGATATCGATTGAACCCAGACTGAGGACAACTGGATTCTTTGTCAAGCACATACTCAAGTACACGAGAAGGACTAGGGAGTACATGCTTGTATATCAATCAGACGACTGCTTTAGGTGGGTTACAACGACTGCATTTTCATCGGACAAAGAAAAGTCCAAGTCTACTTCGGGTTATGTGTTTAGCACAGGGAGGTGGAGCCATTAGTTGGAGGAGTGTGAAGCGAAATGCATCTCGGACTCTACCATGGAAGCCGAGTACGTGGCGGCCTCGAGGCGACAAGGAGGCGATGTGGCTCAAGTACTTCTGCGGGACTTAGATGTGATTCCCAATTTGCCAAAGGGTATTACACTCTATTGTGATATCTTGGTGCGATCGCAAATTCGAGGGAACCACGAGCCCATCAGGCAAGTAAACATATCAACCGCAAGTACCACATCATACGACACTTCGTAAAGGAAGGAGACGTAGTTGTAGCGAGGTTGCATCGGAAGATAATCTTGCCGACCCTTTCACGAAAGGCCTACCTTCAAAAGTTTTGAAAGGCATGTGGAAGGAATGGGATTACGGTGTATGGCGGCATTGCTTTGAGTATAAGTGGGAGAAATGAGAGACTATGTAATAGAGTAGTATACTTAAAAGCATGCTTTGAGTATAAGTGGGAGATTGTTAGGATTGTATCTTGCAAAGCATACTTTATGCTTGTATTACCTAAATTCCTATTACTACCTATGAGGATATTAATTATATTTAATCACATGTTTTGCATATTAATTCACGTTATGGTTATGCAAATGAAATGTCTAATTATTTTATATTGTAGATAATGTGGTGTGTTGGTGTCACACGGAAGATCACATTATCGGTGCCTTATAAAATAATATAATAGTTCACAACCTATATAATTATTAGACAAATTATATAAAGGGTTGTAGTGTATGCTTGAGAATAGTTGGTCTTGACTATTAGCATACATTAGCGTATTTGTATACGTTGAGCAGGGATCGAGGTGAGATAGTGTCTTCATCTTGTTGTAAGAAGAACGTAAATCTCGGATAATTATTATTTCTTAATTCTAAGTATATAATATTTAATTGTGTATTTATAATAATTATTGCTTTGATTTACCATAGGTGAGAGTCAAAATGATCGACTCAATAAGCCTCGTATCTTGGGCAATAATATTGTTTATACGACAATTATTATTATTACTAGAAATTGTGTCCCACTCGTGCGGGTTGATGATGTCCCCTTGAGGAGCTCGATAATGATTATTATATTAAACCTGCAGTGGATTTAATTCCGATATAATAATAAGGTTCGAGTGGTACTACTCTTGGATAAGATATTAATTAATTAAAGTCATCGTAGCTTATAATTAATTAATGGACATTCGATATCTTAAACACGGAAATAATATATTTAATAAGGAGCCCAATTTCGTAATTTGGGATTTTGGTAGGAAGTGCAATATCAACTTTTTAGTGGACTAAGTTGATATTAATTGATTCATCATATATTAGGAAGAGTCCTAATAAGGTAAGGTGAATTAATTGGGAGTCCTTCCATAATCCTCCTTTAGATCCCTAGTAGTAGTCCAAGAGCCTATAAATAGGACATTATGGCTTGGCCGATTTTATGCTCATACTTGCACAAGAAATTTCGATTTTTCTTCTAAGTGTTTAATTGTGGATCTTGACTTGTGTCTTTGATTCCACAATTGAGATAACACTTTAATTCTTGCTACATATCGGAATTACTTGAAGAAAATAAAATCGAGAGTTGTGAGACAAGTTGTTTCGGCCGATCCCATAAGGTGTCCAAGCAAGTTCCGGTAGCTCGTTGCCCACACAACGTCCGGTTCAAGGCGGATCATACTCTAGAAGATCTGAAGGTAGAGATACAAGGCGATCAAGAAGAAAATAACCAACCGCTTCAAAAGGTAATATCCTATGATCTTGGATCTAGATTAGGATATTTTAATTAATCAACATATTTAATTAATAAATAATAAATAATATTTAAATTGCTTGTTAGTCTTAGTAATTAATTAATTAGCATGCCTAAATAGATCTAATGCTCGTAGATGCGTAAAACGCTATAATCATATTTTCCCAAACTTCGCTTCCGCTGCGTTTTACTTTCCAACATCCACTCCTTGTAAACCGGCTTCCCCGTCACCTTGATACCAAGTGGATCATCCGGATGGAGTCTTGCAAACTCGTTGGCCAAAACTAACTACAAAAAGCCAAACCACAAAATTAAAAAAAAACGATATCAAACCAATGATATACAAGTGAGTAGGTTATAGAACTTACGTAAAATAGGGAGCCGGCAAGTACAGTGCCAACTCTACCGACACCAACACTACGGACTCCCCTCCGAAGCCTCGCTCGAGTCGCAAGCACATAACAGTCTATCACCTCGGCATCAAAGTCTTCACGGCTAGACTCTATCCGGTCAAATAACGCCTGGGTGAGAGCATGCCTAGTCTCCAAACACCGGACAATAGCATCACGTGGCTGCTCCCTCCTAAACTGTAGGTACAACTTCTTCAGAGCCTCGCTATCTCTTGGAGGCGCAACCACAAAAGGCTCCGAAGAGCGCAGATGGTCGACTCACTCGCGGTGGAAGACTACGCTCACCCAAATGCGTTCGGCACTCTCACCATCTTCGTCACCCTCGGCATCCCTCTCACAACTATAACGATCGGAGAGTCATGCAGTACTGCTCGATCCAAAAATGGCCGCTCGATGCGAAATGGAGGTTGCCGCCAGACCACCACCATCACTTGAAACATCGCACTGTAATGATGCTCATCCTGAAACCGGTCGAACATCGTCCCATGCTGCTGAAACGGCGCCTCAAATGGCTCATATTGATGCTCGTAATCAAGGGAGCCGAGTCCGCTCAACGAATGATGAATACGAGAATGGTGACTGTGCTTGACCTCAGAATGGTGGGAAGGCGGATTCTGAGAATGGTGACTCGTCTGACGCAGAGAAAGGTGACTCGGCTGACGCTGATAATGATGACTAGGCTGACGATGATAAAGGTGACCGTGTCTGCGCGAGACCGAGTGACGTGGAGGGTCGAATCCTCCGCCGGCGCCGCTAATGATGCATAATGACGAGGCCTATCATGGCTCCCAGCTGAGTAGTGTACCGGGCTCCTAGAACGTCTATGCATAGGTCCGAAGAAATCCACGATCCCAGAAAGCACCAGGCGAGAAACTCGAGCAATAAATCTGGACTCAGAATCGTCGTACAAGATCGCCTTCAAACGGCGATCGAAGTACTCATCCCTGCTCGTGTCCTGGGTGTGGTCCGGACAAGGAAGTCCGTGGACACAACACACCCTCTCTGGCTGCCTCTCCCGGTCCGATGTCTCTGCACCATCTACTGGTGGGGTACTCTGCCGGCGTCGCTTCGACACTTTATGTGCCGACTCATATGTAATCAATTTTCCAGCAGCCTTCTTCAACCTATCCATAACTTTCTTCCTCGGGATCGGCGCAGGCTCATCCTCCTTATTCCTCACAGCTATTCTTACAGGCTTAATGAACTTAACGTCATATGGCGAGCCATTCTCAAAGCTCAGGTAGTAGTACTCAGCCTCATCCTCCTCCAGATGCGGTAAAGAGGGAAGTACTTTGTGCTGCAACAATAGTCATTAAAGCATACCATTAGATGGACAATCACATAATGTTGAAGAGATGAGTGAAGTTAGGAGAAAATACGTTTACAAATTTATGTACCTTATCGTCGAAGAAATGAGTGAAATCACAAAACATCTTCCTCGTAGTCCACATCAAACACCGGGGGACTTGGACAGTTTTATCTCGAATACCACACAATGCTCCCAATGCAGGAATCATCTCATACGACCATATTTGTAAAGCCCAAACAGGACCATAGAAGTGATAGTCCTTGTGCTTTTGTCCCTCCTTCATGGCAACGTTGCCTATGTAGTAAGATAAAACCCCAAAGGCATAAGAACCCCAAGGAAACATATCCCACTGCTCGAAATCCTCCACTAATGCCCATGCCCATGTCTCGACCATCATGTCGTCACGGCATAGGATAAAGTAGTAGTATATAAGCAAATTGGCAACCTTGACATAATCTCTTATGTCTCTACCAAAATCTCGAGTATTGAACCTCTTCCGCAGAACACTAACCTTAATATTTTTGCCATGGAGTATTCTGTGGAAAATACCGTCAGACGGAAGGAGATGGTCGTCACGGGATGGAAGGTAGAGTTTCCAAATGGAGTCCCGTGATCAAGGCAAAATCACGGGCCAGTAAACGAATGGTCCTCCCGCAAAGCACGGAACCACGACTCATCCGGGGATTTGATCACCCTCCAATTGACGAGCAATCAAGTGATGTAGGGCGATTTGAACTCCCATTCCTCCTAACTTTAATCAAGCGCCTGGGGCCCCCTCGGTCAAGCTCTCGATAGCTCGATCAAAGAACAATTGCGGCCCATACTTCTTAATGTCTCAATGATCTCTTTAAATACTGCCTCCCGTATGTAAAGATTCACTTGACGTGTAACAAAACGCAATGTAGGTCTCTTCCATACGCAACCAGTCTGCAATATGGACATACAACTCATAAGAATATGATAAAATGCTTAAGAGAACGAAAAAAAAATGTGCCACACGACGGTTCACACGACGGGCAACGATCGTGTGCCTGCGATCGTGTGCAAGGCAGGAGCTTTTGCTCTTTTAGCACACGACGGCACACACGATCGACGACCGTCGTGTGTAACCATCGTGCCCACGAAAGACCATCGTGTACACGATGGTCTCATCTTCTTCAGCACGATCGTGGGAAGATGAACAACCGTCATGGCACGATCGTGTGTGATGAAAATACACTAACCGGCTCATTTAATTGCTCTTCAGATGGAGTGTCACTAGCGGAACTTCTGGCGTCTTCAGATTCTCTGTGGTAGTCGGAGGTCGACATTTTCTGGCCGGCGAAGGGTTTCACGACGGGAGAGTTTTTTGCAGAGAGGAGGAGAGTTTTTTGGCAGAGGAAAATATTGAGTTTTGGGACCGTTTTTTTATTGTTGTTTCGTTTTAATAATATTCCTTTTTCTTTTTTAGTTTTTTTCTCTCTTATTGGTAGACTTTAAGGGTAATAAAATCTTTTAACACATTTTGGTATCAAAAAATTATAGTTTTATGAATGGGGATATATAACTTGTTACTTTTATGCTTTGGTACTAAAAAAGAGAGATCCCTATATATATATATATATATATATATATATATATATATATGGAAGAGTTCAAATAGAAACTTTTCCTTAGGTGTTAACTAGGAACTGATTTGAGCCCTTCAATTTTTTCGATCAATGGTTACAATTAATTAGTGATTAATTATTTAGTAAGAGCTTAATTTCTATGCGTAAGGGCATTAGTGTATTTGTATAAACATTTATATAAGGTGATTCACGGCTGATTGAGCCCATCTTAATTATCCTTTATACGTTGTATTAAATATGGAGATATTTATTTTCTCTCATAGTAAAGTTATTAACGTTTAAATTAATTGCTTCACCCTTAATTAGTGGGATGCTTCAAATCTTCTTTTTTTAGTGGCCGATGCTTGCTATCTTAAAATTAAATGTGTAGAAATTTGCTATCTTTAAAAAGAAAAACAATAAGCAATAATTAATATTTTAATAAGCAAAACAGAAACAAAATATAAGCAATGTATATATAAATAATATGTTAATAAGCAATACATAAAATAACATATAAGCAATGTATATATCAATAATAAGCACTACATCAATATTAATAAGCAATACATAAATAAAATATAAGCAATGTATATATCAATAATATGTTAATAAGCAATACATAAATAAAAATATAAGCAATGTATATATCAATAATAAGCAATAACATATTATGTTAATAAGCAATACATAAATAAAATATAAGCAATGTATATATCAATAATAAGCAATAACATTTTATTTTCATAAATAATACAAAAATAAAGAAAAAATATTAAGCAATGCATTAACAACATGTTGGATACATGCCATAACTAATACAATAAAAAATAGCATCATGCCATTTAAATAAAAATACCTCAATTTTTAGTTGTACTCCTTGTATAGCGTTTCCACAAATCACGTCTGAAAAAATTATGGTAAGTTTGATGGTAACACAATTTGACATCCTTAACCTTGTTTGACTAATTTAGGTAATTTTCGATCAAAGTTATATAGTCTTCCTTATTTTTGAAATAAATCTCATCCATCTATATTGATTCAATAAATGGTTAATATTGGTTCCTAGTTAATATATAGGGGATGGTTTTTATTATAACCCTTCCCTATATATATATATATATATATATATATATAGAAGTATGTACATATATATTTATATATTATAAATAGTATTCGTACATATATACATGTTGAAAAAAAGATTTTTATTGCTGGTAATTTATACCAGAAATCAGTTTATTAAATGGCAAAGAATATCGGGACATGTTGATTTACCTTTCTTTTGTGATGCGAATCCGTCATAACTTATATATATATCAATGGAGGTACTAATTGGCCGGAGAAAAGGGTGGACGGGAAAAAAAATGGCCAGAAAAAAAGGATGGCCGTAAAAATGGGATGAAAAAAATAGACTGTAAAAATGGGTGAAATAAAAAAGTGGCCGGAAAAAACTCGTCGCCGTCGAAGAAGATGATCGGAAAAGATGGTCGGAGAAGATGAAGGCCAACAATAGACACGTGGACCAATCAGAAGGTGACACATGTCACTTAACGAACATGTCAGCAAGTTCGTTAACTTTAACCGACAGAAATTCACGGATACTCTAACTTAGTTGGACGGAACAAGTTATGCCCCTAAATGATACCAAAAAAAATTTATTACCATGAATATAAAATTTGAGAAAATCCATACTTTTAATTGATAATATTGTCTTTTATTATATATTCGATAAAAAATAAGTTAGCTTATAAATTAATTTATTTCAAAAACTTGATTAAAAACCTCATTTTTAATATACCGTAAATTGATTTATGAGTTATTTTATTTAGAGCAGGCAATTCGTGCGTGTCGGATCGTTATCGAGTCGACACGATAAGACCAAACACGAACACGACCCGTTAAGTATATGCCCGATACGAACACGAACACGAGATGGAAGGTTGAAACACGGACACGACACGAACACGACACGAACATGATATGACACGATATTTTTCGTGTTGACACGACACGATAACGACACGATACGACACGAATTGATAAATTCAAATAAAAAAATAAGTAAATAAACTTAAAATATTGAAAATGATAATAAAATTAGTGCTAAAAATATATAAATATATCGGGTTGCACGAACACGACACGACACCACATGAATACGAAAGTTATCGTGTTACACGAACACCACACGAATCCAACACGAACACAACATCAAATTAGCGTGTCCTTAATTATCGTGTCGACACGATAAGGACACGAACACGATAAGGCCAAACACTAATCCATTAATTTCATACGTATTCGTCTCAGGTTATCGTGTCGTGTCGGAAATTGTCAACCTGATTTTATTGATATATCATTCAAAATAATATCTCAATAAACTAGTTTATGGATTAAACGTCCAAACCGATAATAGTATAGCTTTCATTCAAGAACGATTTTTGGATTATTATATTTCTTAAAAGCCATAGTTTTCCTTTTTCCTTCTTTGGTATATAAAAGTAAGCTGCCATCTTAGCACAGGTCAGGGCCATTCCATTGCCGTCCCCCCCACCCCACCCACCCCCCCCCCCCCCTCACTCTCTTGCTCTCTGGGTCTTTTTAATTTTCTTCTGATCAGGGATTTGTTTGGCCGATTTTTATTTATTTATTCTTATATAATCTTATGGAGGTCAGAACAATGGTGCACTTCTTGGTGGTTTCTTTGGCTTTAAACGCTGGGCTATTGTACAGAGACTACTGGTGCAATGGGAAGCACAAGTCCCAATACGTTTTCAGCTTCAACGACGGAGGCGGCGGCGGCGGCGGCGGTGGTGGCGGCAATAATGCGTCTTTTCCTGATACAAATAAAGCGCCTTTATCTTCAAAAGCGATTCTGAGTGAAGTCATCGATCTTGATCAGTAAGTTTGTGTGTGTGTGTGTGTGTGTGTGTGTTTCTACACACTTTTTTCACCTCTTCGTCTATTCTCTTTCTCGTGTTTATTTTTATTTTTTCCTTTTTGAAAATAAAAAAATAAAAATAAAAATAAAAATAAATGCAGGAAAAACCCCGACTTTTTTTAGTTAGTATTTTATAAGATAATACTTTAAAAATTATGAAAATTCTAAAGTAATCTATGGGTACCAATCTGAATATATATCGACCATTTGGTAGAGGATGATTTTCGTCATAAATTCGATAATGAATATATCCACCGGAGTAATTTAGAAGTTTCATATTTATAATTTTATAATTATAAAACTTCTAAAATTATATCATTTCCATTTTATTGTATTGTAATTTTGGACTAAACACGAAGTTCAATGTACATTTGATCATTAATATTTTTCTATTTATCTTACATGCTACTGCCTCCATCTTATACTTAACTGCTACTTTTTCATTTTGGTCCGTCCCATATTTAACTGTTACTCCCTCCGCCCACAATCTATGTTCCCCAACTCTTTAGGTTCGGGTTTTAAGAAATGTTAGGTGAATGTGATGTGAGTGGAGTTTGGGTCCCACATTAAAAGTAATTTAATGTTAATATGTGGGTCAGCCTGGTAAAATGTGTTAATATATAAAAATTATAAGAATATTTTAGTAAATTGTATTGTGGGGTAGTGTTTAAAAATAGAAAGCGAACATTTTTTTGTGGACATACCAAAATGGCAAAAAGGGAACATTGATTGTGGACGGAGGGAGTACTTACTATAAAAGGAAATAAATCAATCACTCCCTCTAAATATACACCTCCAATGATTATCTATTTACCATAAAATGTCATTATGAGCCCACTCAATTAAACACACAATACTAATAAACAATAATAATATGATTTCAGATTTTTATTAGTATCCCTCTTAAAATATCATTTTATTACACACAATACTAATAAACAACTCTAATATTAATACCCGTGCCAAAAAATAGGTAGCAATTAAATCTGGGAGGGATGGAGTATTATTTAATTTCATATTAGTACAACAACATATGATTAAAAATTAAACATGAACGGTGTGAAATAATAAAGAACAATAAAATATAACTTACAAAATATAATTTATATACAAAATTTATTCATAACCATTTTTTTTTTTTGCTTTGAGAGACCCATAATTAAAAAGAAATAGAGACAGAGAAAGGAGTCAAAAAGATGGATTTGGGGTTTGACTTTGAGATTTTTTTTTTAATGATAATCTTCCTTCTTACTTTATGTGCATGCCATCATCTTTGTGTTTGACATCATAGCTCAAATAATAAATTTCCTGTCATGAGATTTTATTGATTAAAGTAATATCTTCTTTTAATAAGTGGGTTTTTTTTTTATTGTTGAACTCTGATTTATAATTATAAAAAGTACGTACCTATAATTTCTTATGATATTTAAAAAATTATCTATGATCAAAGTTTTGCCTCAAAAAATATAAAAATAACTATTAAAGAAAAGGTCAACTCCGAAATTTTTGTGGATAAGTAGTCTTGGGAGGAGGGGTGTAAATCAATCCAAAACGAATCAAACGTATGTCTGTTAAAATTTGTTTGAAATTTTATCGAGTTTTAAGAATTATGTTTGAGTTTGATTTGATTAGTAATTGAATCGAGCTTTTATCGAGCCAAACGTGAATCGAATCTTAGTAGTTTGATTATTTTATATTTATTGTATAATGCCGGCCTTCGATTTCTCGTCTCATCCGTTTTCGACAAAAAAAAAAAATCCTGAATCCGGCCCTATTTGTTCTCTTGTTTTAGTTGACTTAAAACATCCTTAAAAGATGGTACAAAATCTTGTCCATTGCATAAGCTTAATCATAGTTGAATCTTAATTAGTGGGGTTCACTAAATGATTTTAAAATGTCAGTGATCCGGTCATGGTTGGTTTACTTATTATGTTTACAAAAAAAGTGCGAAAACTCGTTTATGCTCATTTACATTTAATATTATTTTTTTTACTTAAAGTTTTGGCAACAATTTTTTGATACCTAAATTATTAGAATTGACCTTTACTCGAATATATTCGAATCATATATTATATTTTCGAGTAACATAATTTCGAGTCAACTTAAAAAATATACAATATTGAGGAAGGTTGACAATCGGGTAACACGAATTACACAAACGATTATCACGATTTTTCACCGGTAACTCGAGTCGAGTCACTCGAGAATATAGCGAATAACTCGAACTGTTACTCGGGTCACACGAGTTCCGTCGAGTAACTCGAATTCGGGTAACACGAATTCAAATCGGATAACTCGAGTTCGTATTCGGGTAATACGAATTCGTATCGGGTACCTCGAGTTCGTTATGGGTAACTCGAATTCTTAGGGGTGGGCACAAAAAATCAAAATCCCGATCTCGTCCCGGTCCCGTCCCAAAATTACCCGGGATGGGACGGGATCCAAAATTAAAAACACTAGGCACGTCCCGTCCCGTCCCATTAGAGAAACTACGGGACGGGACACGGGACAAAATTTGAGGCCCGTAAGGCCTGTCTCGTCCCGCTAAGTTTTTAACCCTTTTTAAAACCATATATTTTTATTATTTGTAACCATTTTTTAATTAATTTTTAATAATAAACTATTTTTATTTTTACTATCTGTATATTATAATTATACACAAACCTAATCAACCGATATAAAGTTAGTAACTGATATTTTTTAAAAAAAAAAAATGGATATGTTTTATTCAATGTTAATAATTGATATTTTAAAAATTTAATTTAGGCTATTAAATTAGTTTGTTGGATATTTTTTCCGAATTTAAATGTATAAAATTATAGATTTTCTTATTTTTTTCTAATGTATATTTTGAATTTTTTTATGCGGGACTAAACCCGTCCCGTCCCGTTCCATCCCGTCCCAACCATGATAAGACCCGTGCGGGATGAAATTTTAAAATCACCAATCCCGTCCCATCTCGTCCCGCTTGTTATAACACTGGACGGGACGTGGGATGACCACATGCCCGTCCCATCCCGTCCCATGCCCACCCCTACGAATTCTTATCGAGTAACTCGAATTCGGGTAACTCGATGGTCTAATTGGTGTTACCCGATTGACAACCTTACTCAATATTGTATATCTTTTGAAGTTGACTCGAAATTATGTTACTCGAAAATACAATATATGACTCGAATTTATTCGAGTAAAAGGTCAATTCCGACAATTTGAGTATCAGAAGAGTTGTTGCTAAACTTGGGACACAAAAGAATAATACTAAATGCAAAATGACGCTATTCCCACGTAAAAACTATTCCTACTTAAAAAAAAATTAAGATTTTTTTTTTTTTAGATTCTTGAGTGTATTTATTAATTTTAATTAATATTGTAGTATATAGTGGCATACTGGTGGGATTCCCTAACGTGCGCTTGGGGGTGCACGCCATGTCAGTTTTCCGGGACAGAGACAAGTCATGCTGGCTTTGGAATTCACCACCGTACAATACAAAGCAGATACTCTTACAAACTCTTTTTGATTCTTTCAAAGTTTATGCTGTGTTGTTTTTTTCTAAGACATCATTAAAGGGGGGGCCGGGGGGAGGGGGATGGAGGGTCAGGGAGGGGGGGTGGACCCCCCACAACTAGAGAGTTTCTCACTTATCAAACATATAAAAATTTTAGTTTGACCCCTCTAAAATTTAGATTTTGTACATATTCCCCAGTTTGGCTATGTTCTGCTTATAAGGGAGGGAGGAATGGAAATTTACTACCTAATACCCCGAGGGTGCCACATCACCTCTATCCAATAAAAACCTTCCACCTCAAAACTACCCCAATACTACCCTAACACTACCCTAACTAGACGGAGTGGTACCCGATCCTACCCTAACCCAAAATTTCATAAAAAGACAAAAAAAAAAAGAAGAGAACAAAGCTTGCAATAGTTCGGGTTCCGAACTCGAATTGTCCCAAGTTTTCAAGTACCCTAAGGGGTGGGAACGGTGTACCCGATCGGGTACTTGAGCTTGATGCTCAAACCGAGCTCCACTCCGTCCTACCTAAGCGGCATCATTAGTTGGTGGTCTTTCTTTTTTTTTTTTTCCTACCGAGGTTCAAAGTTTACACCTGACTAGTCCTCGGGATAATAGATATCAGTTAAATCGCGAGATGTGTATCTGACTCGAGGTTCTCGTTAGTTAGTGGTCTTTCTTGATTCACTAGTTGACTCATTAGTATCATTCTTTCTTTTTCTTATATAAAACTTTTTAATTAAAATATATTTTTAATATGGATCTAATGGTATAATGTTTGTAGATTTTAATATTATTTTTTATAGGATAATTTTGTTTAAATAAATTAAATTAAAATAATAATTTAATATAAAAACAAGAGACCATATGAAATTGATAATTCTCGAATTATGTACGTGATATTTTGTGTCGCCCTATGTTTTCTTATGGTGATTCAGTCGATATTAGATCGGCGTCGCGTGTACGTAGTGACATCATTTTTGTAATTCAAAAAATAAAAAAGCCTGAAAAGTTACTTAATATAAAAACCTCTAAAAACCTTGAAACCTTAGGAAAAATTCCAAAAACTAAAAGAAATCCTCCAAAAAATTACAAAAAAAAAAAAAGGAACTCGAGAAGCTAAAATTGACTCGATTCGACTCGACCTATTGTACGGAATAGGATTGTATAACGGTCTTGTACAAGTTTTTGCCATATATGTGTAAAATGAGATGCATCTCAACTATACCGTACCGTACCGAAATTTTTTGTCGATACCGTATACCGTATCAAAAGTTTCGGTACAACAAAATTCATACCGATACCGTACCGAAATTTCGGTATACCGAATTTTATTTCGGTATCGGTGTATACCGAACTTATCGAAATACCGAATTACCAAAATATCGAAAAAATCTTGATATACCGATATATACCGAATAAAAAAATACCGAAAATATCGATATACCGACATATATATTGAAATACCGATTTTTTTTTGGTATATCGGTATATAACGAAATACCGAAAATAAAAAAATTCATACCGTTACCGTACCGAAAATTTTCGGTACGGCACCATACCGTACCGAAAATTCGGTATACCGAAATTTTCGGCAATTTCGGTAATTTTTCGGTACGATAAATTCGGTATTTCGGCATTTCGGTATATTTTGCCACCCCTAATCTCAACAACAATTATAGACCGATTTGTATCTGTGCAAGAGTATATCACTCTCATTGTGGCAAGGTGAGCACGTTGCTAGGTGTTTTTACGGTGCAGCATACAGTTTGCCGTATCTTAGTGGGTCATCCTTAAGTTTGTGATTTTGCTAGATTTAGAACCCTCCTTTTTTGTCCTTTCATTACATCCAAAGAGAAATATAATTAGAAAAAAGATTATAAACCACTACACCTTAGGCCCATTTTTCACACACCACTAAAGGAAAAAAGAGGGTATTTAAGCATAACTTACAAATTCTTGGAGCCATGTTTAGGTCTTTGTCTATTTCATGTGAAGAATGAATTGTGGGCCTGACATTTACTTGTCATTCATCCCAATCATTTGGATCATAGTTAAAGGTTTGGTCCTTCCATACCTACCTCCCACCCATATTCAAAACCTAAAAGGGAGTGGTGAGGACCACTGTCCTTAATTCTAGTCCATTGTTAGGTAATGGTGATGTTATGTCATGCAGAGTTTAACATTGTTATACAGCCCATGACCCTGATTAACCGGCCTTCGCAAAATTTATCCACCATGTGGTCGAATTTTAGACCGGGTTTCGTCAGATGTCTTGGTTTTAACACTCGAAAAAAGTGATTATCTGCTTTTGACATGGAGAGAGAGAGAACCAAACCAAACCAAACCAAACATACCCAGTATATCCCGCTCAGAGCAGAGGGTAAGATGTACGCAGACCATGCCCCTACTTATTATGGAGAGAGAGAGAGAGTACTTATGTTTTTTTTGTATAATTTGGAGTAATATATAGTTTATGTCAATAAATATTTATATATAAATCTACAAACCATAAGTAACATTATAAGTCATTATAACCATAAATAACATCCACCGGAAGT
Source organism: Orobanche coerulescens (assembly GCA_033398695.1). NCBI lineage: Eukaryota > Viridiplantae > Streptophyta > Magnoliopsida > Lamiales > Orobanchaceae > Orobanche > Orobanche coerulescens. The sequence goes on from CM065808.1 coordinate 2,624,510, forward strand.
GTCATCGTGTAACCCATATTAAAAACACAGGGACACTTATTTTGGTGTGTCGGGTGGGTGACGTGTCTCCATATTCGGAGAGTCCGACGCACATCCTAGAAGTGTCCGTGCTTCATAGCTTTTACCTGATTCAAATTTTAACTTCACCTTCTATTTGTAAAAGCTGCCAATTTTATTTTTTTTATGTCTTTTAGATTTATTTTAACCTCGTTTAAATTCCGTAAAGTGGCGATCCGACAATGTACGAGAGATATTGGCAACAGATGGATGATAGAACAACGGTCGTGATTCCTGGCTGGAAATTCATCAGTTATTTTTCAGACAAGAAAAACCTTTGCTGGTTTTTAGAGCCCGAATTCGCCGATGCCGTTATTAGGTTGCACAAGTTGGTAGGCAATGCCGTCACTGACGACCGGTATATTGTGGTCGGGACGGGGTCCACGCAGCTTTTCCAGGCCGTGCTTTACGCAGTTACTCGGCCCGATGCTTCGGAGCCCATCAGCGTAGTATCAGCTGCCCCATTCTACTCGGTAAGTCTAGTTTCCTTTTTCTTTTCTTTTTTTACGTTTAACTATAAAAATACCCCTGAGATTACATTCATAATAAAGATATAAGGGTAGTCTTAAAGTTACCCCCTATGAACCCTATGAAGCATCGATACGGGTACAGGATGCGGATAGGATATGACAATACGACACGGGTATGAAGATACGATATATTTTGAAAGTTTAGGATACGGGTACGGCATATATATGTATATATAAGTATGTATATATAGGAAAAGGGATCAAATGAGAATAAGATTTATTTTAAGAAGAATACATCGCAACCCTTGATTGCATGTGATGGATGGTCCGGGTTGTATGAATACTTGGATTATTTTTTAGTTAATGACTGATTCCTCATTTGGTAAACTCGTCATTAATATATGGAAATGATCTTTTTTTTTTCATTTCATGTATTTAATCTGAATCATTAAAACTAGTTAAATTAATGGTATAGTTGTATTCTTATTTCTTAACTAAAAATCTATTTAAAACTTGTTTTAACCAAATCAAAATTAAATTATAGATACTCAAATCTGATGAGTTCCGTAAACTCAAAGAATTCTCCGTGTCCGGAATCAGCAACAAAAAAATCATTTTCTTAGCTCGTAATTAGAAACTTTATGGGAATCTTACATTAATGCATTTACGAAGTATTGGGTATTCGGTACCGGTTCGTCTTGTTCACGGAAGTATCATAGAGCCCTTGAATTGAAGGCAGAACCAAACCTCAAGGGTGCTTTTTTGCAATTCTGAAAATTGTTTTGGCAATTTTGTAATTATTTCAAAACCTCAGGTGTATTTTAGTAATTATCGCTTTATTCAAATTGTCTAACTTATTTGTTAGTGTTCACGTGAGTCCATTGATTCCTTTGCAGTCGTATCCGTTGATCACCGATTTTTTGAAATCCGGACTATACAAATGGGGTGGCAATGCTCACAAATTCAAGAAAGATAATAAGCCATATATCGAGCTCGTGACCTCTCCGAACAATCCCGATGGATCTTCGAGACAAGCGGTGGTGGATCAAGATCAAGGAATATTGATTCATGATCTGGCTTATTACTGGCCACAGTATGTCCCAATATCTTCTCCTCCGGCCGATCATGACATCATGCTTTTCACGGTTTCGAAAAGTACGGGCCATGCTGGTACGCGCCTAGGGTAAGCAACGGGTCTTGTGATACGATGATGGTTTGCAGGGGACCAACATAGTATTTCACGGTTTCGAAAAGTACAGGCCCCTAGCTCCGTCCCTGAGAGACATTACATTTTCTGAATGATTTACAAAATACTACGTTTGAAGTTTACTCAAATGACAAAAAGACCCATTTACTTTTTAAAATTACAAATACCCCCTTGACAATTACAAATAACCCCTTGACATGTGTTTGTGTTTTGCGAATTGCACCTACTGGAGGGGTCTTTTTGTAAAACAAACACAAACATAATGGGTACTTATTACACCTCAGCGGATTATTCATAACTTCAAGGGTCAATTACAAAAACTAGCCCGTGAGACTTTTTACTAATAGATTGGCCCTCTCGAGTCCTGATGGTGCACATTTTGTAAGACAAAATATAAATGTCGGAGTTCTGTTTGTAATTTTGAAAGATTATTGGGTTTTCTTGTAATGAGGCTAAACCTTAAGGATATCTTTTTGGCAATTATTCCTAATAAATATAACTAGAATGTTTGTAATTTGTAAAAAAACTGTAGGAATGGTTTTCTAATAATTTTTTCCCAGTGTTCGAGTCCGACTCATATCGGAGGCGAATTCAGCTGTAAAATGTATCGTTGAGTCGTCACCGAATTCGTTACATATTCTTTTGCAGTTGGGCGCTCGTCAAGGATCAAGAGATCGCCAAGAGAATGACTGAATTCATCGTGCTAAGCACCATCGGTGTGTCCAAAGAGTCGCAGTTCCGTGCCGCGAAGATTTTACAGGTCTTGTCCGATAGCCACGAAATCAAAGGTCGCTTTGAGGAAAGCGAAGAAGCCTTCTTCGATCATAGCTACAACCTCATGGCGAAGAGATGGAAACAGCTTCGAGATGTAGTGAAGACAAGCAAACTATTTAGTTTGCCCGAGTTTCCCCAAGGCAAGTGTGCCTTTAGCGGTCGCACTTTCGCATCCCAACCCGGTGAGTTATGCATTCCCTCCCTTTTTTACGGTTACGATTGTATTATACCAACCTTCGTTTCTTTTTACCTGCAAGAGTTTGACTTTTACACTATCTATATACCGACTTTCGATGGTACCCTTTTTCCTATTAATATAAAAATAAATGTTAGTATGTATGTACAATGTTGTTGGATTTACCTCGATATATATTTTCAAAATGTTATTTTTTTATAATCTTTACTAATATATAATTAAAGATATTAATAGTCGAAATTATATATTAAACACCGTGATTTGACATATGTTGTAAGTAAATAAAAATGGAGGTTAGTATTAGAAATAGTTGTGGTAATATATGGTTTACAAATGATTCACCACAGTAGGTGCATTTTGTAAAAGGATGATAGCAAAAGGTACTCTTGAATTTTGACCTGATTATAAAGAAAAACGCTAACTTTCAAAAATTACAAATTTACCCACCCTTGAGGTTTGATTCAGTGGGTAATTGAATTTTTTTTGTAAATGTGGAGGGTTGTTTTGGAACATTTTTTTGTTGCTTTTGAATGCTAAATGCAAGACAATAAATCTCAGGGATATTTTTGTAATTTTTGGAAGTTAGTTGGATCTTTTCGTGATTAGGGCAAAACTTAAAGCTACTTTTTGTAGTTGACCCTTTTGTGTATTAGAAACTTAGATTGAGGCAACTTTGGTAATTATGCAAGATATGTGGATATTTTGAGATTTCCGTTTGAGGTCTTGTCAGAGCCTTGGAGGTTAAATCTAGAAGGTACTCTTTAGGGGTGGCATTTCGGAACCGAAAATCGAAAACCAAACCGAAAAAAGAACCGAAAAATCGAAACCGAAGAAGACCGAACCGAAAAACAAAAAAACAGACCGAACCGAACTAATTTGGTTCGGTTCTTGGTTCGGGGTCGGGCGGAACCGAACCGGACCGAAATGGACCGAAGTCAAATTTCAGCATACTAAAATGAACTTGTTTTTGTGATTTTGGTGTGTTTCGAATTTTAATATAATTCGTTTTCCTTTTGTAAGACCCTCATGGGTCCAAGAAGGACCGATAATATGCTCATGAATTTGTGATTCAATTAATTTAGGTTGAGAGAATGAGCTACTGTGATTTACGGTTATTATATATTTTGAGATATTTGGAAATTGTCATGCAACTCTAGCTTTTATCTTGAACATATATAACTCTAGCTTTTATCTTGAACATATATAACTCTTGTTGGCTTATTGTTATACTTATTCTATTGCATATAATATTTGAATTTATATTGTGAAGAACCAAAAAAACATCAAACCAAATCGAAACTGAACCGAATATTTATAAAACCGAACTTAACCGAACCGAACTTCAAAAAGAACTGAACCAAACCGAAACCGAATATTTGGTTCGACTCTCGGTTTCGGTCAAAAACCGAACCGAATGGAACCGAGTCCACTCCTAGTACTCTTGAAACTAGGGATAATTACAAAAGAGAAAAGAAAACACCCAATTTCTTTTGAATTACAAATCAACCCCTTAGCCTTGATATGTGCTTTTGTAGAACAGAAACAAATGTGAGGGCATTTGTATAATTTTAAAAGTTTACTGAGTTTCTGTATGTAATTAGGCCAAACTTCAGGGTAATTTTTGTAATTAACCTTCGAAATGATTCCATTATACACCCCTAAATTTCTCTTACATTTTACTTAATTCTCTCCCTTCTTGCAGCTTTCGCTTGGCTCAAGTGCGAAGGAGAAACCGAGGATTGCGAAAGCTTTCTTCGCGATCATAAGATACTTACGAGAAGCGGCCAACACTTCGGTGATATCTCGAAATATGTTAGGATCAGTATTTTGCCACGCGACGAAATATTCGATCAATTTACGGAGAGATTAGCCGGTATTAATTAATTCTACATAGTCATGGAAGATTTTTGTTTGTGTGGTTTAACCCAAGGTCTTAGGCAGACTTAGATGATAGATATGAGTACCCTTTTGTACTGATCATTTGCATCATCTCTCCCCCTCTCTATATATTATAATTTCCACATTGTATGGTACTCGAAAGATACATTGGAATTTTTCGAAATCATTAGGTTTACTATTTCACGCTATTCATGTAATCTCTCCGAACGTATATTTTCATATATGTTGACTGTGACATATCCGCATAGGCGGACGCATATGAGGGCATGGTGGTGTACGTGTACCACCAAAAAAAATACAAAACGACGTCGTTTTGACGCCTTTTCGGTTAAAACGATGTCGTTTTGGTTAAAACGATGCAAAACGACGTCGTTTTGGTAGTTTTTATTAAAAAAGTGAAAAAATTAGAAAAAATTTCTCCGTTATTATTTTTTTGGTGCACCAGTAATTTTCGGATGCTGGATCCGCCTATGCATATCCGCCATGACTACGAGCTTTAACCATAATTCATGAACCTATGTTAAATACTCCATATAAGATGATTTTAAATTATGCATTAATTAAGAATTATCTGAGCCTTTGTTGATCCAATTCAATAGGATCAAAATAGTGAGCAATAAGCATCTTGTTGACAAACATTTTGTTAAATTTTGGGTTCTATATTGAAACTAATCGGCAGCGAGAGGAGTGGCTCAGGTTCATTAAATATTGAAGGCAAAACTATTGCTTTTCCGATGTATACATATTTCGCAGAAACCTCGAATCCAACGAGCACTACTGTCGTGAATTAAACCATCACAACCAGCCTTCAAACCATTCGTCTGGGCGCTCCGTCCGTGTTTAATTTTTATGATGTCATGTATTTCCTAAATAATGTATGTTCTCTTTTTACTTTAAATGTGATTTGACTCTCTTGTCCGATAAATGTTTAGATTAGATCGTAGAGATAAGCCGAAAACAACGCTTACTAAAAATTTGGAGGCCCGTAGAGAGTTATTTGAGATCGTGGCAGCTAGGGTTGTTACCAGGTGGATAGATCCGAGATCCGGACTGAGATACGGTCCGAAAAATCCGGACCGATAAGCTTACCGGTCCGGGAATGGATACTATACTGAGATCCGGTATTCGATAAGACTCGGACCGATAACTCGATAATATAAGTACTATATAAAGAAATATATGTTCATTAGGAATGCATGAAAGTAGTTATTCATTAGGAATTATGCCTTAGATTTTTTCTTGTTTTTTGGTAGTGAAAAGAATGATTTTGTGTTATTAGTTCCCGAAATCGGGTCAGTATTGGATGAAACGAGTATCCGATAACTTTATCGGATTGGCCCGGGTACCCGATAAGCTTATCGATTCCCGAAATTGGATCAGTATTAGATAGAGGTGCCCAACCACGGGTCCGGGTCCGGGTCCGGGTCGGACCCGCCGGGTCGCCGGGTCGGCAGGACAGGACCCGGACCCCACCCGTACATATGAAATGTACGGGTTGGCGGGTCGACGGGTCGGCCACGGGTCCGACCCGCCGGGTCACGGGTCGAACCGTATATTTTTTTTTATTTTAAAAATGTATATAAAACTTTTATTTGTTATCATTTTATACGAAAAATAACTATAAGTGAAAAAGGAAATCATTTGAAAAAATTAGCTTCTATTTAATTTTAAGTTTTTACTTAAAATTAAATTGCCTACGTATCCCAGTGAGGAATCAAAGCTCCACGTAGTTCTTTTACTTGAGAAGAGTTAAAAAAATGGGCTTGTATTTAATTTTAAGTTTTCACTTAAAATTAAATTGCCTACGTATCCTCGTGAGGAATCAAAGCCTACGTAGTTCTTTACTTACCCGACTTACTTTACTTACCTTTAGTGAAGTCGATGTCGTAAATGTCGTCTTGATCGTCGGTTTGACTCATTTGACTAGACTCTCCTTCGGTAGTGCCTTCTTGATAGGCATCTTGGTCGCTAATAGGTCATCCCATTTATTTTCTTGATCTCGTAACTCGGCTTTTGTTGCGTCTTTAAGTATCATTTGAGCCTCGAGATTTTTGGCGTCATTCGGGATCTCGCTCGTCCAAAGATATAGCCTCCTTCACTAAAAGCACTCTCAACGGGGATGTGGATGCGGGCCTTTGCAAGAATTTCTTGTGCCATAATGGAAAGTATGGGAAATTCGGTTCCCCTTCTTTTCCACCAATCCAACAGATCAAAGGTACTGCATTGTCATCCTCCCAAGACAAAACTAGTTGCATAATATCTACTAAGGTCATTTCTTTGACCGACGTTACTACCACCCTATTTCTTGCTATATTATAGAGTTGTTGTTGAAATGGGTTAGTGGGAGTTCCGAATTCCATGTTAAATGTATTTGTAGTCTTAGTTCTTGTTTTTGAGTTTGAATCTTATCACCGTATTTAGAAGAATATTCGGAAAAAGCAGGTTTCTAAACTATTTTTCAAATCAATTTTTACTTGTTCAACGTCGGGAATATTTTCAAATAAAGTTTGACTTTCAACAAGATCCTCAATATTAGGAAAACCCAAATTTTTAAGAATATTATAATATATTTCAAGTAATTGTTCTACTTGAGCTAAATTTAAATCGGGAGATAAAACGGACTAATCAAGAAAACATCATGAATACGATTAAAGTATTTTAGCCATTTTAAACACATATTGTAAATAGCATTCGATAATCTTTCGGATTTACTACAAGCATCCATTTGAATCTGATAAAACAACAATGAAATAAAACTTTGGGAGGCGTGGGATAATAACAACCACTTAAATCTTTAGTTGCATTTTCAAAACCCTTAATAGTTTTATTAAATCTTTAGTTTCATCCCAATACGTTGGCAATAAATAAAATCCTTCTACGCGAAAATACGTATCAAAAATTCACACAATAATTCTTTATATTCATTAGTTGAATTTAACATCTCATAAGTTGAGTTCCATCTATGTTTGACGTCTGGAGTAAAAATTTGGGTTGAATTTGTTTTGACTTTAAAAATTTTACCCATTGTCTAGCTAACTTAGTGCGATTATGTAAAAACAAGACACATTTTCTAATTGGTTCTATTGCCTCATCTACAAATTTTAATGCATCTTGTACACATAAATTTAGAATATGACATATACATCTAGTATGAAATAATCGACCCGCTAAAAGCAGGATTGCAAGCTTGTATTAATCTTTGGTACACTTGCCGTATTAGAACTAGCATTATCAAAACCAATTGTGAAAATTTTATCTTTTAAGCAATAAAAAGTTAAAATTTTAATAATTGCTCTAGCTATATTATCCGCACTATGTGTACAATTAAATTTTTAAACGCAAGTAATCTTTTGTTTAAGTTCCAATTTTCATCAATCCAGTGTATAGTTATTCCCATATAATCATTTTTTGTTTAAAATGCCCAAGTATCTCGCACCTAAGAAACTCTATGATTTATAGATCTAAAATAAGCTCGTAGTGCAAGTTTATGTTGTTTGGCTAAGTATACTACTTGTCTAGTCATTGTGGTACGGGAATTCTTTTAATAGCGGGATTATAGGCATTTTGCATCTGTATTCCCAACCCATACTATCCGCAAAATTAAAAGGTAAAGATTCTTGTGCACATAATTTTGCCATTTGTTCTCTAGCAATTTTTTCATTATATTTATCAAGTTGAGATTCGGACATACCTTGATTGCCGTCTGGCTCCGATAGAAGGTTGGAAGTTGAGTTGACTTTGTGACTTTTGTTCTCAGTGGACCGAGGCATGGTTATTTTCAAAATGCCTTTTAAAATTTCCATATCCATCCCGCTTTATACGGATACTCTTTCGAGCAAAGTTGCAAGATACCTTCATCGAACCATCCGATATTTTTCCTTCTTAAAGTGTTTTGAAAAAGTACGGATCACGGTCTCCTTTCTGCGAGGCATGCTTGTTTCTTGCTTTAGTTTTCTTGCTTCCTCTGCCTTTCACATTTTCTTCCTCCTCGGACGATAACTCCTCAACATAAGGAGGTTCTTCTTGACTTGGCTTGCCGCAGGGCTTCGACTTTGATTTTTGCGTCGGAGTTGGTACGCCATGAAGAGTGCGCTCGAATGTTGCATATGTTTGATTTAACATAGCTTCATCGATTTCATGGTCCATTTCTTCGTCGATGTTTTGCGATTGTTGACGATTCGGGACACGTCGAAATCCCGAGGAGATCAACTTCTTCTTCTTGGTAGTTGTTGTACTACCGTAATAGATATTTTCATGTGTAACATCATATTCGGGATCTTGACTTTCATTTTCAAAACCGGGAGTTTGGTTTTGGGGCTCGAATAATTATTCCAGATGGTTTCTTCGATTTGCCCCAAAGACCCATTCGCTCGAACTTGGACATTTTGGATTTTTGGGAGATGTAGCAATACCCTTTCCTTGTCAGAACTCGACATAATGATAAAATGCGAAAAAAAAGAGAGAGATTAAGTAGTATAGTAATTAACAATGAGAGTTTGAGAGATAGATAGTATTGAAGGTGTGGAAAAATTGTGTTGGGGAGAGGGGTATTTATAGTTAGGATTTTTTTTTTTTTTTAAAAATCGGACTAGCCGTTAGACCCGCCGGTCACGGGTCCACCCAGCAGGTCCAACGGCCATTTTTGAATTTTTTTTTTTTTCTTTTTTTTTTTTTAATTTCCGCCGGGTCGACGGGTTGGGGGAAGCTCGACCCGGACCCCACCCGTGTATACCATGGGTCCGGGTCGGCGGGTCACACGGGTCGGCCGGGTCCGGGTCTTGCACGGGTCAGCCGGGTCCGGGTCGGCGGGTCGACCCGGCGGGTTGGGTCGTTTTGGGCACCTCTAGTATTGGATGAAACAGTTATCTGATAAGCTTATCGGATCGGTCTAGTTACCCGATAAGCTTACCGGATCGATTCCCGGGAACAATGTTTGATCCGATAAGCTTATCGGATCGGTTCCTAGTTACTCGATAAGCTTATCGGGTATGTCAAGATCCGGACCGACCCGGACCGATAACAGCCCTAGTGGCAGCCACCGCAAAATTCATAATCAGTTCATCACCCCAAAATGGGAGAAAATATTTCTGCCAAGCTTCAAAGACAATTACAATCTAAGTGCAAAAATATATATGAAAATGATTGGAGCTAGCCTTTGATGAGCATTTGAAGAGAGGAAAATCTCCAATAAAGACTTGGAATAAAGTTGGTATGATACAAGAAAACCGGCATCAGTCATTGTCAATGAGTCGGGTAGGGTATAGGTATGCCTCCTCCATATCCTACCTTATTTGATTCGGATCGAGTTCGGGTATTGCCTATCGGGTAATCAGGTACCCAATGAGTATTCGGGTAATCAGGTACCCAATGAGTATTCGGGTACCCATATATCCTATATTTAAGAATATGAATATTTTTTAATATATATCATATATACATATAATGTAACTAATAAATTCAATTTAGTATAATAAATATTTAAATCATAATATTTTATATAATAATATATACACTATATAAGATATATAATATTTATGTATAATATATAATATTAATATATTTATATAATTCAAACGGGTACGCGGGTCGGATAATCGGATCGAGTAATTGGGTAATATACTATACCCATACCCTACCCGTACCGGATCATAAAATTTCGGGTTCGGCCAATACCCGACCCGATTTCGGTTTTATTCGATGGGTAGAATCGGGTACGGATAAAGTTGACATCCCTAGTCATACATGTATTGACCAATAATTAGGGGTGTAAACAAAATGAGCATTCGTGGAAATGTTGCGAAAATGTTCGGTCGATGTTCAGTTCGTGTTTGGTTCGGTCAAATTCGAACAGTTCGTTACAAACACGAACCGGACACGAACAAATAATATATGTTCGTTAGCTCACGAACTAACGAACATATATTTATTAATAATTTTATAATAATTAATAAATCTATATGTACAAAATAAAACCTACGATCCTAAAACCCTTAATTTCTAAATCTATCTTCTTTTTTTATTTTTTGCATTATTATTGCTTGTACTTTGGGCTTTTTCTATATTTTGGAACATAAAAGATCAAACGAACCGTCGAGCGCTAACGAACGAACACAAAATATGTGAAGTTTTAACGGATCGGATACAAATATGTGACTTGCATTTTTATCGAACACGAACCGAACGAACTGAATTCTTAACGAATAAACGTTCGTTGATCACCGTTCGATTCAAAATACAACCCTGTCGGTACCAAAACTTTTTTGTGTGTTCACTGAGACGGGAAATTTTGGTTAGGCCAACTGACATAAAATAAAGATGCACCCCAACTGTAACTTTCTATTTTTTTTTTTCATTTTATTTAAGAGTTGTTTTTCCTGTGATTCTTGGACGGAGTGTATTTTTGGAGTGGAATATGAGCACGTCTGAACAGAAAGTCACGTCAAGTATCCGTTCAAATTTTTTCTAACTCTAATATTTTTATGATTATTTTATTTATAAAAAAACTTTTTTTCTAACTCCAATTTTATAATTATTTATTATTATTTTTATTCTATAAAAACGAAAGAAGAGAGAGGAGGAATACATATTGCTCAATTTTTTTTATCTTGCCTACTTTATTTAATTCTCCTTCATGCGTTTGTTTTCTCCATGCGTTTCTACGGGCGGCCGTGAAACTGCTCCACCACAAGTCCACGGTCGCCGGTAGAAAATCGTTGCAGTCTCCAAACAGACACTATAAATTTTGGCTCAAGTTAAAAGATTCCTAGAGCTTAAGGAACGAAAGTTTGAATCAAGTTATGAGGACTCAGTGCACACAAATAACACTGAATGACCTAATATTGTGAAGGTGGTGAGCAGTGGCGGAACTAGGATTTCATAAGAGTCGGGGCTAAAAAAACTTATAACTAACATTTGGAGGTTAACCGGTGCTTACAATAAAATTTCTACTGATTTTAAAACAAAAATCGAGACTTAAAAAAAAATCTCTATTAATTTTGAAGATTAATCGGGGCTTCAGCCTATGCTGACCTCCCCTTGGTTGGCCACTTGTGGTGAATTCTATGTTGTTCACCGTCCATAATACACCCTATGTAGTGCATCCCCTGCCGGATGCACTACACATGACATGCATGGACGGTGCAGAATGATGCACTAGATGACGTATCGATCTGCACCGTCCATACACGTCACGTGTAGTGCATCCAGTAGGGAATACATTACATGGGTGTACCATGGACCCAACCTCGCCCTCAGGGCCCCCACTCCCTGACCCGATAGAGATTGGTGGAGAAATTAAATTATGGTGACTCAACGGCTCACTAGGTGGGAGGAACAGTGTCTGGTAGCCACAAGAAACTATCCCCCATATTGAACTTGGAGGGATAAAACTCTCACGCTGCGGCTACACTTTGTTTACTAATACATTGTATTCCCTTTGATGTCGTTTTATTGACTTGATAGTTGTAAACAGTAATAATTATATGTATTTTTCTACGATTCCCTATTATAATCTGATTTTGTACTTCTACCTTATCAAATAAAAATTTATTATAATTTTTTTTTCAAAATAACATCATATATGATTTTAAACTATAATTAGTTGACTAGTTAACAAAAAATATAAAATAAGTAAAATTGATGGTTCATGAGGAGCTGTACTTTCATTAAATAACTAAAATTAGAAGTTGTGCATTAATTACATTGGACTTTTTGTATGATACGAATAAAATATCACACCATCCGTCCCAATTATATAGGTTTGTATTTTTTTTTGAATGCCTCAAATATATAGACTTCTTTCTATAAATATAAGTATTTTTTTAGTTCATTTACTAATAATCCCTACTTAATACTTTGATTTACTCCAGCATTAATTCATCATTAAACAATAAATATGGCATAGTAAGAAGTTACTTCTAGAATTTTTTTTTCCAGTGGGTTTCTTAATCGATGTGAAAATTTCAATCAGCCTATATAATTGGGACGAGGGAAGTATGTATTTTCTAAAAGGGTTAAAACTTGCGGTGCCCATTTAAATATAGTGTTATTCTTTTTTGCCACAAGTTTAGCAACAACTCTTTTGATACCCAAATTATCGAAATTGACCTTTTACTCGAATGCATTCGAGTCATATTTTGTACTTTCGAGTCAACTTGCAAAAATGTACAATATTGAGGAAGGTTAACATTCGGGTAACACAGATTAGACAATCGAGTAACGCGAATCTCCCTAGCGAGCAACACGATAATATAAGTGAGTAACACAATTGGTCATAGATTAACTCATCTAAGAAATTAGGCTAACTCGATTGACAACTCGTGTTACTCGAGATAAATTGTCGAGTAACTCGAATGAGTATTTCGAGTAACTCGTTCAAGTTACTCAAATAAGTCGAACCAGACTCGAGTAACTCGTGTATAATTGTCGAGTTACTCGATAAGTTAATCGATTTGTTAATCGAGTGACTCGATTATAAATCGAATTTGTAACTCGGGTAACTCGACGTTGTCATCGAGTGACTCGTTCCGACTATCACGAGTAACACGTGCAACTCGTGTAACCACTCGAGTAAATCAAATAAAGCTCGAGTCGCTAGTTCCAAGTCAGTTTTTAAATTATTTATCAAGTCAATTTAAATAAATTCCATGCTCGAGCAAGCCACAACATCCATTCAACTACCTCTCAACAATACTTTTACCTTTTTTCTGATAAATTATGCAAAAAAAATAACAGGTATACATGTAGCTTAATTTCAAATAATGTTTATACTTGAAATATCAGAAAATATTCAAATACTAATTAATCTGTGAAAATATTATAAGTTTTAGTTTTATTTAATATAATCTAAAATTTTCGAGTTATTTGACAGATGAGTTTTTTGGAAAAAGGTTACTGTTCGTTTTATGGCAAGTGGCAAGATTTAGACTATCGTGTTGTAGAAAAATAAATGTTACCTATGCCCGTTGCCGTGAGCTATGCAGCATTTTTTTTTTTGGTAATTGAGAGCAGTTTTATTACCAAAAGAAAAGTGTGGCAAAACATTACAAACTCCAATAGTCAATTCTCATCAAGATTTTTTGGATCAAAGGCTGACACTGAGCAATGGTCATCTTCTTACAAGACAATGGGACTCCTAAATATTTGAAGGGAAACGAGCCTAGTTTTTTACATCTGGAGTGGAAATAAAATGCCTGATCACATTTGAGCTTCATCAAGCACCTATTCAAATAGCTAGGGGTGTTCAAAAATATTCGATATCCGATATCCGATCCGAAATATCCAAAAATCCGAAGTTCCGAATATCCGAAAATTCAGATATCCGAAGTTCAAATATCCGGAACTTCGGATTCGGATATCGGATAGTACTTTTCAAAAAAATCGGATATTCGGATATCCGAAATATCCGAAAAATCTTAAAATTTTTATTTTTTTTATATTTTAAATAATATAAGGTATTCGGATATTCGGATATCCGATATCCATATCGGAAGTTTTTTTCGGATATTCGGATATCCGATATCCAAATCCGAATATTTTTTTTCAAATATATGGATATCCGAACATAATTCATATTTTTTCCGGATATCGAATATCAAAATATACTATCCGAATTTTTGGATATCCGATTTTGAACACCTCTACAAATAGCCAGCACAAATAAATATGGTGAGATGGGATCACCTTGCCTGAGCCCTCTCTTAGCAGGGAATGGTTCAGTGATCACTCCATTCACATTAATAGAATAAGATACACTATGTAAATAAGCCATAATCCATTCAACAAACGGGAGAATGGCGAGTTTGGTCCAAAATTATGGTAGGAGTGAGACGTTGAGTATCGCGTTTGTTCCACGTGTGATTTTTAGTCTACAATTTTCAAAAATTGGCAAAGATGGTCCGAAATTGTAATTTGTGGACTAAATCTGCTTAGCCAGTAGATTTTTGCTTAGGTGGCCAAAATTCAGATTTTATGAACTTATTTATTTTTATTTAAAAAAATCTACAAAATTAAATAAAAAATTCTGGATTATATTAATATTAAAAAATATTAAAAATCAGTAATTTTATTTTTAATCCTGGAATATTAATATTGAAAAATAAAAAAAAATTATTTTAAATTCGTAAATTAGAAAATCTAAAAAATTCTGAACTATTTAAAAAATTCAGAAATTAGTAAATTTATTAAAAAATATTAAAAATTTCCGAATATTAATATTAATATTAATATTAATATTAATATTGGAAAATATTAAGAAATTGGTAATTTTATTTTTAATTCTGGAATATTAATTTAAAAAATCAAAAAAAATTATTTTAAATTTGGAAATTAGAAAATCTAAAAAATTCTGAACGATGTAAAAAATTATTAATATTCGGATAGCATGTGACCGTTAAAAAATTTCCAAGTTTAAAATAATTTTTTTATTTTTTAATATTAATATTCCAGAATTAAATATAAAATTACAGATTTATTTAATATTTTTTAATATTAATATTAATATTAATATTTTTTAAATAAATTTACTAATTTCTGAATTTTTTAAATAGGTCAGAATTTTTTAGATTTTCTAATTTCCGAATTTAAAATAATTTTTTTTATTTTTCAATATTAATATTGCAGAATTAAAAATAAAATTACCAATTTTTTAATATTTTTTTAATATTAATATTAATATTAATATTCGGAATTTTTTAATATTTTTTAATAAATTTACCAATTTCTGAATTTTTTAAATAGTTCAGAATTTTTTAGATTTTTTAATTTCCGAATTTAAAATAATTTTTTTTTTATTTTTCAATATTAATATTCCAGAAGTAGAAATAAAATTACCGATTTTAATATTTTTTAATATTAATATAGTTCAGATTTTTTTTGTTTTTTTTTTAATTTTGCAGATTTTTTTAAATAAAAATAAATAACTTAACAAAATCTGAATTTTTGTCACCTAAGCAAAAATCTGCGAGCTAAGCAGATTTAGTCCACAAAATTATAATTTCGGACCATCTTTGCCAATTTTTGAAAGTTGTGGACTAGAAATCACATGTGGAACAAACGCGGGACTCAACGTCTCACTCTTGCCATAATTTTGGACCAAACTTGACATTCTCCCTTCAACAAACTGGTAAGGAAAACCAAGTTCAAGCATTAAAATCTTGATAAAGGGCTACTATACAAAATCATAGGCTTTTTGGATGTCAATTTTGAGTATACATCTTGGAGAAACCTTGTTCCTTCCATAACCTTTAATCAAGTCATGGCTAAGGATGATGTTGTCAAAAATAACCCTACCTTTAACAAAGGCCGATTGATGCTCACTGGCGAGATGGTCCAGAATCCCCTGCATTCTATTAGTGAGAGTTTTAGAAATGATCTTATTAATCACATTGCAACAGTCAATAGGTCTAAAATCTTTGACTGCAGTAGCTGAGCTGACTTTGGGAATAAGGGAGATCAGTGTAGTATTTAGGGTTTTAGGGAGAAAACCTGAAGAGAAGAACTCCTGGACTGTTGTCACTTCCAATCCATCCCCAAGTTTGTTGAGAAAAGTACACATTATAACCATCTAAACCCGGGGCTTTTGCTGGATTCATGCTCAATAAAGCAAGTTTTTTTTTTTTCCTTTTCAGAGAAGGGGGCACAGAGTTGCAATTGGTGGCTATGGGTGAGGAGATGGCCCCTTGCTATTTATCCACCATGGGCAATCTATGTGCTGCATGTAACATCCCCAAAATCTTGGGTAGCTACAGCCATGTGGATCTCTCATGGGACCCACCAAGCTAGGTTATTTGTTTTACCTCACAAAAACTTTTGGTAAAAATAATAATATTGGAATTGATAATAAATTTTCATCATACGAACAGGAAAGTTGAAGTACACACGATTTTAAAATTTAGTACATGCTCTTTGTTTCCGAAATAATTGCCAAGGAAAATTTAACTCTATCCAGTCGCTGTTCTCAAGCATGCCCCGTCCCTTCGCATTCCCAAGCCTGTATTTTTGAAGTTCCTACAACTGAAAAGTATAACAATACCAGCCCATACCCGGGTCAGTCATAACACATTACAACAATATGCTCATATGAATAAATTTTGCAGTTCCAAAAGTATCAGCTCACAACACATATCACATATTCATACAATAACACATAAGCACCTATCCCCAATATCCGGATAGTGCAATTTCTACCACCCCCAATATCCGGGTGCGGAACGAACGTTCGTTATAAATTTCTCTTTGTTCCCACTGGAACGGCATAACTTTGCATCTCTTCACATTCATCACATAATACATAGATTCACAGCATCACAATTGGCACAACATAATCAATACACAATGAACACATAAAATTGCAATAAGGCTAGGGTCGAGCAAGTTGAACGAACTTGCCTTGTGAGTCGTCGATAAGATGATTCCAATTAAATCTCGAGAGTTCGGCCGCCCGCTCCTAGATAAGGTATCGATCTCCTAATAATAATATGCTATTAGCATTTTGTTAAGACGTCTCAATTTAATTTAATGGCTCGCCCTTTATTTTATATTTCAACAAAATCATCGTTTAAAAATTAAATGCATGGTAAATAGCTCTTAGATATTTGTAACACCCCCAAGTTATTCAGGGTATATTCCAGCGCCGTGAGCCCCGCCGTGGGACCCATAAGGCTATTCATGCGCGGAACTGTAAAATTTGACCGAGAAGGTCTAGATACAACGAAAAGAAGGACAATACAAATGGTATTCAAAACCATAACCAATGGAACCATAGACATCACAACACAATTCAATACCTCGGCAAACACAGGCCGGAACATCAAGAAAAATGGAAAACAATACTCGAGTATTCAATAACTATTCCAGTACAACAACACTGAATGGAAAACTCAAAACATAACCGGAGGAAAGACACAGTATCACTCTTGCCCACCATCTTCATGCCGACCCGATACCCGCCTGTCCGTTCTCCTGGAACCTGAAATACATAAAAAGTATTTCCCCCATAAAGGGGTTAGCCGTCGAATAGCTAGTGCAAGTATATCAAGTATGAAACACAATACTCCTTGACAATAAAGTAAATGTAACCGTCAATTCATCAATTCAAGACTAGTATTCCGGAATAACTAAATCTCATAGCATCGCATCAATACATATATGAATACCGTGGAACCGCACCAGAGGCTACAGAACCCTCAGAGGACCCGTCGGTCCGTCCCGGAGTGGTTAATTCATATTATCCATGGAATCTCACCAGAGGCTATGAAACCCTCAGAGGACCCGTCGGTCCGTCCCGGAATGGATATAAATAAGCATGCCATTAATATTTCTTACTTTCAAAGTCGAGAACGTACAATCATAAATATATACTTGCCTTAATAACCGCTACCGAATACTCCGAAGAACACGGTTCGACCGGGAAGCTTCGAAACGCCTGATGCTATCGAAAGGAAAGATGACAACGAACGGAAGGGTTCAACTTGGTTTCATCACAAGAAAATCGACCCTAACAACATATAATCAATAAATCATCGATCATACGAGGAAGAATAATCGTAGAACGTCCGAAAACCCCTCTATGATATTTTACCGGACACCTTCAAGGCGTCGATCCAAAACTCAACCAAAACAACAAATCGATACGATCCAACCATGGAATAATAAAGGAAATGATATAATACATCTAAATAATCATCTATCCATCATAATCCTAAGTTAAATCGTATAAAACGGATGAAATCAACCAAAATACCCAAATTCCCCAAAACTAGATTTCTAGGAAATCTGACCTGATTCGGTAGTTCGGAGGATGTTATAGGATGGACGATTGATGATATGAACTCCAAGACTTCATGGATTGATTGTCCAACAACATCTCTCCATGATTAACCAAGATCCAGCCGCGGAAGAGAAGGAGAAGAAGGAGAAAAATGGCCAAAAACCCGACTGCAGGGCCTTAAATAGCCGACCGCACAGGTGTGCTGCCCGAAGTGTGCCACGGACAGGGCGAATCGCCCCGGTGATCGGCGGTGTGCCGCGGCCTCGCTGCATGTGCCGCGGCACAGGTCTGATCGCTCGGCCAAATCTGGAAAATGAGAGTGACTTAGCTATTTCGACCATAACTCCCCCGTATGGACTCCGATTGACTCACCGTTTGAACCATTGGAAAGCTAACTCGATGCTTTATAATATTGCAAAGATTCAGAATTTTTGGAGTTTCCAAAAATTAATGGTGATCTAACAAAGTCGAACTCATACGTGGAAAAGTCGCTAAAGAATACGGAATTCAACAGAACGACACCGAAACGAACTCGGATGACAAAAAGTGTAGAATTAATCATTCTCAGGATGACGAAACGGTCCCAAGCAAGTCGTCAAAACGGACTTTATCCAAAAAAGAAAAATTACCGGAAATTGAATTTGCGGATATTACATTCTACCCTCCTTAAAAGAAGTTTCGTCCCGAAACTTAAAACAACTAGGGAGAAGCAATATCCCGCCAGGAAAACTCAACGAGATACACAAGAAACGCGTAACTTACGCCCAACGGCGAAACGTTACAAGTAACACAACAATACATTACCCGAAGGTAATCCAAGCCAACACTGAAGTAAATACGAATCACAATGTCTGAAGGCTCCAACAGAAATACCAATACATCGAAATGGCTTGAAAGCCCCTCAACCGAAGCTGTATATCACGATGGCCTGAAAGCCGAACAGCCCAAAGTTGTAAATCATCACAATACAGATCTCAAAGAAGCAAACCTGACTGTCGGACATACCCCTCGGTGTTAGAACAACCAGTCGCAAATCGTCGGACATATCCAATACAACATGGACTACGAACGACCAAACAATAAGGCTCAATAGGGACATCATAGTACGCCCGATCCCGAAATGTGTCCGTGCACATGTCCACCCCGTATACGGAATCCAGAATATACGTGTGACAATGTACCTAATTAGCCTCACGAACTACGTCTCGTGTGCACGGTCCATTGCGGAAACATCCACGCATGACCATCCTGTGTCGGGCTAAAAATCCTACACATAACCAATTGGCACGCAGACATGATTCCAGATATGCCACGATACAACATGACAACGAACTCAAAGGATAACATATCCAATACGGATCATACGACTCACCAAGTGAACGATGACACACGAATAATGAAAGATCGACATGACCAACAATATTCAAAACAACCATCCTGGGATCAAAATCCTTAAGGACCGATTAATACGAGCAACAATCACAACACAACAATTCGGGAAATCCTCAACCCTCAACGATCACAAAATTACCGAGTTCACAAGAATAATAGTGTGCTGCCTTGAGTCGGCCAACACGACAATAATAATTCAACGGATGGGAACTATCCTCGACAGTCCCAATTCAATACTTCGATTACCGTAGAATGGCCAATCGATAACAACGCTACAACGGATGAGAATATTTTTGACAACGGATGGGAATTATCTTTGATAATCCCAATTCAATATATCGATTACCTTTAGAGCGGACAATTGATAACAATTATACAACGGATGTCTCGGCACCTTTAATCGGTTACCGATAACGAAGATGATAATCGAATACGTCAATGCCTTCAATCGGCCAAAACGACATCAATAGAAAAACACTGATATCAATAACGACGATCACCACAATATCTCAATGGAACATCAGTCACGATAACAATCGATACATCGATACCGCGAACCGGCTATCGACAGTATCTTTACTAACAAGTATCGCATGCCTTGAACCGGCCATTTACGAACAACAATAACATTTGGCATAATTTGCCGACGGGTGTCGTATCAAACAATCCCCTGATATCAATACAATCATAAAGAGGCTAAGTCTCGAAATGATACACACATTCGTACACCTACACGATAACATTAATCTCATTGATTAGTACAAGTATAAAACTTGCCTCGATATCAATACAATGAACTGTTACCAATTCAGTTGATTTCGTCTTACGAGTTCCTCAGTCCCGACCAAGATAATCTACGAACTCTTCAACCTCAACCGCAACACAACAGTCATAATCCATGATCAAACATCATATCTTATTGTAAAACGAAGGATTAATAATCAACAGGTTTGATGACGACCAATATCAACACCACCAAACCACAAACTCAACCGTTTCACCATATCTCGACTAATCACAGCCTGAACAATCCAACTCAGACACTTACAAATCATGTCCACAATACGAGTCGAGATATGATGATCATACCAGCAACCAATTCGGACCAATAATAAGGGTCTAAATGTTCCAAACTCAATTCTTAAATACGAATTGACAAGGTTCCCTTCTCGTAAATCCATCGTTAAAATTTACTTATGACCGTCATCAATTCGAATCATCCGACTGGTTCAAAAAAATAGATAATCATATTAAAAAGGTTATCAAACAATCCAATCATTCGACTTGAATATCTCCATACGTATGGGCTTCCAAATTCAGAGATGAATAATAGTCTCATCAAACTCATAACCACATTCGTATTTCTATACGAATATTATTTCAAACATATAGTTTAGCTCTAGATATGAATATTCCATATTCATTTTCAAAACATCAACACTTCTTAAAAATTTTCATCACCTCGTATAATTCAAGAGTTCTTCAAGAACATGAAATATCCGAAATCACGTTCAGAACAACATATCCGAGGTATATATCTCCATGTTACCATTTTCTTCATCATGCCATTCATACAACCTCAAGAATCGCAACAAAACCCTTATCATCATATGAAGAAGATCTCAATAATCATATCAACATCCGAAATCTCTTATTACGATTCCAATAAATCTCGTATAACATTATCACATGATACCATAATTGTAACACCCTGGATCCTCACGGAATATTACACGCCGTAAACCCTTCTCACAAGGATTTACCAGGCTAAGCACAATTTTCCACGTCATTTCAAAAATGCCAAAAAGACCGATGACAGTAATATTTTTCAAATACTAAAAAAAATCAATTTCCAAATACCGTCAAAACGATCAAGGCCAAAATGCCAAAAATTCAGTTTAGGGAATCGGTTTTACAAAATAAAATTCAGTTGGCAAAATACCAAAAGCCATTTCAAAATACTCACGCAGCGGATAAAAGTACAATCCAATTTATGCATTTACATTGAAATAAGACGAACATCAAAATACACGATTCCCAACATACTCCCTCCCAAGTAGTAATCCTTGAAAAAAAAACGAGCCACTATTCAAAGGGATACGAGGATTACCTTGTATGGACGAACCACGAAGAAGAATAATTGAACTCCATTCCAAGAATCATCAAAAACTTCAAGAACAATACTTAAATCCGAGCTCTCCAATCTTAATCTTGTTTAAGAGAATCATCTCTCAATGTTTAGGAACTTCAAGTACTTTCCAAGGCTCTCTCTATTGACTGAAAGAAGGAGAATGGACAAAATGCCTCTCAGCACTCATCTATCCTCTTTATAAAACACATCACTAGCACGCGCTAGACCTTATATTTAGCGTGCGCTACAGGACTAGGGTGCGCTATCCTTCCTTGATATCGTGCGCTATCGGGCAGTCCAGAAGCTACTACATTACTTCGAAATTCATCTAACGTACGTAATGCCCATGCATTAGCGTACGCAAATAGGCGTTGACTTGCTACAGTGAAATGCTCAGTAGCGTGCGCTATTCCTCGGCCTTAGCGCACGCTAATCGTCGTTGACTTGCTACAGTATCGTGCCCCCACATGCCGAAAGCATCCGTGATTACCGGGATTCCTTTGACCGATATGGAATTAGCGTGCGCTAATCATATGGTTTTAGCGTGCGCTAGCTCTACACGACAAACATTCGCTGACCTTATCTGGACACGCGTCGAACATGGCCGGGTCCACCCGCCGAAAGCTAAGATTCCATTATTGGCGATCTGATGTTAGCGTGCGCTAACCAACATGCGTTAGCGTGCGCTAACTGAATATAAAAATCAACCTGGGCCTACCTGTCGGCCACCTTCCGGAACTAACCCAGCAAGTCGTTACGTACGTTAGGGGTCCTCCTTAGCGTACGTAACCGAACCTCTTAGCGTGCGCTAAGTATGCACCGTAGCGTATGCTAAGTTTATATCTTAGCGCGCGCTAGGCATACCCTGTAGCGTACGCTAAGGTAGCTGTACTTAACCATTTTCCGCTATTCTCGACCAACATCTCGACATACCAACGATCATACGGCACAATGAATACATATACGCATTCAACAACATTGTCATACGTTCACATCATCCTCAAGCACAATTATCCATCAACGACATCCAACATATAAACGAAAAAAATATATCGAAAAATCGGGGTATTACACTCTACCCCCCTTAAAAATAAGTTTCGTCCTCGAAACTTGCAATCACTCGCACAAACAACATTTCAACGGAAATTCAAATTCACCAAGAATTATCGAATAATCCGAACAACATACTTACAAGTCTGTGAA
This sequence comes from Orobanche coerulescens, assembly GCA_033398695.1. Classification (NCBI taxonomy): domain Eukaryota; kingdom Viridiplantae; phylum Streptophyta; class Magnoliopsida; order Lamiales; family Orobanchaceae; genus Orobanche; species Orobanche coerulescens. The sequence goes on from CM065808.1 coordinate 2,647,607, forward strand.
GTCGAAGATCTCCTGTGATACTAGCATGCGACTCCTAAACAAAGTCTCAACATAATACCGATACACACCAATATCGCAATTAGCAATTTAAACAAAATCTCAAGGAAGAGTTCACGTCCGTGACCACGGCCACGATTCTTCCTACTTTCAGCCAACATTCTGAAGGGCACATACGTGCGTAAGTATAATCCAAATCGCACATTCTCGAAGTGACCAATTCCCAAGAATACCAAGCTATAAACGAAACGATTAATAAAAATACAAGAAGAGTGAGAGGACTTACAAGTACCGATCGCACTGTGATGATGGCAGAGTAGTGATACTGTGGACAAATGATGACTCAATAGACCCAAAAGACCGACAGCCTAGGTATCCATAAACCTAAGCTCCGATACCATATTCTGTAACACCCCCAAATTATTCAGGGTATATTACAGCGCCGTGAGCCCCGTCGTGGGACCCACAAGGCTATTCATGCGCGGAACTGTAAAATTTAACCGAGAAGGTCTAGATACAACGAAAAGAAGGACAATACAAATGGTATTCAAAACCATAACCAATGGAACCATAGACATCACAACACAATTCAATACCTCGGCAAACACAGGCCGGAACATCAAGAAAAATGGAAAACAATACTCGAGTATTCAATAACCATTCTAGTACAACAACACTGAATGGAAAACTCAAAACATAACCGGAGGAAAGACACAGTATCACTCTTGCCCACCATCTTCATGCCGACCCGATACCCGCCTGTCCGTTCTCCTGGAACCTGAAATACATAAAAAGTATTTCCCCCATAAAGGGGTTAGCCGTCGAATAGCTAGTGCAAGTATATCAAGTATGAAACACAATACTCATCGACAATAAAGTAAATGTAACTGTCAATTCATCAATTCAAGACTAGTATTCCGGAATAACTAAATCTCATAGCATCGCATCAATACATATATGAATACCGTGGAACCGCACCAGAGGCTACGGAACCCTCAGAAGACCCGTCGGTCCGTCCCGGAGTGGTTAATTCATATTATCCATGGAATCGCACCAGAGGCTATGAAACCCTCAGAGGACCCGTCGGTCCGTCCCGGAGTGGATATAAATAAGCATGCCATTAATATTTCTTACTTTCAAAGTCGAGAACGTACAATCATAAATATATACTTGCCTTAATAACCGCTACCGAATACTCCAAAGAACACAGTTCGACCGGGAAGCTTCGAAACGCCCGATGCTATCGAAAGGAAAGATGACAACGAACGGAAGGGTTCAACTTGGTTTCATCACAAGAAACTCGACCCTAACAACATATAATCAATAAATCATCGATCATACGAGGAAGAATAATCGTAGAACGCCCGAAAACCCCTCTATGACATTTTACCGGACACCTTCAAGGCGTCGATCCAGAACTCGACCAAAACAACAAATCGATACGATCCAACCATGGAATAATAAAGAAAATGATATAATACATCTAAATAGTCATCAATCCATCATAATCCTAAGTTAAATCGGATAAAACGGATGAAATTAACCAAAATACCCAAATTTCCCAAAAGTAGATTTCTAGGAAATCTGACCTGATTCGGTAGATCGGAGGATGTTATAGGATGGATGATTGATGATATGAACTCCAAGACTTCATGGATTGATTGTCCAACAACATCTCTCCATGATTAACCAAGCTCCAGCCGCGGAAGAGAAGGAGAAGAAGGAGAAAAATGGCCAAAAACCCGACTGCAGGGCCTTAAATAGGTGGCCGATGTGCAGCTGTGGCCGGCCCGAAGTGTGCCGCGGCACAGGGCCGAATCTGCCCCCAGTGATCGGCAGTGTGCCGCGGCCCTGCCGGCATGTGCCGCGGCACAGGGTACAGGCTGCTCGGCCAAATCTGGAAAATGAGAGTGACTTAGCTATTTCGACCATAACTCCCTCGTCTGGACTCCGATTGACTCACCGTTTGAACCATTGGAAAGCTAACTCGATGCTTTATAATATTTCAAAGATTCAGAATTTTTGGAGTTTCCAAAAATTAATGGTGATCTAACAAAGTCGAACTCATACGTGGAAAAGTCGCTAAAGAATACGGAATTCAACAGAACGACACCGAAACGAACTCGGATGACAAAAAGTGTAGAATCAATCATTCTCAGGATGACGAAACGGTCCCAAGCAAGTCGTCAAAACGGACTTTCTCCAAAAAAAAAAAATTTACCGGAAATCGAATTTGCGGATATTATAATATTATCCTTGAATATTTTTAAAAATATTTTCAACAATTTATAATTTAACTATTACTTATGCTGTAATAAATCAAACAATAGTCCTTATAATTTATTTAACAAAGTAACATTGAGAATAATTTCAATTTATTAATCTCAAATATTTCCAAAGGTAATACTTAATAACTTGAGTCGAAATAGAAATCTATTTCTTCCATTTGAGATATTCCTTAGAATAATTCTGGAGATTTTATATAAGAACATTAATTCATTTATAGGACACAACACAGTTGTCCAGTCAAGTTGACCCAGCCGCCCTACGTCATGCAGCCCTGGCCGAGCCACATGCGAGGGACCTGATGAGTCACTATCGGCAGCCCTGGCCGAGCCACGTGCGCGGGTCCTGCCCGGAAGCTTCCTGGTGCTTGGCAGTTGGCAGTCTCCACTAAATCGATCATAAGTTTTTCGTCCGGACTCCGATTGACTCGCCGTTTGAACCATTGGAAAGCTAACTAAATTCTCTACAACACTGTTAATTTTCAGAATTTTTTTAACTTCTCACAAATCCTAGGTGATTTTTTCAAAGTTGATACTTGTCCACGATACTTCCCAGAAAATATCCAAATATATATTTTAAAATTTATTATGTAATAATACCACAATAATTCATTTAAATCAAGATATCACTTTTATAAATAATTTCACTAAATACTGTCATATAATAGTATTTACTTTATAATTTAATAATATTAAAAATTTCAGAAAAAAAAATTCGGATTTTTTAATATTTATTCCAGATAATTTTTTCTTAAAAAATAAAAGTTCCGTTTTTTGACAGATTTTTTAAATTTTCCAGAATTTTCAGAATTTTTTTATTTTTTAATTTATATTTTCGAATTTTAAATAAAAAATTCCAATTTTTAAGATTATTCCATATTTTTTTCTTAAAAAGAACAGTTCCAATTTTTTTGTTAGATTTTTTAAATTTTCCAGAATTTTTAGATTTTTTTTTATTTTTTACTTTTTATTTTTGAATTTTAAATAAAAGATCTGATTTTTAGTATTTGTTCCAGATAATTTTTTTTTAAAAAGTTCGGATTTTTTTTCAGATTTTTAAAAATTTTCAGAATTTTCCAGAATTTTCAGAATTTTTTTTATTTTTTTTATGTTTTTTAGATTTTTCAGAATTTTGAGATTTTTTTTTTATTTTTTATTTTTCTAACGGAATTCTTAACGCCATCCACAACGTTTGTGTGATTTCAAAATTTTTGAAAGGTTTTAGTGTCGGATGAAAATAAAAAAGTCGTGGTATAACTTCAAATTTGTTCAAAAAGTTCGAGAATAAATTTTTTTTCCCTATTCTAAAATACGATAAGTTTATTCCAATATTTGACGGGACGGGGAGTATACGCTAGAATACGAAGAGAATACTCTACCGACCCGGTGGACATCCTACAAAATCAACACGGGTGGAACTGGAAGTACTGGTTTCCATTTCCAAATATAAATAAGACGAAGAGAGGTAGAAAGTTTGAGTCTGAAAGCTCAGTCTCGCAATCATGGCGGAAAACAATGAACAGGAAAGTGAGTGCGGCTTCCAGTGGGATGAAAATTCTCAGCTATATTATCACGCCAGGTTTTTCCTTACTGAAATCGCAGTAATTTAAATTTTTTTCTCGCACTAACTTCGTGTTACCACAGATTCTAATTATTGACGATGATCCCGCTAGGTATTATTAAGATTTTATCCTTGAATCCCGTAATATTTATATATGTATATATTCGTATTTATTTTATGCCCAAATCAGGATTTGCAGTTTAATTTTGTATTAAAAAATAAATAATAATTTTAGCTCTCTTATTTCGGGTACAGCTCTGGATTTTACCATGATCCACAAGCAGGCTGGTATTATAGCAGCAGAGATGGACTTTATTATAAATTTGAAGACGGAAATTATGTGCTTCTTGAGTCCAATCAGGTATTATTCTTTTTTTTTTTGGGTGGGTTGGGGGGGGTGGGGTGCAGAGATGGGGCTTGATTTACACTCTCAGTTACATCATATTAATTGTTGTTTTTGTTTTAGTAAAAGGAGGAAGTATTATCTTTGAGGAGACTGAAGGTAACAACATTTTAGTTGTGTTGATCTCAGGCAGGGGAAGCGGATCAACCCGATACAAATAACGACACTAGTTTTGAAGCAGAAATATCTGGGGCTCAAATGGAAAGGAAAGAAGTTTCCGTCGAGCCTTCTCTAGGTGAACAAGTATACAATTATACTTTTAGTTCTCAAATGGATGAACTTTGCCCTACTAATTTTTTCTCGTTTTTGAGAATCGGTTGCCTTTCCGTTTCCCTTATTTCTAATGGATAAGTTTTTCGTTAGTGTTTTGTTAGTTCGGTTGCTTTTAAAAGCAAGTGTAAGTAGTAGAATTTTGTCCGTTATCTGTGTATTTCTTTTTTCGTTCCCAAATCCGTGATATTCTGTTCCGTGATTGTATCTAGACAGACTTGCCGGCATGCGATACCAGCGACCAACCGGAGTATCCACCTCCACCTTCAGAATGGTGTGCTCAATCTCATTATTTTTTATTATTAAGTATTAAAAATGATTATGAAGACTATTTCTAAGATTTAGCATAGTTACAAAAAAAAAATCCAGAATCGTAAAATTATAAAGCCCCCTTCATTTTCTTATGTTTTTAGTTAAAATTCAGCAGGGGGGGGGGGGGGGGGGTTGTTAGGTAGTATAAACCTCGATGGAAGGGTGAAAAAAATGTTAATTACTTCTCCCTGTCCTTGGTATTTTCAAAACATGATTTTGTCCCACTTGGAAGAGGGTATTTTCAAAATAAAATTTTAATATTGGATTCAAATTTATATAATAATGTATTTCTTAAAATTAAAGTTCTTCGTTATAAAAATTACAGTATTAGTTTTTTTTTTTTTTTAAAGAGTGGGAATAGCTGGCTTAAAAATGAGTTGTACCTTCATTAAAATGACTAAAATTAAAAACTTGTAGTTTAACCAAATTACACTCTTCAAGACATCAAGTGGGACGGAGGGATTTTTTTTTGGTAATTAGGCTAAACATCACGAATAGTTTTTGTAATTTACTTATTATTACTAGTATGTCTGACTTTTTTATTATTATTTGCAGGCTAGAAGACACTCTTATTGATATGTATTTATCAGGATATTCAAATCGAACAACCTGTGCTGCTGCTCCTGACATGACGATACCCATGGAAATTAATGGCCCCGATAAACTAAATGGTTCATGAATTTCTTTTATTTACTTATTATTATTTTTTGTAAAGGTAATCAAAGTAAGTTCATGGCAAGGGGTTCTCATGAGTTATTTATTTATCAAAGTGCAGGAGATGATGGTACTGAAGAACTAGAAGAAGGCGAATGGGTCCCTGATGACCCTGACTTTTGGAATAATTTGAGTGAGAAAATCTTAGGTGAAGGTATGTACTGTTTGAAATTACTTTATCGTGCTTTCAGTATCTATATCACCAAGAGAGTTATCCTCTTATTCGCTGCTGCCTCGCTCTCAATGGACTGTGAGGCTGTAACTTGAGCTATTTTAGGAGTGCTTGGTGATATGACTGTAAAAAGTGACTTCCAATTTCTGAGGGAGAGAGAGAGGGAGGGAGGAACCATTTTAGGAACATATTTCAAGTATGCTTTTGACTTTTTTAAGCCAAAACTCTTTGCTGTTTTGAAGTCATTTTTTGTTTTTGTTTTCGAAAACACTAAAAACGTGTTCTTTTTATCATTTTCGAAAATGCATTTTGGAAAACAAAAAAAATATTTGTACACAAAACGCAAAATGGCCAAAACCTCGTTTTGAGCGTTTTTTGTGTATTTCAACAAAAAATCTTCAAAATGCTCAAAATGCATTTTGAGTTTTTTTTTTTTTTTTTGGATTATCCTAATTTGAAACCAAGTCTAAAATAAAGATTTATGAATTTAATCTTAATATTACCAAAAAAATATTTTCGCAAAATAAATTTAACAGCGTTTTCAACAACTTTGAAAACAAAAATAAAAACAGAAAACATAAAACATTTTGCAAAATGAAAGTGCAAAACAAAATACAAACATGACGCCCCCTTAGTTTTTTCATACCAATTTAGCCAAAATGGAGTTTTTTCATACCAATTGCTATAATAAAAAATCCATGCACCTTTGGAAACCAAAATTTCATCCACATACTAATAATTAATTTTCATAAACCTTTTGAAGAATATAGATTCTTCATTGTTTTATGATAACATATAATTTTTTTAGACAATTATTATCAAATAAATAGATGGATTTATGGGCACAAAATAGGGGGTCAGAACTCAGAATGCGAAAGAAAGAAAATAAGATAAAGCTAACTGTGAATTCAGCAAAATATTCAACTGAAATCTCATCAACTAATTCAACTGCTGATACAAAAAGCATTACCGTAGTATTCACAATTTGCATATATAAATAAAAAAATGCACCGTGCTCTAGTGATTCGTTTTCTCATGTTCAAATCGCTTAACCACCCTGGGATTCCGTAGTAGCCTTAGTCTCTTGTCTCAAAAGAACCCCTACTGCGTGCCCCTTCAAGTGGTTTTCCCATAAAAAAGAATTGCTCAAAAGTCAAAAGTTTCTCTTAAACCACACTGTCATTCCAAATGATTTACCACAAAAATAATAATGATAATTCAAAAACCGAATACATGAACAATCCCGTAAGTCAAATCGATTATTATTATTATTATTATTATTATTATTATTATTATTATTACCTTCCCTGAAAACCCGATAAGAGCTGCTTCAGCATCTTCCTTAGTGTTGAAGGAAACAAAGCCATAACCAGCAGGTCGCTTAGGATTATCATGATATATGACCTCAGCAGAAACAACATTACACTATTGGAATTAAAGAAACCCTTAAGGTCTTCCGGGCATCTCTATAACTGGTGTGTATGTTTGCCTCGCCTAAAATACGGGATTCCAGCAGATATTAATTTTTTCATCATCCAATTGTTTTTGAATGGGTCCATTCAACAACGGAAAATATCACAATGTGATAAAAGATTCAATTAAAATTACAAAAGGTACTTTAATTCCAATTAAGAATTCTCTGGGGTATTTAGGAACAGCCTTTCCAGTTGTGAATCTTTATTCATTTTACTATTTACTAACTCATTTTAAAATGCAAATCAGGTGATGACTACCTTCTTCACTTGGTTTCTAGTTGTCCGGTGCTTAAGGAGTTGAGACTTGTTATTAATTTAGTAGATGAAGAGTCGGCATGCTTTAATATATCTGGGGTATATCTGTCCGGAAGGCATTAGCCTTATTAAAAAGCATGACTATATTATGAATAGGCCTTACTAAAAATTGGATTGTTTTTTAGCAATGGGAGTTGATTCACGTATATGTGGACCCCTACAAAGAATATGTTTTTACTGAACTGAAATTATTTTACCGACTAAAACTATTTTTACTGAATAAAACTGATTTCCAGTCTATTATTATTATGATATTATAATTATCATTGCTACACATTTTATAACCATTATTTTGCAACATGTTATTGAAATTTTATATTTAGTACTTTTAAACAATGGTATCTTAACTATAATTACTTCTTATAAACAATAATAATCTAATAAATAATAATACTCACACGTCCAAATAATTTATATTTTATTATAAAATGAAAAAATCAATATTTTATGATAAAATAAATTTTTGGTGGCTTTTAAAATTTGGCAGAGCCATAGAATATATTTGTCTAAATTTTTTTAAATAAAATAATATCTACAGAGAAATTGAATTATATAAATAATTAAAAAATACAGCAGTATAAGAGTAACTCTTGTAATGAGATGCAACTAAAATCAAGAAGCATTTAATATGTTGTTATTATTATTATTAAAAGTATATATAATAATTATTAATATAAATTGCTAAAATGTACTGACTGAAACTGATTTTAATTGATTGAAATTGATTTTCACTTAACTGAATTTCTTTTAGTGAGTAAAATTAATATTTACTCTGAATATTATTAGTATAAGGTGAGGAGAACAAGGTATAATGATCGTGATAAAAATCTAGGTAACGAATATCATGATATCATTCATAACAAAGAAATTCAGAAGTGACACTGGCACATTAAATGCCCTCGGGGCACTGGCACATTGATTAAGAAAAGTGATAAAGTGGAATATTGTAGGGTAAAAGTTTGAGGGTAGGGGTAGTGACAAAGTGGAATAAATTTGTTTTTAGTGGGATAAAGTTGTTTTGAGTGGGTCCACCAATGACATTTGGTGGTAAATTTGTGTAAAGGGAGAGGGTATGGTGGTACAAAAAGTGAAACAAGAATTTGATTCACGGACAAAAATTAAAAGGGAATCGGGAATTTAATTCACGGACGGAGGGAGTAACATTTTCTTTGAGCTAATTTAACATTTAGCTTCTATTTGCAAACGCCAAGCAGGACCAACTTCTGATTCTCAACTACTTTAGCTTCCACTATAATAAACTGCTTCGTTTAAAAGCCAAAAGTTTTCTCAAGCACTCAGTTAAAGATATTATTATTTTACTCTGCTCTTCTGTTCTCAGCTATATTTTCATATTCATAAGCTTTAAGGGAAGTGCGTAAATAATTGTAAGTTTCATACATAACTTACCTAGTCCTGCAATAAAAAAAAGTGCAAGGGGAAAAGTTTATGATAAATATCAAAGTCATAGCTTGCGTCGACATTTAACGGATCATCCTGTGTCAGGTGTCTCCGAGGAAGAAGAAAATTGGCGTGCTCAATACGGTCAAGTAAGTAAAGTAGACGAGCCTGACGAGGAGTGGATGTCGGATTTGCAGATGGTGGATTTATGGGATTGGGGATTGGTTAAAGGGACGAAAAAAGATGGAAAGACAGAGGTTGCTAGGCTGGTTGGTAGATTAACAAAGCGTTCAATCAAGCTTCATCCTTCGGTGCCTTTGGGTGGTGGTCTTTTGAAAAGTGCACCTGTGTGTGAAGTGCACCTTGATGTCGTACGAGTGACTTCAGGTTATTTTTTTTTTCTTTTTTCTGTTTTTGCTTCTGTATTGAATGTCTTAATTGCATTTACTTCACTGGGTGAAACGAATTTGAGAATGATATTTGTTGAGTTAAGAGCCATTGCCTTCATGTACGCTAGACGATGTGCACATGCTATTTACATATAGTACATAATCTAGAAAGAAAAAATATAAAAATAAAACATTTTTATTTTACATATGAGGAATAAGTTCTTTTCCAGAATATTGCTTTTAATCCTTTGGGATGAGATAATATTTATATTGAGTGCTTGGTTCATGTATCTTAAGTTTTGGAAATTGGAAGGGTAGTTCATAAATTAGGGGGTTTCAGAAGTTTTAGGGAGTATAATGTATAAGATTATTTTTTATTATTATCTTATTGTTGTTATTATTATTCGTGCTTCTTCAGTTTTGGAAACTTAAAGGGTAGTTCATAATATAAAGGATAGTTCATAGATTATGGAACCTCAGAAATTTATTTAGTAGGATTACTCTCATTATTATTATTATTGTTATTATTATTTTGAACATCGTACATGGACTCTCCACAAATTATTATATTATATTATATAAAAATTATAATAATTGACAATAATGTATAATAATTGCATGGTGTTACAGCAAAGTGGTGTGATACTCTATTCCATATCCAGAGATTTTAGGGAGAACTACAATAACTAACCTTGATGTTTTGACCTAATTACAAAAAGACTACTAGCTTTGAAAATTACAAAAACCTATTGAGGTTTACACATGTCTTGCATTTTGCACCTACAGTTTGCGGAGCCGAAGGAAACCGCTGACGTAAAATACTCACAATTGTATGATCTATACCCATGATGTACGTGTTGATTTTACATTATCAATCACATAGATGACTATAGCAATTATCTTGACTCATTGACTCATCACCATCTCACGACATGTAACGGGAAAAACCTATAGTGTTGATGATTTTGGAATTTTATCCCATCTCTCCTTCATATGAAGGTTTCGACCTGAAGGACATTCGGCGTGAAATTTTGCCACTTTTTTTTTTTTCATGAAATATAGTGTTAACTAATTTTAGACAATTAATTGGCACTATAACGATCGTGCCACCAGCCCCAACATAGTGATTGAGATTAAGGTGCAGTTGATGATGATGATGATATCGATCAAATTTTTAAAATATGAAAATTAAACCTAACTTCTCATTTACATCTTACAATACATCCTCAACTTTATAAAATACAAATATGATGTAACCAAAACAAAAATGTGTGGCTATTTGTAATAATTAAAAATGTTGAGGGTGCAAATGTAAAATATTTCATGATATCAGCAATTTCAAACTGTCCCAGTAGATATTGCCTCAACGTAGAGAGAGAGAGATATGCCTTGCTGCGGGGTAGTTGGGCAGAGTTTTGCTTTACTAGTGTACACAAAGCGTGGGATTAGTTACCCCCCAGGGTGTACTTTATCCGCCTTGTTATTAGCTTTCTGACTAACTGAATAGGCTCTTGTCAATTCTTTCTCCTCTTATGATATTCTGAAATTTCAAGTTTGTGAGATTTATCACTCCTAAATGCAGCCGTGGTCTTCTTAGTAGATCTGACTCAAGCACCTAGACTTAGCTTAGCTATTCTACTCGTGTTTATGAAGGTTTGATTTTCTTCGTGGCTCTATCTTCTTTCCTCTTCCCATTCAAAAGGGTCCATTCTAACGGGCTTGGATTCAGTAGCAGCTGAGTCGATAGCTGGGGATTCGGGAACAGTAAGAAGACAGCCCCTTGCTAGTAGAGAGTTGGAACCTATGGGAAACTGCAGTTAAAGTCTTAAAAGTATCTCCCTCACAGGAAGTAATAACTGCTTTTAACAACATATCGTTATCTGCAAATAATTTTTGATGTGAAAATGCAGAGCCCCTATTTTCATTCTAAAACTCACCACGGGCAGATAGCCGTGATTGCAGGTCTGGTGAAAGACAACTAGTGTATGAACAAGGGGAAGGATTTTGGCAGGTTGGGGAAAAAAGTAAAACTAAATCAAATCCTGTTTTTCGAAAAATCATTAGGTAGAGATAATCATTTGATATTATTTCGATTAGGGTGTGTTTGGCAGTCTAACTCAAAAGTTAGTTGTTGGATGATGAGCTAGCTTATTGAGATGCTACTCTCCGTTGTGTTTCAAGAAGTTAGCTTATAAAGCTAGTTTATGTCATACCAAACGAGGCTTTTTAAATAAGCTCAAAAAATAAGTTGGCTTAGAAACTACTCATTTTTTGCCAAACATACACTTTAGTGCATTCATGTTTCCGCACATTCTTCCAAACTCATTACACAGTGATGCCTAAGTCGACTTAAATAGTTAAATCTGTTTGTGTTCCTCGTTACAGGTCGGGTGTACAGATTGAGGATTCCTAGCTTGAAATATTTGGCATCCTTGTCGGTTTATGATGCTTCCAACCCAACTAAAGATTGGGGATTTCCACAATTGTCCATAAAAAATCACACACAGAAGTTGTCCGAACATTCGGAATCTCAAAACTTGGAAGGTCTTGACATTCGGAAGGACAAGTCTGTGCCGTCGCTAAAGCTTGGCCCATCTAATAAGGTAACTTACTATTAGCAGTTGCATTTTTTCTTTCATCTGATGGTATGTTGACAGTGCAAAGTATCTGCATATAACGAACAAATATTGGTGGTTTTCTAACTAAGTTCTTTCCGTTGTTTTAGGGTCGCCTAAAATAATAATAATAATAATAATAATAATAATAATATTAATAATAATAATAATAATTCGAGGTTTTTAAATCAAGGAAAAGTATGAGAGCTATAGGAGACATTTTTTTTTTTTTTTATATTTTTCTGTTAGTGAAAAATAATGAAAAGAAAAGAACATGAGAGAAGGAATGAATTTTTGCGACTGTGATTGGATACGAGATGAACATGTAATGATGAAAGTTGGTTAATATAAGAAATAGTAAAATAATTATTGGATATAATATAATTGATGATTTGTGGGAGTAACTGAGGTAGTGAAATATGAGGGAAAATGTGCATTAATGAGAGTGAATGTTATGGTTTTCTTGAAAGAAAAAAATTGAGAGTGAATGTTATGGTTTTCTTTAAAGAAAAAATATGAGTAGATGTGATTGGTTAGATAAAAAGTGAAAGTGAGTAAATATTGTACTTTCTCTGTTCGCTAACTACCTTAAGTGTATAACTTTGACCATATTATCTTCAACTATATATTAAAAAAAAAGTAATATTTTGAAAATGTACATTGAAAAATACATACAAAAACATCTAACATGCTAACATATTAGCAGAAAAAGTAGGACCGAAGGTTAGTATATGAATTTTACTCCTCGCCCCTATATTCTCTTTCCCTTTAGATCTCATTGGTCTTGGATAGTAGGATCGCATATACCGAGATCGAGCTGCTGAGCGAAGAGCTTTGCATGGTGGATTTGGTGTGGGTCCGGGACAAAAGTACTCGATCAACGGCTCTGATTTCGTTCCGTCGTCTCCTACTTTACAACCTGAAGAGGCGGCAGCTGAGGCGTTGAGCATTTCGTTTGGGACCGGAAGTTATGCCAGGAAAATTCTAGAAGGCATGGGATGGAAGGAGGTAAATATTTTTCTGAGACGTGTTTTTCTTTTAAGAGTTTGTTTTTCAGTTTGGAGAATTTTGTCCGACCTTTTTTCTCACAACCTCACACAGAATCACTATTTAACATTTGTGTTCATTACCAAAAAAAAAAAAAATGGTTTACATGTCTTCAGATTCAGTTTAATTACAAAAAAAAAAACGGTTATTATTTAAAATTACAAATGCACCCTTTTGATTGGTATTTCTTTCTATTACACAAAAAATTCTTCCTCCTAGCATTTGGCAGCCAAGTACAAATATCAAAACTTCAGTGGGTAACTGGATTTTTTTTGGTAATTAAACTAAACCTTTAGGGTAGTCTTGTAATTAATCGTTGTTGTAAATATGTTCTTGTTTACTACAGGGGGAGGCACTTGGGTCGAGCATGAAAGGTTTGATTGAACCGTTGCAAGCAACCGGAAACAAGGGAACTGCTGGTTTGGGTTTTGATGATGGCAGAAGGAAGTAATTCCCAATTTAAGATAGCAATGTACTTTAGACTCGTTAGGATGCACTAGTTGAGTTGGTATATCCCACAATGTGCCTCAGTGCAAGATACATACCAGTCGTCGCTTCACATCTAGTGTATAACATAACCATATCGAAAATATAATATAATCACAACGGGTATGTAATTGTAAAATTGCAATTGAGTGAAAAAATTACGCATGGTGTATCACAACTGATGCACCAGGAATGGCACGTCTGCATTTCTGTTATTTTTGAATTTTTTTTCTTTTCTAATATTTCCTTGTGAATTTGTGATGTAATTCCTGCAAAATAACCGTCAGGAGACATTTAAAATCACCATTCTAAAACATAAGGTAAATGGTTATCCAAAATTATGCATTTGAATACCAGTTATTTGTTAAAATAATTCCATTTATATTTACTTGCAATTAATAATTAAATTATTTGATAGAAGCATTTGGATATCAATTCAAATCATGATTCTCGTAATTATTTTGATGTCAATAATATTTTTGTAATAATTTTATAAAACATATAAAAAAAAGGAATACTAGTCTTAAATTATGATGTATATCTTTAGTTGCTGGTAAACCCCCAAGTGATAATTCCCATCTTCCAGGAGCATAATTGATGAACTAATAGTTTTTACATAATCTTTTAATATTAAACTCCCTTGACATTTTTTTTTCTATATTATTACAAATACATCATATTAAGGCAAAATTGAAAAACTTTTAGAAGGATTATTGTTAGTTATAATTAAACTAATCTCTTTTTTTTTTTTTTTTTTTTGTAACTATCCACACCAAGGCTGATGAAAAGAGACTGGAATTAATCTAAATATCTGACCCAAATAGCAAATAAACAAAAATAGGGGGGGGGGGGGTCCTAATTGCAAAATTAGTACAGCAACTTCAGTTCAACTATTGGTTTTCAGTATGCACAGGATTCATTCCATCACCAATGGCGTTCATATCAGTAGCTAAATCATTCTGCTCCCCTCCGTTGCCACTCTCATTTTTTAATCTTCGGATTTCGTCGTCCTTTTCTTCTAGTTTCTCTTGCAAGATAACCACCTGTAAGTTGTAACGAACGTAAATCAAAAGTTAACTCGTCGAGAAACAAGCAAAGTACCATTTATATAGCCGTGCAAAAATGGTTTAAATTTCAAATATTTGATGGGAAAATAATAATAGTAATAATAATAATAATAAAGGCGACTCCCGCAAAATAGGTCAAAAAGACCATTTAATGTGGGTATTCGGACCATCGTAAACGGGCATTGGATGTCCTGATTTTACGTAGTGCCTAAGGCTAAAATTATAGGGAGGAAAAGAAAGTACCAATTCATTTGATCTATCAACATCACCGGTCAGTTTATCCATTTGCCTGCATATTCCTACAGGAAATATGAAAGAATAATTAATAGTGACATACATTCATATTAGAAAACTGCAGACGATAATTCCTTCTGATTACTCGAACGCGAAGAACAATAATAATAATAATTAAAAAAAAAAACGTAAATATTGTTATTTTATTTGGGCAATGTGACGATATAAATACCGCCGAGAACGTAGCGGTGCTACATAATCCACCCATCGCATTCACTTCTTTTGGAATATAAATATTCGAATTGCGGCGCTCTTGCAAAATAAGGGTACAACCACAGAAAATGACACAATTTAACGAAGATTTAATATGTATTACTATACAGCAATTGCATGGCACTACAAAATAATCAGAAAGAAAGGTGTTAAAACTAACCTTCAAATTGACTTCTGAGTTCGGAATTTTGAGATTTTTGTAAAGAAAGCTTCATTGCCAGCTCATGCATCTACCAGAAAAAAAATACATAAACAGCTGAGTTCAATCAAGATATATAATCATAGAGCCTGAGGCGAGAGGTGTAGATGAAAATCGCCTTTTAAGCCCCAAAGCGGGTAACATTAGCAAGGGGCGCCTTAGTGCGCCTAAACGCGCCTCTGCAGTAGATATTTCTTTTTGTTTGTTTTTCTATGTATTTTCGGACAATTTTAAGTTGCCTTTTCAGGACACTGTCCCGCTTAAAGTTCGACTATGTGATGTAAGTGTGTGGAAGTTATTGATTTAAAGCTTAAGAGACAAAAAAGGGTGAACGTAAAGCTTTAAACGCGCCTCTGTATTAGATATATTTTTTTTGTTTTTCTATATGTATTTTCAGGACAATTTTAAGTAGCTTTTTCAGGATACTTCCCGCTTAGTGTTTGACGGAAGGTGTGTGATTTTGGTACTTAAAGGTTGACTGTTTAATGTGAGTGTGTGGAAGTTGTAAACATAAAGCTTAAAGAGACAAAAAGGGGTAAACGTAAAGCATTAAGCGGGACGAAAGGAGTATTAATCTGTTAATTGTTTTTGTGGGTAGTTATATCTTCTTCTCATTATGTGTTTATAAGTTTTATAATTTATTAATTTTAATTTTTACTTTTTCCACGTACCCCCTTGTGCCTCAGACGATAGGAGGCCTTATCGCCTTGGTGAGCCTTTCCCCTTTAATAGCTTTCCATTATAAATAAAAAATAAATCAATACCTTTCCTTCATTAGCTTGGCTACCAATCTCCTCGTTCTCTTCCTGCAGAGTCCTGCATTTTGCCATTAACATCGTTCCCATCTTACTTTGTGGGGTGAAATGGACAGCAGCGCTATTGTCTTGCAACTCTTTAATTTTCTTGTCCTTCTCTTCCACCAAATTCTGATGACAAAAAAAAAAAAAAAAAAATCAGCTAAAATCGCTTCATGGACACAACACGGCATACTGAACAGTGAAAATTCAACCTCAAAGGCTCATACTCAAATATGACTGAGGTTTTAATGCGCTTATCCTTAATCGGAATTTAATCACTACTGGACTAACTTCATCAATAGTTTCAGTAGACACAATGACCAGTTCAGACTTCTGATAAATTACCAAATCTAAATTTCGATTAGGGGGTTGAAAAGTTGGCCATTGGAATTAGGATTCTTGATCCAAGTAAAAAATCAAGAATTGCAGCAAGCCATTTGACATCGACACGGGCCAACCAAAATAATAAACAGTGTACCAGGATGGTTTGTTTAGTGTATATGTGCCGATCCAGAAAAGTAAAAGACTTGATAGAATACTGGCATAAGCAACCAAAATAAATAAGTTCTCACTTGTATTTGCAAACACACATAGTTACAATAATCACCTTCAAAACCGTGAAGAAGTAAAACTAAGATGTGCAATTTCAAAAAAGTAATTCTCAGTAGTAACCCAACAAGGAAAATTATACTCTATTTCATATCATCAATGTCAACATCATGTACAGTCTATTACTCTTGGCAGCATCTAATGATTCTATTCTACCTCCCACTGATAAGAATTTACCCAAAGAGTCCACATAAACAACTTAAAAGCAAAGTTTTGATCTTCTCTAACACTAGACCCGGCAATTTGCCACACGACACGAAAATTTAGTGTTCGTGTTTGCATTTTTAGTACACGAACACGAAAGTACACGACCGAGATTTAGTGTCGGTTTTGTGTTTACCCTTTGGGTACATGACACGACACGAGGTACACGATATATATATATATATACACCATAATTTAAAATTGTATATTCAATTTTACAAACACATATATTTTATGTACAATATACAACTTTTAATTTTAAAAGAACAACCTCACAAATCAACAGTCAAGTAGCCAACTATTAAAATCAAATAAACTTTAAATATTTCGTGTACCAATTCATGTACAAGTTCGTGTTTGTTTCCTGTAAATTTCATGTTTTTTCAATCGTTTCAATTTCGTGTACTTAATGTCGTTTCGTGTCGGGTCGTTTTTCTACCGTGTCGTGTTCGTGTCAACAGATTGGGTACACGACTTGAAATCGTGTCGTTTTTGGTTTCACCCACCAAGTACACGAAGTACACGACACGAATGTACACGACACGAACGATTTTCCAGGTCTATCTAACACACTCCTCAAAAAGTAACATGAAAACGACATAGGAACTCACATTTAGGCTAGCATGTGATGACATTATAAAAGTGTATAGAGGTCGTTTACATAGACAAGGTGGTGCAGCAGTGATTAGGGGCTGTACGGGCTCTAAACTCGTGGGCTTTGGCAAAGCCCAGTATAACCCCATCTTATTATGGGCTTTAACTTCCAAAGCCCAACATAGCAAGGTTCCTGCGGGCTTATATTTTGTCGGGCATTGGCATATTGTAAAACTTATCATACCCTGTCTCAATTAATATATACTAATGTTAGAGTAATGTAACAAAACGTTGTAGTATTACCAATCGTGGGCCGGGCCGGGCCTACCAGGCTTAAGGAAAGCAAGTCTCCAGTTCAGCACAAGCACACAAGCTTCTCTAAATTTCAAACCCAGTACTATTTAAACTCCGCAGACACGAGCTTCACGAGCCGATAGGTGGGTTTACACATCCCTCGCAGTTATTCATTCACATGAATAATTGTTTCAAGCAGAGGATTGTCTAATGGTATAGAAGCATTTTTATCATTTTTTTTTTTCGAAATGGATTATGTACTATATTTAAATGAACCAAGCATAATTACTATTGTGATCCATGTAGAAGATAAGTCTAATGGTATACAAGGGATTTTATCATTTTCTTTTTCAACTGGATTTGTAATATATTTAATTGAGACAAACATAAGAATCCAGATGAACTTTGTTAGGAGCCAATAAAAAAGTTAAAAAAAATATTATTCTAACAAGTAAAAAGCCATTCTGTAATGAGATAATTCAGTTTTTGAGTAGAACCCAAAAGAAGCACCTTTAATCGTGTGAACTCTTCATGGATAGCTGGATCTAGCAATAATCTCCTCGCCTGTTAAATTGATATTATCACTTTAACAACAAATAACAAAACAATCCAGACGATGCATATTGCATTTGTTTCCTCAAGCTTCGTTTCCAGTTTTTGAAAATGGTGAAACGGCAAATAAATATATTACATTGCATTGACTAGTGATGGTAATGCAGCAATAAGAAAGCCATATACAGGAAGGCATCATTTCCCGACATACCTGCATGGATGGTGGTTTCAACTGAGCTCTCATATCTCGAAGAGCAGACTGTATCAAAGTTAAAAGAAGAGAGTAGGACAGGGATAAAGCACGAACCAGCAGCGAAAATTAGTCCTAATTAAACTTAATTAAAAAAGCGAAAAATAGTCATAAATGACATCAAATAAAAATTAAATTCACGAAACGGAGAAAAAAAAAAAGCAATGCAGGGAAAGGTTATTTTATACTTCCACGTTCTCGTTTTACTTACAACAGTTCACTGTTTCGCACTATTCATATATTAACCTTAGATCGTACTTCTTTCTACTACTATAAAAAAACAATATTAGCATGTAAGATGTTGAATCTGTCTCAATGTATATTTCCAAATATTATTATTTTATATTT
The DNA here is from genome assembly GCA_033398695.1 of Orobanche coerulescens. Classification (NCBI taxonomy): domain Eukaryota; kingdom Viridiplantae; phylum Streptophyta; class Magnoliopsida; order Lamiales; family Orobanchaceae; genus Orobanche; species Orobanche coerulescens. Next base: position 2,666,467 of record CM065808.1, read on the forward strand.
TTTACTAATATATAAATAAAGAATTCAATGGTTAAATATGTACGTCGAAACTGCGACCCATGACAATGTTGCAACTATAAGTGAACGAAGGTAGTATGACTATCTCTATCACATGGAATAAGAATTGTAACATTATTCACCAGATAGAAGACCGCCATTTGCAACTGTAAGTGAACGAAGGTAGTATGACTATCTCTATAACATGGAATAAGAACTGTAACATTATCCATCACACAGCAGACCGCCATGATGATGGTCATGGCATCAATCATGTTCAAGTTGCACTCGACTGGAATTAAGATACAAATTTCATCAGTATACCCATTTCAATTTCATGAAGAAATCCATGGCTTAAATAGCGCGATTCCTAGCGGACTATAGCACGTTACAAACCTTCAGCACGCCTTAGCACAGCCCTTATAGTATTTTGCACAAATAGCGTGCGCTATTTGCTCATGTAGAGTGCTATTTACGCTATAGTTTATGCTATTACGCTATTTGGGCAAAAACTTGTAATGTTTGTGAAAAAATTTAGACGGTCGGAGAACATAGATTTTTCAAGGCAAAAGGTCTTTTTGTAACCCGCTCATGCAAATTTAGTCAATCTTCACACTCATCGAATGAAACGAAGAAAACATCCATAAAAGCTTCGAAGAAGGCTCGAGTACTCTGAGACTGAGAGGTACAATTTCTGGTCTCTTAACTCAAGGAGTTGCGCGTCTCTTGGTATTGCACGATAATTTTCTGGTATAAATATATTTTTAATTTATTTATGGTTGTATGGTTAATTTTCTCGTTGATTTACTAATATAGATATGTTTTTATTTCTTAAAAACACGCTCGAATAGCTTACGCTATGCGCTACGCTATTTATGCTACGCTACGACATAACAAAAATGCTACACATGAAAAACCGCTATTTAAAACACTGGAAGAAATAAATTGATCTCAACATACAAACTTTTAGAGAAACCATTCCACCTTAGGCCCGATTCTCTTCACCTGATTTTTGTTTAAGTTAAAATTATTTTACAGAAAAAACTGATGTTAACTGATTAAAACTAATTTTTACTGAGTGAAACTGATTTTTACTGATTCATAGTGTAATTATTTTATTTTATGAAGTTTCTAATTTTAACTAAATAGAACTGAACTTTAAAGAATGGAATCGAATTTTACTGATTAAAACAGATTCTTACAGATCAGAACAGATTTTTACTGATTAAAACTTCATTTTACTGAACATTATTTTTTTTAATTTGAGGAGAACAGGGCTTTAAGAATATCTCATCTTCTTTGAAGTACAAAATAAGCATGTACTTAAGTTTAACATGTGACTTGTGAGACAACAATGTGAAATGCATGCATGCCTGCGGTTGATGGTGAAAGTGCAACTAATATTCTAACCTTCAGCTCAGCTATCTCCTGCTCCCGTTTAGCAAACGTCACAATGAATGCGGCTTCTTTTTTCTTTGCTTTCTCAAGCTGATAATAAAAATAAAATTAAAAATACATAAATAAGCAAAATCGAATGCAAAAATTCAGATTTAAGGGTTTCATATTCCAGACATACTTGCTCTCGCAGAGACTCCTCAGACGACCTCAGAGTCTGAAGGTAGTTGACCACTAATCTTGGTTCTAACAAAGAAACAGAAGAGCAAGTTCCCTCAGACAAAAATGAATAATTGAGAAAGTGTTGAAAGCTTCAAATACTATACACTAAAAACAAACCGGGAGTTGCGCCTTGGGGTATGAAGGATTCATTTTGGAAAGCAGAGTGCCAGTTCTGAATCTCAGACTTAGCATCTTCAAGTTTCGTCTATATTAAGCAAACCAAAAATTTACCATTTAAAATAATATCACCATTGGACAAATCTATATTACCAAATTATGGACACGAGACTTCCATATAACTCTTCAGTTAATTTGGCTTAAACAGCATTTCCTATGCAAATATGAAAAAAATGCCAGAAAGTAAATTCGTATAAAGATAAAATCGGAAAAAAATAATGAGACTGGAGATATTATATACCTGGCATTTTGAGAGTTCATCTTGACAGTTCTTTAAACTACAAAAGAAAGCAGAGAAACAAAAAGGGCCCAAAAAGTGACATAAGATTAGCATTAAATTTTGTTTTTTTATCATTAATAAGTACTTTGTATTAAATGGACTCATCTAAATCCAAAGAAGATAAAAGGGCCATAATTTACTAATAAACAATACCTCTCACGAAGAGATAGAATCATCCCAGTTGCCACTCCTGGAGCAGTTTCCTCTACTTTCTGGTTAACCTCAAGTGTCGAGACAAAAGAGTCAATTAAATATATAAAACCATATACTAGTAAAAGCAAGGGCAAAAATGCCTGAACAAATTAACAAATAAGAAAACTCAAACATTCAATCATCATCATCAACAACAATTGCACCTTACTCCCAGCTATGTTGGGGTCGGTGGCATGGATATTATAGTGCCAATTAATTGTCTAAAATTAGTTAAAACAATAATTCATGCAAAAAAATATAGTGGCAAAGTTTTACGCTGGATGCCCTTCTTTCATACAAAGAAAAAATGAGATAAAATTCCAAGACCGATCATAGGTTTTTTCCAGTTACATGGAAAATATCATAAGATGGTGATGAGTCGAGACTAAATAATGCCCCGTTATTTTCTTATGTTTCAACATAATAGGGTTACAAGGATATGCACGCAGTCTCAGAACATGAATCTTACCATAAATTGCAATAGCAACTAAAATACCAAGCTACGACAATAACTAAGGAATTATGGGCAGATTTTGCAGATAATCAAATTCTTTAAGTGAAAAGCTGATGTCTCAACCTAGACAGAAGAGGTCCAGTGCAGAAAACACATCATAACAAATCAAATACAATAGACGATGATGTAAAATATCTTGAACTTCTAAAGCAGTAACAGAAGTACATGGAACCTTTTTCGACTCAAAAATATCATCTTCATCATCGTCAAGATCTCCAAAGCTTCTCTTGTTACCTAGGAATCAAAACCACATTCTCAACAACAAAAATAGCATCAAGCGAAAATTAGCTACATATAAATTAACTCAATTAATCTCGTAAGTTTAAAGAACCTGAACGTCTTCCAGCATTTTCTCCCGCAAAATCGCCTCCAAAATCATCTTCCTGACAAATTTAAAATAAAAATAGTACAATAAGCAAAAGTACATAAAATCATAGGAATTGCGATCGGAGAAGTCGGTTGAATAGATGGTGCTCACGTCGTCGATGGGGCCACGTAATGCCATTGGAATTTGATTTTTGAATTAGGGACTGAAATCTGAAACCCTAGTTCAGGAAAATCAGAGATGTGTAGGATTGAGAATGTAGGCTTAGTCAGCGAGTTTTAGTAAAGAAAAGAATACGAAGCGAAAGAAAGTTAAGAGAGAAAAGAAGAGAAAGGAAATTGAAAGGAAATTGTATTTTGTGTTCTTCGGTTCGAAGGAAATGAAAGGAAAATTAATCATTTTGTTCTTTTCTCTCCAAATCCTTCCAAATCGGAAGGAAAGTTAGATGGAAAATTTTCCTTCCATTTCTTTCCGTTTCTTTTCATTAAAAAAACTCAGGAACACCAAATATTTTTTCTTTCTTCTTATTTCCATTCATTTCCCTTCTTTTCTCTCGTTAAGTTAAACTCGGAAACTAAGCGGTAAGGAGAGTCACACAGGAACAACGCCGAGTCAGAGGGTTCCAGGGAGTATACCTTATAGTCTTGGGGGCTGTTTGGCGGTGCACAATGGGAGATGCCAGAATAGTTGGGAGGCTCTGTATGGTAAATTTGGTTGTTTGGTAACGGTTCTGAATGGTAACACTGAATGGTAACAAATTACTATTTTACCCTTATGTATAAAAGTAGCGATTAAAAATCTAATTTTTTTCTCCCTGCGTACCAAAACCTCTCCTTTTTATAAATAAAAACCCTAATTTTTATAAACAATTGTGTATAATATTTTTAAATTTAATTCATTTAAATTAATAATAATAATTATTATTATGTATAATATTTTTAAATTTAATTCATTTAAAATAATAATTATTATTATTATGTATAATATTTTTAAATTTAATTATTTAAAATAATAATAATTATGTATAATATTTTTTAATTTAATTCATTTAAAATAATAATAATTATTATTATTAAGTATAATATTTTTTAATTTATTTCATTTAGAAAATTATAATAATAATTGTGTATAATATTTTTTGAATAAATTCATTTAAAAAATAATAATAATAATTATGAATAATATTTCTTAATTTAAGAGGAGGGGTAAATATGGAAATTATTTGCCTCTGAATGGTTGAGAGAGGGTAAAAACCAAACCAAACCAAACATACCCAGTATTCCCGCTCAGAGCAGGGTCTGGGGAGGGTAAGATGTACGCAGACCATGCCCCTACTTATTACGGTAGGGAGGTTGTTTCCGTGAAGACCCCCAGCTTAATGCACAGCAAATATTGCGTGAAAAATACAAAGGGCAGCATATGATCGAAAAAGCTCAATACCATACCCGAGTCCATGGCTTAATCCACATGGGACTTACCTAAGAGGAATTTGGCTACTTCAGTTCCGATGAACGCTGCTCAAACAGAAGAGAGGTTGACTCCGCGCACAGCTCCCTGTAAAAAATACACCACACGCAAAAGGCAATAGGATAAAATATACAATAAAAGTAAAAATGTAATGCTCTAGGTCAAAGCTAACCGAGACAACCCAACCCTGAGGCTCTCAACTACAACACCACTCCCAACTAAAGAATCCACAACTCTCATCTCGCGCCTCCAAGCGCACCTATCAACAGTCATGGTCTCGGAAAGGTTTAAGGCCTTCAAATCTAATCTCAGCAGCTCCTCCCACGTCCTCCTCGGTCTGCCTCTCCTCCTCTCCCCGACAACCAATAAACTCTCGATCCTCCTCACCAGAGCAGATGCCTGCCTCCTGCGGACGTGACCAAACTATCTCAATCTCCCTTCTCTAACTTTCACTAAAATGGTCGCCACTTCTAGCGCGTTCCTGAAGACCCCGTTCGAGATTCTATCTAATATTATGCGACCACACGACTAGCGTAACATTCTCATTTCAGCCGCTTCCAACTTGCTCTCAAGCGACTTATTCATCGTCCAACATTCGGAGCCATACAACATTGCAGGTCGAATTGTCGCTTTATAGAATTTACCATTCAACTTTAGAAGGACTTTCTTGTCACACAGGACCCCTGTCGCTGCTCTCCACCTTAGCCACCCCGCCTTGATGCGATGAGTGACATCATCTTCACACTCACCTTCCTTCTGAATGATCGAACCCAAATACTTGAACTTATCCGTACGGGGTACGATCTGATCCGCAATCATTACCTCTACATCTTTCTCGTTGGCCTCACCACTAAAGTTACACCAGAGATACTCGGTCTTAGACCGGCTCACACGCAAGCCCTGGGATTCTAACTTAGACCTTCATAGCTCCAACTTCGAGTTCACCTCCCTCCTCGACTCCGCCACTAACACAATGTCGTCCGCAAAAAGCATGCACCATGAGACGCCATCTTGTATCCCCCGTGAAATGACGTCAAGGATCAGAGCGAAGAGAAGAGGGATTAGCGCCGACCCCTGGTGTAACGCACGTCCTAGCTTGGGAGTACATGTCTTGGATCGCCCTAACAAACGGCAACGACACCCTATGTAATACCCGTACTTTTATTGACTGTTTGACTCTGTCATCCTTCTTATTTTGTCGCTCTGTAAATTCTTGGAGATGTTGTTGATATTGTTATTGAGTTTCGTATCTCGTTTGGTTCTTGATCATGTCGTTTAGACCTTGCGGAAATGTTCTGTGCCAGAGATATAGCGCACGCTAGGCCTAGGCTAACACACGCTAATTCTGCTTGATTAGCGCACGCTAGCTCTGAGCCGTAGCGCGCGCTAAGAGGATCAGTCAGGTCAGAACCAGTATTTCGGACTGCTCTCTGGACTGGCGGATTAACGCACGCTAGGAGTTTGTTAGCGCGCGCTATCCATGGATAGTAGCGCACGCTAACATCCGGCCGTAGCGCACGCTACCGGGCTGGTCAGCAGAGGCAGTGAGGTTGCCAGGTTTTCTGGACTATCAGATAGCGTACGCTAGGCTTTGGCTAGCGCACGCTAAAGCTATTGCATAACGCACGCTAAACAATAGCGGTAGCGCACGCTAAGTTTTGAGCAGGCGAGAGGCGATAAGTTACGGACTCCAAGATCGGATGCCATATTTTGGGCTAGCGCACGCTAGGGACAGACGATTAGCGCACGCTAACGGGGCCGACAGAAGCCACTGGACTATCCGGTGACTTCGCTAGCGCACGCTAATGAAGGAGGCGTAGCGTGCGCTAGACTGGACAGATATAAATATGGCAGTTGACTTTATTTTCGTCATTTCTCACCTTCTTCACTCCTTTTCGACGGGAATCACTCGGGAGAGGCGATCTTAGGCGATTGGAAGCGATCTTCCTTCTAACAACAATATATTTGGTTGGAGAACAAGGATTTCTCAACATCTAATTCCTCCTAACGTCCGAATCAAGGTAAAAATTCTTAGAACCCTACCTTTTGGGAATTTTGGGGTTTTTCGTAGATTCGTCCGATTTACCCGCTTTGAAGCTTGAGAACTTTGAGATTATGATGTATCTATACCGTATGCATGCTTTTCCTACGATTTTTTGGTTTGGATTGTGCCGTTTTCGGACTTGTGAGATTTTGGACGATTTTCCAACCTCTAGTTGATTATCCGTATATCTTTATGAATCGTAGACGGGTTTCGGGGGTTTCTTCGTGTAATTTGAATATGGATAATTGATTATCATATTCCTTGCGAATCGTTTAGGTGCCGGAAGCGCGTTCTTGGACCTACCGAACTCATACCTTTTTCCATTCAAATTGTCGATGTCTCAAAGGCAAGTATATATTTATGAATGTGCGTTCTCGACTTTGAAAGTATGAAATATTAATGGCATGCTTATTTATATCCACTCCAGGACGGACCGACGGGTTCTCTGAGGGTTTCGTAGCCTCTGGTGCGATTCCATGGATAATATGAATTAACCACTCCGGGACGGACCGACGGGTCATCTGAGGGTTCCGTAGCCTCTGGTGCGGTTCCACGGTATTCATATATGTATTGATGTGATGCTATGAGATTTAGTTATTCCGGAATACTAGTCTTGAATTGATGAATTGACGGTTACCTTTACTTTATTGTTGAGGAGTATTGTGTTTCATACTTGATATACTTGCACTAGCTATTCGACGGCTAACCCCTTTATGGGGGAAATACGTTTTATGTATTTCAGGTTCTAGGAGAGCGGACATGCAGGTATCGGGTCGGCATGAAGATGGTGGGAAAGTGTGATACTGTGTCTTTCTTCCAGTTATGTTTGGAGTTTCCCATTCAGTATTGTTGTATTGGATTGGCTATTGAATACTCGAGTGTTGTTTTCCCTTTTCCTTGATGTTCCGGCCTGTGTTTGCCGAAGTATTGATTCGAGTTGTGAAGTTTGTGAATACATTGATTATGTTTTGAATACCTTTGTATTGTTCTTGATTCCATTGCATGTAGACCTCCTCGGTCAAAATTTATAGTTCCGCGTATGTTTAGCCTTGTGGGTCCCACGGCGGGGCTTACGGCGTTGTAATATTCCCTGAATAACTTGGGGGTGTTACACCCTCCTCTCTACTAGGCTCCTCCAAATAACATCGCGCGGAATGCTATCATAAGCCTTCTCTAGATCTATGAACACCATATGGAGGTCCTTACGTCGCTCTCTAAACTTCTCCATAAGGCGCCTGACGAGATGAATGGCCTTAGTCGTGGACCTCCCCGGCATGAAGCCAAATTGGTTCTCTGAGATCTCAACTTCTCTTCTAACCCTACATTCCACCACTCTTTCCCAAAGTTTCATAGTATGACTGAGGAGTTTAATACCCCTATAGTTGCTACAACTCTGAGCATCGCCTTTGTTCTTGAAAAAACGGCACGACAATACTATGCCTCCACTCCGTCGGCATCTTAGAACCTCTGAGGAGGATGTTGAACAGCTCTGCTAGCCACTGAACTCCGACTTCCCCCAGAGAAAGTCACACCTCAATAAGAATCTGATCCGGTCCTACACCCTTAGCTCTACCCATTTTCATTAGGGCACCCTTTACTTCCTCCTTGCTGATGCTCTCACAGGAACTAAACGAACGAGCAGAAGATAGACTAACTCCTTTCACTACCGAGTCACTACCCCTAACCTCATAGAAAGTTAAAAAAATATCTATTCCACCTCTCCTTAATAGCCACATCGTTCACTAACACTTGGCCCAAATCATCTTTAATAAACTTAACGGGACCCAGGTCGCGCCACCCTCTTTCCCTAGCTTTTGCTAGTTTAAAAATAGCATTCGCACCTTCTTTTGTGTCTAGGCGCTTGTACATCTCCTCGTAAGCCTCCCCTTTAGCCTTAGCCACTGCCTTCTTAGCCTCTCTTTTCGCCACCTTGTACGCTACAGTCTTCAAGATTCTCTCCTCCCCAGCACTAACCGACAAAAGCTCATTAAATAGCGCTTGTTTAGCTTTAACCTTCTTTTGGACCTCCTCATTTCACCACCATGCCTCCCTAGGTCCACTAGACCTGCCCGAATAAACCTCCACCACCTTCTCGCCCACCCTCCTAATAGCATTGGCCATGCTGGTCCACATAAGGTTAGCATCGCCCCATTGCAAAAAACCTCCTTCGCGGGTCAGAGACTCCTTGAATACTGCCGCCTTCTCACCCTTCAAATCCTTCCAGAGAATTCTAGGTCTAGCTACTCTAGCCCTGCTAACAACACGACCTCAACACCTTGCAGTCCACGCACGCCCTAGCATCACGACTGCGTAAAAGAAGGTAGTCAATTTGCGTGTTGTGCCCCCCACAACTGAATGTGAGAGAGTATGGATGCTTAATGGTTCAGATCTCTTTTTAACCATTAAGAGGTAAAAAAAAATGCCAAACAGTCGTGACCTCTTCAGAGGTTGGCTCTTAATAGTTACATTAAGAGTCAAACAAGCGGCCGCTTAGACCCGACAAATCAGTTGTTTCGTGTTGTTTCATGTCGTGTAATTTCATATTTCGTGTATTTTGGGAATATACACGAAAACGACACGAATTCGAACTTGTATCCAAAATTATAGCACAAACATGACACGGGTTAAACGACCCGACCCGACACGACCATATGCACACGATTTTTTTTCGTGTACCATTCGGTACACAAAACGAAACAAAACAAAACTAAAACGAATGGCAACCAAAACATGAATGTTTTCACGAAATTTTTAAAAATTCACATTACATTTTGTAATTTTAAAGTTTAGTACAAACAGAATTCATAACAAAAGATACTGAAATTTAAAGATAATAATAATTATATTAGAAAATTAAAAATTAAAAATTGTATATGGTATATAAAATGTATGTTTTTATAAAATTAAGTATAAAATTTTAAATTATGTTATAATATATATATATAATACTATTAATATTGATATCAATATTAATAATACAAAAATAATAATACTATAAATAATATATAATACTATTTATAATAATTATATTTATTAATCATAATAGAAATAATAATTAATACTAATTTAGATAACAATATATAAAATTTTATTTATAATATAACAATAATAATGATAAGATTAATATTAATAATAAATTTACTCTATATTATTGGTAATATTATTAATATCAATAATGATTCTCCTAGTAATTAACCTTATTAGAAAATGATATATACAAGAATAATAATAATAATAATATAGTAAAATAAAAGAGTTTATAATAATAATTATTATACATAAAAATAGTGATAATATAAACAATAATAAAAAATAAAAATTATAATAATATTTATTATATATAATATTACCTATAAAATAAATAATAGTAATAAAAAATAATAATATTGATTTTAAAGTTGAATCAATCAATCAAACAGGCGAATCAGTCTTGGCCGAATCTTCTTGAACTAAATTGAACTTAAGTGGAACTGATCAATCGAAAAATGCATCAAATTAAACTCAAAAGAACAGGGCGTTATGGTGGACATTATAAGCTAAAATATATTAATAATAAGTATTTAATAATGTTATAATGATTATTTATTGTGAAAGTTTGGAAGTTATAAATATAAAGATTCTAAAAAGATAAAAAAAAAAAAATGAATGGAACAGGGGGAGTACTGATTTAGTAGTTCTTAAATATGACAACCATCAGAATTTGATTAGTGCCAAATATATGTATGTACTTCAATTTTTTGGGAAATAATTTATAAATACAGGTTAATTTAGTTTCTACTCACTAATCCAATTACATTTTTCATCAATTAAATATATATTTTTATATTTTTTTCACCATTACCTACAATTTGTCACTTTCTCTTTGTATTTCTATTTTACCCTTTTCAAGAAGAATTATACAAATATAACAACAATCATCTGGATTTGGAAAGGCAATCACTCCCGGAATCCTATCTTGACTCACCTCACTCTCCAAAACAGTCATTTTGGTCTCTCTAGTAAACAAGTGGAGCATGATGGTTCGAATAATAAATTGCTGAAATATTGATGGAATACATTGTTAGGGTGGTATATATTAAATCATACTTTATATTTGTATCACCTAATTTTTTGTTCTTTATCTATGAGAATATTTAATTTATTTGTCACATATTTTGCATATTTATTCACGCTATGGTTATGCAAATGTTGTCTAAATTAATCTATATTGTAGATAATGTGGTGTGTCGAGTCACACAGAAGATCACATTATCGGTTCCTTATATAGTAATAATTAGTTCACAACCTATATAATATTAGACCGTTATGTGAGAGGTTGTAATATATGCTTGAGATTGGTTGGTCTTGACCATTAGCATATATTAGCGTATTCGGTATACGTTGAACAGGATCAAGGTGAGATAGATTCTTCTGTACTGACTATAAGAAGAACGTACATCTCGGACAATTATTATTTCTTAATTCTAGTGATTAATATTTAATTATATATATTTAATATTTATTGCTTTGATTTATCATGCGTGAGAGCCACAATGATTGACTCAATATGTTCGATATTTTGGGCAATATTATTATTTATACTAGAAATCGTGTCCCGACCAGTCGGGTTGATCATGTCCCTTGAGGCACCCGAAAGGATTATTATATTAAACCCTGCAGGTGGAATTAATTTTCCGATATAATAATAAAAGTCGAGTGGTATACTCATGTATAACACATTAATTAATTAAAAGCTGTCATTAGCTTAAATTAATTAATGGATATGGAATATCTTAAACACGGGAAATGATTAATTCAAAAGGGAGCCCAATTTCGTAATTTGGGATTTTGGTAGGAAGTGCAATATCAACCTTTTAGTGGACTAAGTTGATATTAATAGAGTCATCATATTAGGAAGAGTCCTAATGTTGGAAAGATGATCTCTATTGGGAGTCCTTACCTTATCCTCTTTAAGGTCCCTAGAGTAGCCCAAAACACCTATAAATAGGACAATGGGTTGACCGATTTTTTCACTTACTTATTGAACAAGAATTTCAATTTTTTTGTGTTTTAATTGTGGATCTTGACTTGTGTCTTTAATTCCACAATTTGATAAACACAAAATTTTTCTAAAATATCATCAAGAAAAATAGAGAGAAAAATCGAGATAGTCTTGAGGAACAATAGTGGTTCGGACGATCCCATACTGCAAGTCCAAGGTTGATCCTGTAGATTGTTGCCCACACGACATCCGGGCATAGGCGGGATAGAAGATCTTGAGGTAGAAACACAAGAAGATCGAAGAGGAGTACGTGGAGTAGCTCGATCGATCCAAAAGGGAATTTTCTACCACTTCGCTTCAAAGGTGACTTACCAATTCTACTGCGTAAATACGTATATTTAAATTATTAATTAATCTGTTTAATTAATTAATGGTTAAGCCTAAATAGATCCGCTATTTACGTTGGTTAGTTATGAAACCACATATATTCAAATCTAGAATATCGCTTCCGCTGCGTTTTATACTCCAACAATTGGTATCGGAGCCGGTCTTTAGGTTCTGTTCAATTTAATTAATTTATGATTACTTTGCTAGCAATTTAAATATTCATATAGTATGATGTTTGGAATATTTTTGCTAGAAATTATCTTGTAGGTGAATATGGTCCAATTATCATGGCTATGTGATTTTATTTATTTATTTACGCGTTTTTGTAATTTGGCATGGTTTTGAGGCATGTATAAAGTTTTTCCCTGAGAAAATCAACGGGTAGAATAGGATTTATTTTTCCCTTGTAATTTTGTTGTAAATTCGATGTATTTTATATCTGTAAAATTGTAATCGAGTTGGATACATAAAAGTGCGAAGGAAAAGAAGTCCAGCGCGATAAGGAGTCCCGATCGACGAATCGACCGAGACCAGGCAGCTGTCGATCGGACTCGGCCAAAGCAGCTGTCTCGGCCGAGCACTGCCTCTGCGGGGCGGCGTAGTGGAGTGCAGTACATCTGGGTCGGGCAGCGGGTCGGGTTGGCTGGTTGGATCGTCCGGAGTTTGGTCCTATTCGTTTATTCATCGTTCGTTGCTTCCGTTGGAGCACAATAATTTGAATTTGGAAATTTCTTGTGCAATTAATTTTGCATGGAAGAAAGTTTCTAAATTTGGCAATTTTTGTGCCCCAACTGGGAGGAGGTGACGAGATGCTTGAAGTAGTGGGAGCAAAAGAGCCGAGGATTTTCTCGTTACTCAAAACAAGGAATAAAATCCATGATAATTAGATTTAATTATCTAATTTTTATGTTGGTTTTTACTATTTTGATGAATGACATGTATGAATGTATGCGTGATATGCTTCTTGCATGTTAGGACGAAAAAATTAAAAACCTTAATTTTTCAAAATAACTAAGTGATTTTAATAATTGGTTTTTCAAAATTAAATTGCCCTTCATAATTGGTTTAAATTGTGAAATGATTAGCATGCGCGTTGACATTAGAGTCTTCCTCCACATCGGATGTGCTGATTATTGGCTCACTAGTTTTAAACTTCAATTAGATAGCAAAAAGGTGAATATTATTTTTTATGATAGGACCTCTCCATCTGTAGGACTATTATCATTAAATAATATTCTAAGGTTTGTTAAATTATGGTGTTCACTTAGGTGTATTAATTAATAAGCTCCCTGTCGGAGTCTATGTTAATTTAATACATCGCCAAGAGGAACCAACTATTAATTTTACTTGTCAAAACGCATCTTGACTAGATAGTAAAATTAAAGACGTTAAAATCTACTTGAAAAATGTATATGTAAACGTCCACACTAACGTGGCTTGCATGTGCGGTTTCTTGAGGTGTTGGTTGACTGCATATATATTGTGTTTTAAGGATTTTCAATATATTTTGCGTCGAATTATGTGATGAATGGTGTCTTAATATTATTCTCATATGTCTTTCAATCCACTAGCTGTTATTCTCAAAGAAAATAAACTTGATGGCACTAATTTTGCCGACTGGAAAAGAAATCTTGACATTGTCCTGACTGACGAGGGGCATAAATTTGTTTTAACTGAGGAAAGCCCTCTGGAACCAGAACCGGATGCCACTCCTGAAGAGTTGGCTTAATACCGAAAATGGAAAAGTCTGATGAGATGGCTCGCTGTTACATTTTGGCGTCACTGACAAATGTATTGCAGCATCAGACGATGGCCTCAGCCGCGAAAATGATGAAAATCTCACCGAGATGTTTGGTCATCAGAACCGAGCGGCTAGGAAAAATGCAATGAGGGTGTTGATGACAACCCAAATGTCTGAAGGGACTCCAGTAAGGGATCATGTTCTGAAAATGATGTCTCATTTGAACGAACTGAGCATACTTGGGGCCACTATCGATGCCGAGTCGCAGGTCGATATTATCTTGGGCAGCTTGCCACGAAGCTTTGAGCAGCTCCACCTTAACTACAATATGAATCGTAGGACTTACACTTTGGCGGAACTTCTGACAGAGCTTCAATCTGCCAAAGGTCTCTTCAAATAAGGTTATCATCAAATTCTTGCGGCAACCGGTGCTAGTTCTTCAAAACCCAAATGAGGAAAGAAGAAAAAGCAGGTTGGCCAGAAGCAAGTGGCAACCTTCAAAGATAAGGGCAAGGCTCCTCAGTCCAAGGCTCCTCGGTTCGAAGTAAACAAAAAGCCGAAGGGCAAATGCTATAAGTGCGTCCTAAAGGGGCATTTCAAGAGTGACTGCCCTAAGAAAGGTACGTCTCATGCACTAGTAGTCAAAATATGTTCGGCTGCCTGTTCTATCACTTCGTGGATAGTAGATTCGGGCTCCATTGATCATGTTTGTTATAACTCGCAGGGGTTCCAAGTAACCAAGGTACTTAGTGCGGATGAGATTACTATTAGCTGGGGCGACTATTCCAGGTTGAAGGCTGTTGCAGTGGGAGTCGTGCAGTTAAAATTTAATTATAGGTTTCTATTCCTAAATAATGTGTTATTAGTACCTCAATTTAGAATGAATTTAATTTCAGTTTCTAAATTGCGGTGTGATGGATATTCAGTTTCTTTTGAAGATAATGCAGTTATTAAAAGAAATGGTCAATATATTTGCACGAGTACTTATAATGAAGGACTTTATATCATTAATGCTGCACCAGCTCCCTTGCACAATTATAAATCACTTAATTCTTTGACTAATCCTAATAAAAGAAAAGAACCCTCGAGCATAAATCAAACATATTTGTGGCATTTATGATTGGGTCATATTAATCTTAGAAGGATTCAAATATTGGTGAGCGATGGCCCATTGGATTCACTCCAAGTTGAGTCATTTCCAATTTGCGAATACTGTCTAAAAGGGAAAATGACTAAAAGGGCTTTCCAAAGCAAAGAAAATTGTGCATAAAATGTATTAGAATTAGTACACACCGATGTATGTGGTCCAACGAACATCCATGCTAAGGGTGGTTTCGAATACTTCATCATGTTTATAGATGATTATTCGAGATATGGATACATCTATTTGATGCGACGTAAGTCTGAATTTTTTGATAAGTTCAAAGAATTCAAGGCTGAAACGGGGAAGCGTCATGGACAGAGTATCAAGTCACTACGATCCGATCATGGTGGCGAGTATCTTAGTGGAGAGTTTTTGGATTTCTTGGCACATGAGGGGATTACTTCCCAACTCACTGCGCCTGGTACACCACAACAAAATAGTGTTGCTGAACGAAGGAATCATACTTTATTAGAGATGGTTAGGTCAATGATGAGTTATTCTGATTTGCCTAGTTCATTTTGGGGATACGCCTTGGAAACAACGGCGTACATTCTAAACTTGGTGCCTTCGAAATCAGTTCCAAAAACACCCACAAAACTGTGGAATGGGCGCAAGCCAAGTCTAGGACATGTCCGGATTTGGAGTTCACCAGTACACGTGCTGAATAAGAAAGCTGATAAGTTGGCATCTCGTACATGAGTACGAGTGTTTGTAGGATATCCGAAGGGAACGAAGAGTGGCTTATTCTATAGTCCTAAAGATCAGAAGGTCATTGTTAGCACCAATGTCCGGTTCTTAGAGGAGGACTATGTAATAAGCCACAAACCTATGAGTGAGGTCATTCTAGAGGAACTTAGGGGCGAGATTTCGACAATACCAAATATACAAACATCTAGTGTACCACGTATCGACATTATTGTGATACGCAAACCAAGGACATGCCTCGTCGTAGTGGGAGGGTTGTTCGTCAACCTGGTCGTTTCATCGACCTGGGAGCGTCTTCGGACCACTTCCCGGACTGAGATGAAACGGATCCATGTACGTACAAGCAGGCAGTTCAAGATAAGGATGTTGAATCCTGGAAAACAGCAATGGAATCCGAAATGGGATCAATGGATTCTAATCAAGTGTGGGAGCTAGTAGAGCTACCAAAAGGGGTAAAACCCAATGGATGTAAGTGGGTCTACAAGCGTAAGGGAGGATCGGAAGGGAAGGTTGAAATCTTCAAAGCAAGGCTTGTTGCGAAAGGTAACATTCAGAAGGAGGGCATCGAATACGATGAGACCTTTTCGCCATGCTTAAATCGATCCGGATTCTCTTAGCTATAGCTGCGCATTTGGATATGGAGATTTGGCTAATGGATGTCAAGACTGCGTTCTTGAACGGGAGTCTTGATAAGGAAATCTATATGCGCCAACCTGAGGGATTCATTGCTGAAGAAGATGAGCACTTAGTGTGCAAGCTTAAGAGAGCCATTTATGGTCTCAAGCAAGCATCAAGGTATTGGAATATGCGATTTGATGAGGTCATTCAGTTGTATAGTTTTGAACAGTGTCCTAGTGAGGTTTGTGTATACAAAAAGTGCGATGGAAATGTGCTAGTGTTTCTTATACTGTACGTAGATGATATACTTCTAATTGGAAACAATGTGAAGGTATTATTAGATGTAAGGGTATGGATGTTTGAGCAGTTCGATATGAAGGATTTGGGAGAAGTCGGGCACATCCTTGGTATTAAGATTCTTTTGAGATCGCAAGAAAAGGATGTTGTGCTTATCTCAGGTATCCTATATCGATACGGTGCTAAAGCGGTTTAGCATGGAGAATTCCAAGAAAGATTTCTTACCTTATAGACATGGAATTCAGCTATCTAAGGCTATGTGTCCTAAGACACAGAAGGAGATAGATGACATGAAGTTGGTCCCTTATGCTTCGGCAGTGGGAAGCCTCATGTATGCTATGCTTTGCACCAGGCCTGATATCTGTCATGCTGTAGGCATGGTGGCGAGATATCAGTCGAACCCAGGACCGAGACATTGGATTGTTGCCAAGCATATACTCAAGTACCTGAGAAGGACTAGGGAGCATATGTTTGTATATCAATCGGATATTCTTTTTCCTTTGGGTTATACTGACTTCAGTGCGGACAAAAAAAAAAGTCGAAATCACCTTCTCGATATGTTTTCACTTTGGGAGATGGAGCCATCAGTTGGAGGAGTGTGAAGCAGAAATGCATAGCGGACTCTACCATGGAAGCCGAGTATGTAGCAGCCTCAGAGGTAGCTAAAGAGGCGGTATGGATCAAGTACTTCCTAAAGGATTTGGGTGTGATTCCTAAGTTGCCTAGGAGTATTACACTTTATTGTGATGATACCAGTGCGGTTGAAAATTCGAAGGAACCACGGGCCCACAAAGCAAGCAAACATATCAAGCACAAATATCATATCATTCGAGATTTTTTGAACAGGGGGAAGATTATTATCTCCAAGATAGCATCTAAAAACAACCTAGCTGATCCTTTCACGAAAAGGGTTGCCCTCAAAGTCATTTGAAGGGCATGTGGAAGGAATTGGTTTGAGATGTATGGCAGCATTGCTTTGAGTATAAAGTGAGAGATAGATAGACATAGTCTAGATAGTATACTTCAAAAGCATGTTTTGCGTATAAGTGGGAGATTGTTAGGGTTGTATACATCAAAGCATACTATATGCTTGTATTACCTAACTTCCCGGTCTTTATCTATGAGAATATTTAATTCATTTGTCACATATTTTGCATAATTATTCACTCTATGGTTATGCAAATGTTGTCTAAATTACTTTATATTATAGATAATGCGGTGTGTCGAGTCATACAGAAGATCACATTATCGGTTCCTTATATAGTAATAATTAGTTCACAACCTATATAACATTAGACTGTTATGTGAGAGGTTGTAATATATGCTTGAGATTGGTTGGTCTTGACCATTAGCACATATTGGCGTATTCGGTATACGTTGAACAGGATCAAGGTGATATAGATTCTTCTGTACTGACTATAAGAAGAACGTACATCTCGGACAATTATTATTTCTTAATTCTAGTGATTAATATTTAATTATATATATTTAATATTTATTGCTTTGATTTATCATGGGTGAGAGCCACAATGATTGACTCAATATGCTCGATATTTTGGGCAATCTTATTATTTATATAATAATTAATATTATAGCTAGAAATCGTGTCCCGACCAGTCGGGTTGATCATGTCCCTTGAGACACTCGAAAGGATTATTATATTAAACCCTGCAGATGGAATTAATTTTCCGATATAATAATAAAAGTCGAGTGGTATACTCATGTATAACACATTAATTAATTAAAAGTTGTCAGTAGCTTAAATTAATTAATGGACATGGAATATCTTAAATACGGTAAATGATTAATTCAAAAGAGAGCCCAATTTCGTAATTTGGAATTTTGGTAGGAAGTGCAATATCAACCTTTTAGTGGAATAAGTTTATATTAATAGAGTCATCATATTAGGAAGAGTCATAATATTGGAAAGATGATCTCTAGTGAGAGTCCTTACCTTATCCTCCTTAAGGTCCCTAGAGTAGCCCAAAACACATATAAATAGGACAATGGGTTGGCCGATTTTTTCACTTAATTATTGAACAAGAATTTCGATTTTTTTTGTGTTTTAATTGTGGATCTTGACTTGTGTCTTTGATTCCACAATTTGGTAAACACAAATTTTTTTTAAAATATCATCAAGAAAAATAGAGAGAGAAATCGAGATAGTCTTGAGGAACAATAGTGGTTCGGCCGATCCCATACTGCAAGTCCAAGTTTGATCCGGTAGATTGTTGCCCACACGACATCCGGACATAGGCGGGATATACTCTAAAAGATCTTGAGGTATAAACACAAGAAGATCGAAGATGAGTACGTGGAGTAGCTCGATTGATCCAAAAGGGAATTTTCTACCACTTCGCTTCAAAGGTATGAATTACCAATTCTACTGCATAAATACGTATATTTATATTGTTAATCAATCTGTTTAATTAATTAATGGACAAGCCTAAATAAATCCGCTATTTACGTTGGTTACTTTATGAAACCATATATATTCAAATCTAGAATATCGCTTTCTCTTTGTTTTATACTCCAACAGACCTTGGAATACAATCATTCTCCTTCTTTCAATAACAGCACAAAAATTGAAAGACTAGAGAACAGAATTTAAATCAATTTGAATGATTCGAGTGAAAAATCGAGTTAAATGATTCGAACGAAAAATTGAGTTGAATGATTCGAATGAAAAATTTAGTTTCTGTGGTCGAGATTAATTTGGATGATTCAAATGAAAAACCGACTTTCTGTTCCGCCAGAGTCGATAAAGATAGTTTAGAAAACACTATTCAAATCATCATTTATAAGTTCTAAACAAGAATCAATCATAAACCCTAACAATTAAAAAATTATTTTCACGATATTATATACCTTGATTCAGACGAAAAATGACTGATCACATCTCGATTCCCCAATGTTAAATGAATGAATGAAACCCCAACTATATGTTTAAATTAATGATATAAGAAAGAGGGTCGAGGGTAAGAAGCAAGGAGGAGAAAATTGGTGGGAAAACACTAATGATTCATATTTATACTTATTGTCCTTCCCAACATGGCTCACCATGCGGCGTTCACTTCATCGTGTTACTGGTCGTGTGCCAACAGCCTTACGGTGACCTAGCGACATGGCGTGCGCTTATCCGGGCAAGACGTCGTGCAAGATATGATAGTGACTCAGTCGAGGCCCCTAAACGACAAAATCCAGTGATATGATATTCAAAACACTAAATCAAATACATGTGATCATCGAATGATCTCGAATCACAACATATAAACACAATTGAATTACCAACAAAATGATAACACGCAACGATATCACATATCAAATACCTATAAAATCCAAAATCGGGATAAAACAAAATGACTTACTAGATAACATAAGCAAAAGAAGTCTCGAGTGCGAAAAAACAATAAAGATTGTTGAATGCGCTGTCGAGACGCGTCAAAATTAAATATTTATAAAGTTGTCCTTGTAACACCCCGAGATATTCGGAATAATTACAGCGCCGTAAACCCTTTAAGTAAGGATTTACAAGGCTGATTTAAAAGAAGTGTAAATATAAGACATCAATACTGCGGAAATTCAAGTTTACAAAACCATTCAACTGGTTCAACAAGTAATTAATACAACCATATCGAAATGATATTAATAAGACACGCGTACTCGAATCAAATCAAACAAATCACCAACAACAAACAAACATCATGAACCCCTTCGTCATCACGTCAGTCGTGGTCATTTCCCGCTCTCGGCTACCTGAACATCAAAACAAATGTCCACCCCCGAAGGGGTTAGAAAAACGATGTTAGTACAAGTATCATTTAAACGAATCAAATATGCATCAACAATACATAACGAGATACACCACACGGACTTCCGCTACCGGAATCCGATAATGCGAATCCACAAGATTCCATTAACACAACAAGGGTATTCCAATGATCCAGCGCCCTCAGCATAGATCCCAAGATGATCCCGTCAGACCAACACGAGGTGGAAATAACCCGTCCAATGATCCAGCGCCCTCAGCCTAGATCACAAGATGATCCCGTCGGACCAACACGAGGTGGACATCCGATCCAGCGCCCTCAGCATAGATCGTACAACGTACACAAATACAACTCATGCATACACATATGTCAAATCATTATGTTCATCAACATGAACATACAAATACTAGATAACGAATATCATGACAATTCAACAAATTAATTTCCATGTTCAACAACATGAATAAACCACAAACATGCTCAAAATATCAATTTTAACA
The DNA here is from genome assembly GCA_033398695.1 of Orobanche coerulescens. Taxonomy (NCBI): domain Eukaryota; kingdom Viridiplantae; phylum Streptophyta; class Magnoliopsida; order Lamiales; family Orobanchaceae; genus Orobanche; species Orobanche coerulescens. The sequence goes on from CM065808.1 coordinate 2,687,223, forward strand.
CATTACGATACTTGCCTCGAAGATGGCAAGAACAAAACACTTCAATGATCTCAACACACTCGAAGGCTGCCTCCTTCGATCAACTTAGCAAGCTCGAACCTTAACAAAAGAAATGATATACAAATCATCTCAAGTCGAACGATCGTCTAACAATTTGATCTACGGCCCAAAAGCTCAAAATATGTAATCTGCCTGAACCACTTAGCGTACGCTACGTACTCTACGTAGCGTGCGCTAAGCCTGCCTGTTAGCGTACACTATCTTCTAAGCCTAGCGTACGCTAGCCATAGGCTAACAGTACTCTCTGATCAGTCGACTGACTCGGCTGATATCATAACCTACGCTACGTACTAAACGTAGGGTGCGTTAGCTTATCCCCGATAGTGCACGTTAACTTACATATGTTAGCGTGCGCTAACCGTGCATGGCAGATTACTACTGACAGAAAACTGGATTGAATGGTGATGAACTCATGAATTCTATGGTGATAAAACAAGTCATCCCCGAGCATATCATGCTAATAAGGCTTGTGAAAGTTCTATACGTACTAAATGACTATGAGATTCAAAGATACGTATAATCATTACTACACTATCATTCATCTTGATTTTCAAGGAAATATTCTAAGTTCCGTTCGTCCTACGTTCCAAAACGCATGATTCCAATGTGTAAAATGTAACAACTAGGTAATATCCGTCTACTGATCACAAATTGGTTTGAAGCTGCTTAAGAGTCCAATAAACTAAAAAGGTTCAAGGGTTCATACGATGAATAAGTGCCGAAACGTCGAAAATATCCTTCTAACACATGATGATCGATTTAGAACGAAATAACTGACTATAAAAACATGATCAAATCGTCCTTTAGAACACTACTAATATTGGTGAAGAATCACCTACCTCAAAGTAGTGAAGAACAAGGAGAAAATCGAAGCAATCCAACGTCGAAGGCTCGAACACCAATCCTCAATGATCTACAATCTTCAATCACGAGCTAGGATGTTGATATGATGTGTTTAGGATGTAGGAAGTTATACTCCAAGTATAAGAATTCGGATGTGGGAAAAGAAAGGACTGAAAATACGAAAAGGATGTTGTCCTATTTATAAGAAATGGTTATTAGCGCGCGTTAGTCCCTGCTCGTAGCGTGCGCTAACGGCTACTGACTTCACTGTACTCAGCACTTAGCGCACGCTATGCACATGTCTGTAGCGTGCGCTAAGGCGTTGACTTGGCTTTTCCCGAAAGCCGTCCAGGTTCATCCCGACACAATCCGACCAAGATCCCCGGCCTGATCTCACCTACCACACGTCTCAATCAAATTGACCACGCATAGCGTGCGCTAATGTTCCTCTGTAGCGTGCGCTATGGATCCATGTTAGCGTACGCTACACATAGCCGATAGCGTGCGCTACATGCGCAGAATTACAATTTTTAAATCACATACACAAAATCATACGCTCAACAACATCGGATTATGAAATACGGAGAAAATACTCAGATCAAAGTGCACAATTACAATGTTACAAGTTCTAAATACATATCAGAAATCTCGGGTATTACATCCTTCCTCCCTAAAAAGAAGTTTCGTCCCGAAACTTAAGATGAAAACAACTCCGGATATCTAGTCTTCATACTGTCCTCCATTTCCCAAGTGGCCTCTTCAAGTCCGTGTCGCGACCATTGTACTTTAACCAAGTGTATTGGTTTATTCCTCAATTGTTTGATCCGACTCTCAAGTATCTTGATCGGTCTCTCTTCGAAGGTGCCGTCATTAGCTATTTCGATCTCATCGAACTCAATGACGTGACTGGGATCCGGTACATACTTCCGCAATTGGGATACGTGAAACATATTGTGAACGTGACTCAGCGATGGCGGTAAGGCCAACCTGTATGCTAAATCTCCAACCCTCTTGAGGATCTCGAATGGTCCGATATATCTAGGACTAAGCTTGTCTCTCCTCCCAAAACGGAAAATTCCTCGTGTAGGAGACACCTTCAATAGTACATGGTCTCCAGCGTCGAACTCTAGAGGGCAACGACGTACGTCTGCATAAGACTTCTGTCGACTCTGGGCAGTCAACAGTCTTTCTCGAATCAAAGTTACCTTCTCTTGAGTCTGAATTATCAATTCTGGTTCCGTCCCGATCAAATCCGAAGAATCATCCCAACACAGGGGTGATCGGCATCTTCTCCCGTACAAAGCTTCAAATGGTGCCATCTTAATAGAAGCATGCCAACTATTATTGTAAGTGAATTCGATCAATGGCAAATGAACTTCCCAATCAGTTGACCAATCAAAAGCACAGGCTCTAAGCATGTCCTCTACTGTCTCTATAGTCCTTTCGGACTGACCGTCCGTTTGGGGATGATAAGCCGTGCTAAAGTTGAGCTCAGTCCCCAGAGCCTTGTGAACTGCTTTCCAGAAGTGCGACACGAAACGACCATCTCGATCAGAAATAATGGTCTTCGGCGTCCCATGCAATCTGACTATCTCCGCAATAAACACTCGTGCCAATCTCTCGGGTCCCCATGTATCTTTAATCCCTAGGAAATGAGCCGACTTGGTTAGTCAATCAACTACAACCCAAATCATGTTCATTCCCGTTCTAGTCCTTGGCATACTGGTGATGAAATCCATCGAGATGTCCTCCCACTTCCATTCAGGGATCGGAAGCGGCCTTAACATTCCGGCAGGTCGCTGATGTTCGCTCTTAACTTGCTGACAAGTCAAGCACTTCGAAACGTACTCTGCTACGTCCTTCTTCATATTCCCCCACCAGAAATTTTATTTTAAATCCTTATACATCTTACTGCTGCCCGGGCGAATGGAATAGGGCGCGCTGTGAGCTTCCTTCAGAATAGTCCGTCTCAAATCATCATCATCGGGAACGCAAAGTCGACTCTGAAATCTCAGAACTCCATCGCCTTGTATCACGAATCCTGGGGCTTTTCCTTTCTTTACTTCGTCACATAATCGAAGGATCAGAGAATCGTCCAACTGCTTAGACTTGATCTCCTCGACTAGTGATGAAGTCAGTTCCATCACATAAAGTTGCCCTTGGATTCCTGGTGCCCATACTTCAATCCCCTCGCGGATCAGTTCCCGTTGAATACTGGTTTGGGATGTAAGTGCTTCCAACACTCGAAGAGAAACAGGTTTACGGCTCAATGCATCGGCTACTACGTTTGCTTTCCCCGGATGATAGAGAATCTCCAAGTCGTAATCCTTGATCAATTCCAGCCACCTTCTCTGCCTCATGTTTAATTCTTTCTGACTGAAAATGTACTTGAGGCTCTTATGATTGGTAAAGATCTGACAATGAGTGCCGTACAAATAATGTCTCCAAATTTTCAAAGCAAAGACTACAGCTGCTAGCTCCAGATCATGAGTCGGGTAATTAACCTCGTATGGTTTCAACTGCCGAGAAGCATAGGCAATCACCTTATCTCTTTGCATCAACACACATCCTGCACTCGATTTGAAGCGTCGCAGACACCATGAATCCATCAGTTCCATCTGGTAATGCTACTATAGGTGCTGTCGTCAGTCTCTTCTTAAGTTCATCAAAACCAGCCTGGCATTTCTCATCCCACTTGAACTTTTGAGTTTTCTGTAACAGCTGAGTGAGCGGACGGGCAATTTTGGAAAATCCCTCAACAAAGCGGCAATAATATCCAGCAAGTCCTAAGAAACTCCGGACTTCTTTCACGTTATTAGGGGCTTCCCATTCCAAGATTGCTTCGACTTTCTTTGGGTCCACCTGAACTCCGTCGGCTGATATCACATGCCCAAGGAAAGTTACCTCCCTGAGCCAGAACTCGCATTTTGAAAGCTTTGCATACAGATGTTCCTTCCTCAAGGTGCTCAAAACCACGCGTAAATGTTCGGCATGCTCCTCTGCGTCCTTCGAATATATCAAGATGTCATCAATGAAGACGACCACAAATTTATCCAAGTATTCCAAGAATACCCGATTCATCAATTGCATGAATACCGCAGGAGCATTGGTAAGTCCAAATGGCATTACTACAAATTCATAATGCCCGTACCGGGATCTGAAAGCAGATTTCGGTATATCCAATTCCTTAATTCTCAACTGGTGGTATCCTGATCGCAAGTCAATCTTCGAGAATACCCTTGCCCCTTGCAGTTGATCAAACAAGTCGTCGATCCGAGGTATAGGGTACTTATTCTTGATCGTCATCTTGTTGAGCTCCCTGTAATCAATACACAGTCGGAGGGATCCGTCTTTCTTCCGGACAAAGAGAACGGGCGCTCCCCAAGGAGAAACGCTAGGTTGAATATAGCCCTTCTGTAACAATTCCTCCAGTTGCTTCTTGAGTTCATACATCTCGGTTGGCGCCATGCGGTATGGTGCTCTGGAAATAGGAGCTGCTCCAGGCTCTAATTCGATAGTGAATTCCACTTCTCTCTGCAGAGGTAACCCAGGTAGTTCGTCAGGAAATACATCTGAGAACTCATTCACAACTGAAATAGACGAGAGCTCTACTCCTTCCTCTTTCCTCATGGCATAACACCAAAGTCCATGACATCATTGCTTCAGTAATTTCACGGCTTTCATTGCTTTGATCAATTTTCCCGAGCTTCCTGGTCTCCATCCTCGGAATAAGTGTTCAGATCCGTCATCAGCAATGATAGAAATGACTCTCTCTCGGTAATTCAGAATAGCTCCATAACGGTTGAGCCAATCGTCTCCGAGAATTAAATCGTCACCGTAGATGTCAACTACAATAAGATTCGATGGCCAATCTCTCCCTCCTATAGACACTGGAAAATCTCTAGCCTCTAGGGTTCCCACAATTCTCTCTCCACTCGGCAAACCCACAACATAAGGTTCACAATCAAATAAGCACGAGATTTTTAAACGATTTACACAGTTCAAGGATACAAAAGAATGTGTAGCTCCGGAATCGAATAAAACACTAACTGGTTGCAAAATGATCTGAATCGTACCTGATGCAACAGCAGTGTTCTGATCGTCAGATTTCCTCATCTCATACAGGCGCGGAGGAACGGACCCAGCACTCGATGTCTCTCTCTTCCCAACGTTCTGCTGCGGCAATCCACTCTGTTGTGTCTGGTTCACACTTACCTCCTTCGGAACTGGCGCTGGAGTGCGAGTACCAAAAGACCTAGTAGCAACTCCACAGAAAGCCGCACGGTGTCCTTCTTGTCCACAATCGTAGCAAGTCACAGAAGATGCGGGGCAGTCACGTCGAATATGCCCTGCTCGACCACAATTGTAGCATTTCTTTGATGCGTCCGGAACTGCTGATGTAGTCTGGAACTTCTTTCCACCTCTGGAAGGATGTGGAGGTTTCCTAGCTGAATAAAAGGAAGACTGGCCCTTGCGGGGCCCACCACTCTTGTTTTCTGCAAAGTTGCCGGTCACCTTCTGCTTCTTTGCCTCTACTGATTTTTCCACCGCCGTCTCTTTCATGTCGTAGGCCAGCGCTTTGTCTTGATACTGTCGCAACGTAGTACACTCGAACCCGGACATGTACTGCTGAATCTCCGGCTTCATCCGCATATCGAAATGAAAAATCTTTTCTGCCTCCGTTCTGACCAAATGTCGCACACAAGTCAGTTGATGATTAAAAATTTTGATTACATCTGTCACAGATGCTTCCGAACTCTGTGGTGAGAAAAACTCTCGGATCTTTGCCTCTCTAACTGGACGAGGACAATACTGTGCTTCCATCATTAATTTGAATTCCGTCCAATCCGCATTATGATTCTCGGGTCGAATAGCTTCCCACCAATCAAAGGCCTCTCCAGTCAGAAAATACTGGGCAATAGGAACCTTTCGGTCCTCGGGACAGTTAAGACCCGCGAATATCTTCTCTAGCTCCTTAAGCCAATGATCCCAAGTAAGCGCCTCAGCAGATCCGTCAAATTTTGGCGGGTGCAATTTGACCACCTCAGCAAGCCATCTGTCTCCCCGGTTATCCTCGTGGTGCTGCTGTCCCATCGCCGACTGCATGCGGTCGACTACCTGGGCGAACTGGTTTATCTGCGCCACCACCTGTTGAAGCACTCCCGGCATGTTAGGATTTGCGTCGTCATTCGCTGACCCTTGTTGCCCTCCAGAATGGGAATCGGTTCGACTAGCTGATAATTCCGGGGTAGTTGTGGAATCCTCCTGTCTCATGTTACCCCATCCGCGTCCACGACCGCGTCCGCGTCCACGTCCTCCTCTCAACATACTGTAAACACAATTCCTCAATATCCAGGACAAAGTTTACGAAATAAAGTCCGTCAATACTCACAAAACAGTAATTAAGTAAAACGGTAGTATAAGAGATTAGGAGACTTACAACCACGGTCCACATGAAGACTTTTGGCGGAACAGTGATGTTACGAACAACTCGTAAATCAATAACGTAAACAGACCCAACTTAAAACCCGACTGCCAAGATATCCATAAATCTTAGCTCTGATACCATATTCTGTAACACCCCGAGATATTCGGAATAATTACAGCGCCGTAAACCCTTTAAGTAAGGATTTACAAGGCTGATTTAAAAGAAGTGTAAATATAAGACATCAATACTGCGGAAATTCAAGTTTACAAAACCATTCAACTGGTTCAACAAGTAATTAATACAACCATATCGAAATGATATTAATAAGACACGCGTACTCGAGCACTGAAATCAAACAAATCACCAACAACAAACAAACATCACTGAACCCCTTCGTCATCACGTCGGTACTGTGGTTGTTTCCCTGCTCCTCGGCTACCTGAACATCAAAACAAATGTCCACCCCCGAAGGGGTTAGCAAAACGATGCTAGTACAAGTATCATTTAAACGAATCAAATATGCATCAACAATACATAACGAGATACACCACACGGACTTCCGCTACCGGAATCCGATAATGCGAATCCACAAGATTCCATTAACACAGCAAGGGTATTTCAATGATCCAGCGCCCTTAGCATAGATCCCAAGATGATCCCGTCGGACCAACATGAGGTGGAAATAACCCGTCCAATGATCCATCACCCTCAGCCTAGATCCCAAGATGATCCCGTCGGACCAACACGAGGTGGACATCCGATCCAGTGCCCTTAGCATAGATCGTACAACGTACACAAATACAACTCATGCATACACATATGTCAAATCATTATGTTCATCAACATGAACATACAAATACTAGATAACGAATATCATGACAATTCAACAAATTAATTTCCATGTTCAACAACATGAATAAACCACAAACATGCTCAAAATATCAATTTTAACACATTACGATACTTGCCTCGAAGATGGCAAGAACAAAACACTTCAATGATATCAACACACTCGAAGGCTGCCTCCTTCGATCAACTTAGCAAGCTCGAACCTTAACAAAAGAAATGATATACAAATCATCTCAAGTCGAACGATCGTCTAACAATTTGATCTACGGCCCAAAAGCTCAAAATATGTAATCTGCCTGAACCACTTAGCGTACGCTACGTACTCTACGTAGCGTGCGCTAAGCCTGCCTGTTAGCGTACACTATCTTCTAAGCCTAGCGTACGCTAGCCATAGGCTAACAGTACTCTCTGATCAGTCGACTGACTCGGCTGATATCATAACCTACGCTACGTACTAAACGTAGGGTGCGTTAGCTTATCCCCGATAGTGCACGTTAACTTACATATGTTAGCGTGCGCTAACCGTGCATGGCTGATTACTTCTGACAGAAAACTGGATTGAATGGTGATGAACTCATGAATTCTATGGTGATAAAACAAGTCATCCCCGAGCATATCATGCTAATAAGGCTTGTGAAAGTTCTATACGTACTAAATGACTATGAGATTCAAAGATACGTATAATCATTACTACACTATCATTCATCTTGATTTTCAAGGAAATATTCTAAGTTCCGTTCGTCCTACGTTCCAAAACGCATGATTCCAATGTGTAAAACGTAACAACTAGGTAATATCCGTCTACTGATCACAAATTGGTTTGAAGCTGCTTAAGAGTCCAATAAACTAAAAAGGTTCAAGGGTTCATACGATGAATAAGTGCCGAAACGTCGAAAATATCCTTCTAACACATGATGATCGATTTAGAACGAAATAACTGACTATAAAAACATGATCAAATCGTCCTTTAGAACACTACTAATATTGGTGAAGAATCACCTACCTCAAAGTAGTGAAGAACAAGGAGAAAATCGAAGCAATCCAACATCGAAGGCTCGAACACCAATCCTCAATGATCTACAATCTTCAATCACGAGCTAGGATATTGATATAAGGTGTTTAGGATGTAGGAAGTTATACTCTAAGTATAAGAATTCGGATGTGGGAAAAGAAAGGACTGAAAATACGAAAAGGATGCTGTCCTATTTATAAGAAATGGTTATTAGCGCGCGCTAGTCCCTGCTCGTAGCATGCGCTAACGGCTACTGACTTCACTGTACTCAGCACTTAGCGCGCGCTATGCACATGCCTGTAGCGTGCGCTAAGGCGTTGACTTGGCTTTTACCGAAAGCCGTCCAGGTTCATCCCGACACAATCCAACCAAGATCCCCGGCCTGATCTCACCTACCACACGTCTCAATCAAATTGACCACGCATAGCGTGCGCTAATGTTCCTCTGTAGCGTACGCTATGGATCCATGTTAGCGTACGCTACACATAGCCGATAGCGTGCGCTACATGCGCAGAATTACAATTTTTAAATCACATACACGAAATCATACGCTCAACAACATCGGATTATGAAATACGGAGAAAATACTCAGATCAAAGTGCACAATTACAATGTTACAAGTTCCAAATACATATCAGAAATCTCGGGTATTACAGTCTTAACTTGCTTATACTGAATAGTAGTATTGGCAAGTAAGGGTCGAATCTTATGGAACAAATGAATTAATTATATTTACCGAGTTCAATATTTATCGAAAATAAAAATATTAATATGAATAATAATAATAATAATAATAAAAGGGTTGGTGAAATTGAAATAAAATTAATTAAACAAACAAGAAAATGAATCAAAGGTGTAGAATTTAGAAAGAAATATATTAAGAAGGAAAATTCAGTTCTTAGTTTTGTTTTCCGCCGTCCCACTATAAATTAGGATTCAATGCAATACTTATCTTTCCTTAATTCTTATTGAACTCTTACTCCGAAATCAGCAACAAGCTCTATTGACTTCAATCGTTTCTTAGGTTTATTTAATCAAAACAATCTCTTCAATTAAACATATCTAGAAGAAGGATTTAAAATAAGCTCTTCAAATTTTGTTCGTTAGGTGTATTGTGAACTAAAACGATGAAAATAGACAGAATATTGAGTTCACAAGGTCGACACAAGGGATCATGATTTTGTGATTGCCCAACTGAATAAATAAATTAACTGAACATAGTGGCCAAATAAACCATAGAATAATAATTAAGCATAGAATTAAAAAACAGAAAATCAAATCTTTTCTCTCGTGCTGCACTTCTGCCTTGGAAGACGCGTCCACTTGTGCCTTAAGAGAGGTGAAAGTGGGTATGGTAAGGCACGGGGCGGGATCCCTCATGCACGGAACACTGCCGCCGGCCCCTTGATCCCATACGATAAGGAGCTGGTGAGTGAAACACTCACACACGGGGAGAAGAGCTAACAGATAGTTTTTTTGACCGTTGGAGGAGCTAACGGATACTTTTGGCTTTTGTGAGTATATATTGGACAAGAGGAGAAAGAATTGTACACAAAAAAAAAAACAACTTGCCAAAAATAAATCCGATCCACCCCCCCCCCCCCAAAAAAAAATCAACTCTATGGAGCATAAAAGAATAGGTTCGACTTTATTGTTAGACGAGCCGTTTGAGTGGTCTAACGATAGTAGTCTCGAGTTTTTTGCTAACGCGATTGACGCAAATGAGGAGGAAGATATGGCAAGGTCGACACGAACATCAGTAAAACGCGATCGGATCAAAGCTGAAAAAAGATTGCATCGTGATTATTTTTGTGAAGAACCAAAATACAACGATCAAGTGTTTGAAGATAGGTATCGTATGCATAAAAGTTTATTTTTGAAAATCACACATGCTATTGAGTCTAGATTCGAGTATTTTCAAGAAGGTTATGATGCTAGAGCGAAAAAAAGTTTCACAGCCATACAAAAATGTGCGTCTGCCGTTAAACAACTCGCAACCAGTAATCCACCGTATGAGTTTGACGAATATTTACAAATGGCTCAAAGGACGTCACGTGAATGCCTTCAATTTTTTTGTGACGCTATTATTCAGATATACGGTCGAGATTACCTACGTAGGCCAAAAAGCCATGATATTGCATGTTTGTACGAAGCACACGAAGCTCGACATCACATTCCGGGTATGATCGGTAGCCTAGATTGCACACATTTTGATTGGAGGAATTGTCCAATCGAATTGAGGGGTCAATATAAAAGGGGTGATCATCAATACCCCACGATTATGATGGAAGCAGTGGCGTCTCAAGATTTGTGGATATGGCACGCGTTCTTTGGACCGCCGGGTTCAAACAATGATGTGAATGTTGTGATGCAATCTCCGCTATTCCTCACCGAGCGTAATGGTACGGCACCTAAGTGCCCATTTGTTGTGAACGGCCATACGTACAAGCGTGGCTACTATCTAACCGATGGCATATATCCTACATGGTCTACTTTTGTTAAAGCGTTCAAATTTCCTACCGACCCGCAAGATAAAAAGTTCAAGAAAGTACAAGAGTCGGCGCGAAAAGATGTTGAACAGGTATTTGGTGTTCTCAAGGGTAGATGGGGTATACTGAGACGACTCTTATGGCCGTACACAGTAGACATAATTAGAAAAATAGTTTATGCATGTGTGATACTGCACAACATGATTCTACATGACGCCGGTACCGTAATCTCCCCAGTTCGTATTCGGGATCCTCCGATCCAACTGGTGTTTGACGAAGCAGCCTTAGTCGAGATACGAAATAAGGAAACACATTTCCGTCTCCGATTTGATCTTATAGAGCATATTCACGCTCAATAATTACCATACCTCGAGGTGGACGATGAAGTCGATGAAGACGATGAAGTTTAGTTTTTTAGTATTATGAAATTTAGTATTTTAGTATTATGTAATGTTATTTTATGTTTTTTAAAAATATTATGTAATGTTTTTTTTTAAGTTTTAATGGAATTTTAGTTTTTTTTATAATTTTAATGAAATTTATAAAAGAAAAAAGAAAAAAAGGAAGTGAGTGAAGGGTGAGTGAAGTGTTGCCTCTAAAAATATGAGTGAGTGATGAAAAAAGTGGGGAATGATGTGGCGTAAGGGGATTGGTTGGTAGTGAGTGATGGGAGAGAGAGTGGGATCTTTTGCTACTCTTCTTGTGCCGTGTGATGTTGATTGATTAGGTAAGGATAATGATTGATGCCATCTAGGGTGGTATTTCGGAATCGAAAATCAAAAACAGGATTAAAAAAATCCGAAAAAAGAATTGAAATTGAAGAAGATCGAATCGAAAAATAGAAAAACAGAACCGAACACAACTTGTTTGGTTCGGTTCTCGGTTCGGGGTCGGACAGAACCGAACCAGACCAAAATAGACTGAGGTCAAAGTCAACATACTAAAACAACGTCGTTTTAGTAATTTTTGTGTGTTTGTGATTTTAGTGTAATTTGTTTGTTTTAAGACCCTCATGGGTCCGAGGAGGACCGATAATATGCTCAAGTAATTTATAATTCAACTAATTTAGGTTGAAAAAATGAGCTACTGTGATTTGTGATTATTATATATTTCGAGATATTTATAAATTGTTATGCAACTCTAGCTTTTATCTTGAGCATATTGTTGTCGCCCGAAATATTATCCGAAGATAGATATTTCTGGAATGGTCGAGCAACAGCAAATTGCGAGAGCACGTCCGTGGGGGTGTGAATAACACAAGATTTGTCGGGTTTGTTAGGCCCGGGCTTGAATGCTCTCGTGAGATGTTATTAATATCAATACGTTTGAGTACAAATATCAATGTAAGAATGCGATTACAATGAGTGTAAAAGATCCTATTTATCTAGCTCTTGAGTGGAACTCTGCGTGTTTCGTCTCTGCCGACCGTCTTTCGTGTAAGAGGTGCTGAGAGAGAAGAAAGGCCAAGAGATAGCTGTTGCCAAGAGTAAGAAAGCCAAGTTGTGAAAATGAATCAGAGAGAGACAGAGAGTTTTCCAAGTGCAGGCAGCCTTCTATTTATAGGAGTTGAGATGCTCTGTTTACTGACGGGCGATCGCCTTTCATATAATATAATAAGGGGCGATCGTCTTTATGTCACATGGGCTGTCTGCCTTAAAGTCCGCGGCTGCTGCTGGCAGCCAGCTGTGCGGTCCAATGAGGAGCCTACACGCGTCCTGAGTCGCTGTCACGGGCGGTCCCACTGTACACCTTTCGGCGGGTCTGTCGGTTGGTGAGAAGATGCTGACAGGCTGTGGTCAACGATCCATGCTCTGCGGCACCTTTTCCGAATCTGCACATGGGTCCTTGCTTCGAGCTTTGGCCTTCGCCGACTGGACGGGCGATGGCTTCGCGTGGCATGAGGCGGTCGCCATTTGGTCGGTCACCAGGAGTCGATCGCCAAGTACCGAGATACGATCGCCTTAGATATCAATTGCTCAGACCCGGGACTTGTCCTGGGACCTTCGGTCGGCCAATCTGCCTTGGCTGCTGGGCTCTAGCTCGGTCGCCCGGTCTCTGAGGCGATCGCCTGTTGAGACGTATAAATCTCGACACAACAATTGCCCCCCAGCTTGCTCTGATGTTGAAGACACGGGGTGAGGTGGTCCTTGCTGGCGATCGTGTAGGATGAAGACGGGCGACCCGTTGAGCGGACTTTGGTTTCAGATTTGGGCGATCTGGTCGATTGGCTAGCTGTCTTCGATCTTGTACCTGCAATAAACAGTTTTGCTGATCCCTCTTAGAAAATTGATAGTTTCGTCGTTGAGGAATCGTGCACAGTCGCGGAGTTCGATGGACCGACTCCATGACCATGTCTTGTGCGCGAGCGACATTGTCTGTCTCGTGACTCATTTTATTGTGAGGGTCCTCTGTTAGGCTGCGCCTCGCCTCGTATTTAAACGAAGTGCTTGCGGTCTTGGTCTAGAGGAGTCCTTGCGCGGGGCGTCGTCGGATTAATCGACTCTACGTACGCGGCTAGTTAGCTCTTTTTTACCTCGGATCGTCATGTTAGATGGCAATCCTCGACGGTATACGTTGAGACGGGGGTAGTGACGCGTCACATTGTCCGGGTTCACCATGTTCGATGATGAACTGTAGATGGCGAGCGAGTCCTTCAGTTTTGGTGATGTTGTTTGACTCTAGCGATCGGGTTGGAAGACTGGTGATCGTCGTTCGGGCGCCGATCGCGCTGCTCATAGGCTAAGAAGAAACCTTTGCCTGGCCAGAAAGTCTGCGGCTTTAGCGCGGAAGATCGCGTAGGTTTGGGGATGGTCCTTCGTAAGATGCCTGAACATAGGCTAAAGACCATGGAAACCCCCTAGGCCCGAGTATAGGGCGATCTCATCGCTTACGGGCGCGCCGTTGAGGATGATCTCGTCTACCCGGTCGATGTAGTCCGCATCGGACTCTTCTTCTCCCTGCTTGATTTGCATCATGCGATGGGGACCTTCCGGCCGAGTGACCTTGGCAGCGAAGTAAGCTGTGAAGCTGTTCGCCAGTTGGTCAAAGGAATCGATGGATTGCGGCGGCAATGATGTATACCACATGTGGGCAAGGTCGTCCAACGTCAGTGGGAACATTCGGCATCTGGTCGCGTCGGATGCCCCACACCCGGTCATATAGATGCGGAACTTGCTCAGGTGAGTCTCGGGGTCCGACCTCCCCTCGTACAAAGGTGTTTGCGGAGGAGCGATCTTACGCTGCACGGGAGCGAGCTCGATGTGGACCCGAGCGGTTCGCTCGGCCCGGCGATCTTGCTCTTGGCGCCTGCCCCAGATTCCAGGAGCGCCTTCATGTCGTTGAGCTGGCGTTGCATCGCGACCATCGCTGTAGCTTGGTCGCTCGTGGCTCGGCTTTCGGAATGGGAGCCGAGGCGATCGTGCACCGATTTCCTGATTCCGCTGTTGCCGACCTCGGTTCTTCAGCGAGGAGGAGCCAGATGGCTGGCCTGCCTTCTGGGAGTCGGATATGCCAAACTCCTGGTGATGGACTCGAGCTCCGTCGTCTCGTGGCCGGACCGCCCGATCGCCATGACGGCCGCCGCCAGGCGGTGCAGCAGTGCCGGCTTGCGAGCGCCTCTTCTTGCGAATGGGAGCCTCCTGGCGACCGCTCGGTCAGTAACGCCTTGAACTTCCATTTGGTCATGCGGCGGATGGACGAGGGGGTTACAGCGGGCGGCGCGTCGAAAGCTCTCCGTCGCTCCCGTAGGATGGCCAGGGCTCCTTCAATCTGTTCCGTGGTTTGGAACTGATCGAGCGAGAGGCTTGGGCCGTCCCTCGGTGGCGGGATCGAGAGTCTCGGACCGCGGCGGCTACCCTCCGCCATAGGATGTGGCTCGGATTGAGACGGAATGAGGCGTCTGGCGGATCGGCCAGCGGCTTTCTTCGATGCAGAGGTAGAAGTCATGATTCTGAAAGCTTTTCTCTGAAGAGCAGTGAGTGTTTCTTCAGGTATATGCCCCGGAGAACAGTGAGTGTTCTTCGAGACGGTAGGAATAAAAATGAGGGTTAGATGCCCTTCCTCTAGCGCCAATTGTTGTCGCCCGAAATATTATCCGAAGATAGATATTGCTGGAATGGTCGAGCAACAGCAAATTGCGAGAGCACGTCCGTGGGGGTGTGAATAACACAAGATTTGCCGGGTTTGTTAGGCCCGGGCTTGAATGCTCTCGCGAGATGTTATTAATATCAATACGTTTGAGTACAAATATCAATGTAAGAATGCAATTACAATGAGTGTAAAAGATCCTATTTATCTAGCTCTTGAGCGAAACTCTGCGAGTTTCGTCTCTGCCAACCGTCTTTCGTGTAAGAGGTGCTGAGAGAGAAGAAAGGCCAAGAGATAGCTGTTGCCAAGAGTAAGAAAGCCAAGTTGTGAAAATGAATCAGAGAGAGAAAGAGAGTTTTCCAAGTGAAGGCAGCCTTCTATTTATAGGAGCTGAGATGCTCTGTTTACTGACGGGCGATCGCCTTTCATATAATATAATAAGGGGCGATCGTCTTTATGTCACATGGGCTGTCTGCCTTAAAGTCGCATGCTTCTTGGCGGCCAATTTGTCTTGATCAATGAGGAGCTGCACGCGTCTGAGTCGCCACGGGCGGTCCCACTGTACACCTTTCGGCGGGTGCAGCCGGTTGGTGAGAAGATCTTGTGAGTTGTGGTCAACGATCCATGCTCTGCGGCGCCTTTTCCGGATCTGCACATGGGTCCTTGCTTCGAGCTCCGGCCTTCGCCGACTGGACGGGCGATGGCTTCGCGTGGCATGAGGCGGTCGCCATTTGGTCGGTCACCAGGAGTCGATCGCCAAGTACCGAGAGACGATCGCCTTAGATGTCGATCGCTCGGCCCCGGGACTTGTCCTGGGACCTTCGGTCGGCCAATCTGCCTTGTCTGCTGGGCTCTGGCTCGGTCGCCCGGTCTCTGAGGCGATCGCCCGTTGAGACGTATAAATCTCGACACAACACATATATATAACTCTTGTTGGCTTGTTGTTATATATAACATATTCTATTGTATATAGTATTTGAATTTATATGGTGAAGGATCGAAAAAATATCAAATCAAATCGAAACCGAACCGAATATTTATAAAACCCAACTTAACCGAACTGAACTTCAAAAAGAACCGAACCAAATCAAAATCGAATATTTGGTTCGGTTCTCAATTCCGATCAAAAATCGAACCGAGTGGAACCGAGTCCACCTCTAATGCCCTCTGTTCCTATTTATCAAGTTACAATCGCCCTTTTCCTACTTAAAGTAGGGCTCTTTCTCATTCTCTTTTCTTTATTTCAGCCGCATTTTTCATCGGGCTTGGCTTTTCTTCAGGTCCAAGTAAATTTTTACCGGGCTGCTGATGGATACAGTTGCATTGCGCCGGCCAGTGTTGGCTGGTGCTTTTCAGTTCTAGGACCCGAACCGACTTCACCTCATTGAATTATGCTCCATTAATTCTGAATTCAAGTATAACCGAATTACCTGAAATAATTAATAAATTTCAACGGTGAAGCAAATTGCTTTTAAAAATCAAATAGGTAAAAAATTAACAAGCTGTGCTAAAATGAAGATAATAAATTATGCAATTAACACATGAAATTACTCAATATTTTCAATCGTTCGTATATCACATATGTCTAGTTTCATTTGTTGTTTGCGAGAGGCAGGAACTTATAAGAGTGGCCTTATGAGTTCAATAGATCTTTATTATGAGTTCAATAAATATCTATATATATATATATAAAGATTGAGTTCCATCATTGAATGTGAGCATTTATGTCTTTAGCTAAATAACTCCTTTATGCATGATATAGCTAAAAAACTCCTATGCTCGGTAATGTTAAGCTTAATTTGAAAACTTTTAATAGCTTTCAATTCCATCATTGAATGTGAGCATTTATGTCTTTAGCTAAATAACTCCTTTATGCATGAAATAAAAAAATTATATTCAAAAACTGAAAAAAAAAAATTTGGCATAATTGCCTCCAGTCCACAAGAAGCCCAACAATTAGGTTCCTGTAGTTCAAAAAGGTTCCTGTAGTTCAAAAACTGAAAAAAAAAAAAAATTATATGTAAAACTTCCAGTCCACACCTCCATAAGAAGCCCAACAATTAGGTTCCTGTAGTTCAAAAACTGAAAAAAAAAATATATGCAAAACTGCTTCCAGTCTACAAGAAGTCCAACAATTATGTTCCTGTAGTTCAAAAAGGTTCCTGTAGTTCAAAAACTGAAAGAAAAAAAATTATATGCAAAACTTCCAGTCCACACCTCCATAAGAAGCCCAGCAATTAGGTTCCTTTAGTTCAAAAACTGAAAATAATAATAAAAAAAATTGGCATAACTGCCTCCAGTCCACAAGAAGCCCAACAATTAGGTTCCTGTAGTTCAAAAAGGTTCCTGTAGTTCAAAAACTGAAAAAAAAATTATATGCAAAACTTCCAGTCCACACCTCTATAAGAAGCCCAGCAATTAGGTTCCTGTAGTTCAAAAACTGAAAAAAAAAAATTATATCCAAAACTCCTTCCAGTCCACAAGAAGCCCAACAATTAGGTTCATGTAGTTCAAAAAACGCCTCAAAGAATACCTTTCCATCTCTCCATCGCCTCTTTTGAGCTCCATCATTGAATGTGAGCATTTATGTTTTATTTAAAAAAACTGCCTCAGAGAAATACCTTTCCATCTGTCCATCGCCTTCCTTCCATCTTCTCGGCATTAAATGTTAACAGTTAGCTTTCATATGTCTAGAGCTGTATAAATCAACCTCCTGCTGTCCCAGTACTTCCCATCTATACCTGCAGTCACATTATGTCAAAGTCAACCAAAAAGCAAGTCCAAAATCAGACTCTAGATCAGCTTAAGGAGGGAGATGAGGGTCCCATTGTGGTGATGATTTGCCGAGAAGATTGAGTTCCATGTATTAATGTGAGCATTTATGTCATAAGCTAGGGCCATTCATATCAATTGAAATATTGTTAATCTCTAAAGCTTTTTTTAAAAGATTTAAAGAGCTTTTACAAACCACAATTAAAAAAATTGCAAGAATAAAAAACGCATGCATACCTGTTCAATGCCATAAGCTAAATTATTTCAACCAACTAAAACATGTCAAAGTCTCATTATTAAATTTTAAGAATTTCTATAGTCATACCACACCAAGTGTGGTTATTGTTTAACTCTTTCACCTTCTTCTTTGAGATATTTATACTCCCTTATAAACAAACCAAAAAATCACACAACTCACTCACAAAATAGGTCACACCCTCCACCTCCCGTAGCGATTCTTACGCCGCCACGACCACCGTAACCATTATGACATCAAGTTTGCTTGACGACACCACCGAATATTAATTCAATAGGTCGTGTTTCAAGCTTGGGTGATTTCGTTGTTGTTTTAGTGGTTCCGCCACCGATATACCAAACTTGAAATCTCAAACAATTTTCTTATAAATAATTAAACAACTAAAACGTTTCTATTCAAAATAGTCTACAGTGACCTACAAACCATGAGATATCCAAAACATTATATAATTAAATTGTCAATTCCTACCAAATCTTTAAGAAATAAAGACGACATCGAGTTCTTTATAGTCAAAATAATGGATCGATTGCCAAGATGGGTTTTAAATATTGATGAGTATCAAAGGAATTGAGATAAGGGTGTCCACATCGTTGGTTCTACCTTCTCGACCACTGAAACCCCACCACCTTCGCCATAACCGCCGTCAGCCACTGAAATATCGAGATCTAAACACAAAATCAAAACCCGAGTTTAACTTACTTATAAGCTCGAAACACATTCTACAGGAGACCCGAGATTCCAGCGATGGAGGTTTGTTGGTGGTGGTTTGGCGACAAGGGTGTGGTTACGTGGTGTTTTTGGCCGGTGTTAGGTTGTTGGTGGATGATGGTTTAGTGAGAGAAATGAAATGGTCGTATATGTTTTGTGATGAGAAAAAAGTGTGTTTTTGGGTGGAGGATACAACTTACAAGTAGTTAATTTTGATAGATAAAATAAAATTAAAGAAAGTAATATGAAAGGACAAAAATACCCTCTTATTTAACAGTCAAACTAACGGAGTTAGGAAATTTGGAATAAACCCGAAATGGATGTTTTACTTTTTGGGGCAATTCTATATATACTCAACTTAAATAATAATTTCATAAAATTCTTTAAAGGCATTGTACTTATGCACCAAAAATTTGTACTTTGGGGAAATATGGTATTTTGATTTTCAGATTGGGTAAATATGGAATTATCCTTTCACTTTTGGACCAAACCTAAAACTTTTTGGAACTTTGGACTGAAAATGAAATACCCGCAAACCACAAGGACTAAAAATATAGTTAACTCTAATTTTAAAGGATAGTAATTTCAAGTCTGTCAATTCAAAATGGAAGGCAATGCAAAGATGATAAATATTAAAAAATTTTGATTATATCCGAGGAAAATAAAGATGGTTTTAACTAATTTAAAAATTTACAAATTTAAAAATTTGAGGTTATACAGTTTTGAGAATACGCATACCACGAATTACATGCACATGACGGAAAATAACATTATTTACATAAAAAATACTCTATAAACAACTAAGAGTGCAAGTTTTTTACATCTAAAAAATATAAACAACTAAGGAGTAAGAGTGAAATATGTAATAAAATCATAATATTTGCCATAAGGATTTTAAAGTATAAAAATGTGTGAGAAAAATTATTTCAAATACGTAGCATCGTAGGCGTAATAAGTGTTTGATTAAATGGCAATAAATCATTCATTTTAGATGATCGTACGTATTTTGTAACTTGACTATATAGATATCAATTCGATATCTTAATATGTTATATATGAACCCATTGTTTGAAATCTACCTCATATAGTACCCCACATATTGACGCTAGGATGCACCACCGAATAAGCTATATATGATAGTTCGATGCTACTAATTAAAAAGTCGTCAGATTGATTCGTAAACACGAACAAATATTTTGCTCAATGAGATATAATTCATCTTAAGAAATGCACATGTAATTTTTTTATGTTGTTAGTATTATGGATAAATATGCACATTTTGAGATGCAGTCATTTTAACTCACAATAACCCAAATTTGCCATACCTGATATTAAATACGTTATATAAAAATACGATGTTTTAACTTATAATAATTTCACTCGAAAAACAAAAACTGTGAATGCTCGGACCTTGAAATAATATGTAATATAAATATGATATTCGATATTATCGAAAATAAAGTACCCGTGCTTTAGGGTGAATAAAGCTCGTGCATCGCACGGGCCATGATGTCTCGTTTAAACATAAGATTTTCTTGATTAATAAATGTCTCGGAGTCTTGTAACCTGACATCTTGATTGTCTTCATTCATCATACTATTGTGAGTATTGATTCCCATCTGTGCATGTTTTTTGGGTACATTTTTATTTGCTTGCACGTTGCACAGACTTTTGGTAATTTTCATTAGCCTTCCAATTATGTACAGTATATTTTTCTCTAGAAGTTAATAAAAGATAATTTGTCGTGGCTTGAAATCATGACATATTGTTGGTCCCGAGACAAGTAGTAGACTAGATGGAGTTATTTACCCAAAGAGTGTTATTTTAAAACATATTTACTATATAGATGTACTTTCAAACATATTTATCAAATCGATGTATTTTTCTATTTAAATGAGTTTTTATTATTTTTTTACTTTTTTTAAAATTATTTTTTTTTTTGCTTTTTTTTTTAAATATTTTTTTACTGCTTTTTGAAACTGTTTTTTAAGAAAAAAATATCTATAATATTAATATTAAAATCCAGAAGTTCTTATTTAAAATTCGTAAATAAAAAAATTTAAAAAAAGAATTTTGAAATTTATTTGTAAACTGTTTTAATAAAAAAAACTGAAATATTATTCTACATAAAGAAATAAAAAGTTGAATAATTTTTTTAAATATAAATTTTTTTAAAACCTGTTAGTTGTATTTTTCATAAAAAAAACTGTTATGTTTCTTAAAAAAAATCTAAAAATCTAAAAAAAAGACAGATTAAAGTTTAACTAAAAATCTATTGTAGTAAAGTAAAAAATTTATTTTTATTTTTGAATTTTGAATATTTCTAGTAAATGGAAATCTATTTTTTATTTAAAATAAGATTGGAAATTTAAATATTTAAATATTTATAATTTTTACTTTTAATAAATTTGTATGTATTAAATTATTTATTTTCTAGGATTTTTCCTTTCTATTAAAAATTTCCAATCTTATTTTAAATAAAAAATAGATTTTAATTTACTAAAAATATTCAAAATTCAAAAATATAAATAACATTTTTTTACTTTACTATAATAAATTTTTAGTTAAACTTTAATTTGTCTTTTTTTTAGATTTTTAAATTTTTTTAAGAACTTAACAATTTTTTATGAAAAATACAACTAGCAGGTTTTAAAAAAAATTATATTTAAAAAAATTATTCAACTTTTTATTTCTTTATGTAGAATAATATTCTAGTTTTTGTTATTAAAATAGTTTACAAATAACTTCCAAAATTCTTTTTTTAAATATTTTATTTACAAATTTTAAATAAGAACGTCCGAATTTAATATTAATATTATAGATATTTTTTTCTTAAAAAAATAGTTTGAAAAAGCAGTAAAAAACATTTAAAAAGCAGAAAAAATAATGAATTAAAAAAAGTAAAAAACAATAAAAACTCATTTAAATAGAAAAGTACACCTATTTAGTAAATATGTTTGAAAATACACCTATATGGTTTTAAAATAACACTCCTTTGGTAAATAACTCAGACTAGATGTGGGGTGAATCTTTTATAAAAAAAATCACTTAAATATGTTTGCATTTCAAATTTAACTATTCTGGTTTATAGCGGAAGACCTTGTTTATATAGTCTTTTGATTTTATGAAGAGAGTGTTTTGGACAAGCCTTTTAGTTTTTGCTAGTAAGATTTCTTACTTGTTTCTTAAAAAGAAAAGTATAACCAAGCAAATACAAGTAATCAGAAGAGTAAGGAGTTAGAGTAAGGAGTTTATGTAATCTCCCACCAGTTCATTGTCCCACTTTACGAAATGAGCAAATTCACTATGATAATTTTTGCACTATACGAGTGATTACAATTTTTTCACAAGATTAATCACTCCTTATTACTCATTTTGTCCGATCACCGGTCTACTTAATATTATAGCCTGAACTTTTTCCCAAAACACTTAATCATGTTTTGAACTAAGTGAATCACTTAACTGGGATTCTAAAACACCATATTGCTTGACCATAATCTTGATTTGCAGATTAAAAGGAGGGCATAACTGGCCTTACTTTTTATCTGATGTTTTAAAAATAATTTTGAATTTTTCAGCTCTAACGAAAATAAAGAATTTACAGTATGTCGATATTGAGTCCAGAAGATCATGAATATTGAAGGGCTTCAAGTGTCAGTATATTTAGTAACATGTGAGCTGGATACACGATTCACAATTTAACTGGGAATAATTCTGAAGAACGGAAACTATTATCCAAAAACTATAGATGTAAATCAATATAAAAAAAATAACAAGAACACCCCCCACCCACCCTCCAAAAAAAGAAGATTTTCTTTTTAGAATAGGTAGATCACATGTGAATCTACTACATGAAATGTGCTAGTAAATTTTGTGGCATATTGATGAAAGGTGTTTAGTGAATGGGGAACTAATGGGTCCAATTTGCATTACCCATTGTTGGGGCAGTCAACTTCAACCTTCCTTTTCACCCCATTCAAACCTCCAACTTTGGGTGTCATTTTCCCCCTCTAAAGTTGAAATTGACAGGAAATGACCGAGTGAGTTTTTCTTCCACACGCAATAGAAACACTTTGTCCATTTGAAACCCCCCCTCCTCTCTACTTTAAAGGAAATTCTATCTTTAATTATATTCTACTCGTCTATCGAAAGTATCCTCATTTTAAATTTGGTTGGTCGAAATTCATAAATTACAATTAATATATAAAAAAATTATAATCGTTTAAGTACTTATTTGGTTTGTCATGATGTATATTTTTAAAATATTATTTTTTTACAAATTTTTTATTTATTTAGTTAAAGTTATTAATAGTCAATAATTTATTTGTAGATATCAATCAGAATAATAATTAACATATATTTAGTGAACGGACGAAGTATAACAAAATAGAGTTTCAGACAGTTATAGGCTTGTAGCTTGGGGTTAGACTTTAAATTTTTTAACTCGGGTATTATAGTGTAATATTGGTCTGCATTTATCACGAACTTCAAATCCAACCGATCCACCCGAAAATGATGCATATAATATTGTTACTATATCATCCTTTTAAATTTATAGGAAACCTATGTTTTAATAGTATTTTTTTCAGAAAAAAAAAAGCTTTACAGTACTCTTTTGAATATAAGATAATTTTTTTATCCAAAATTTAATAACAACTCTATATTCGAGTCACATATTCGAGTCATCTATTCGAGTTATATTCGAGTCACTACAGATTATATCCGAGTCGCATAAAATGTATTTGAGTCACATATTCGAGTCATTTAATTATATTCAAGTTTCTTAAAATACACCCGAGGCACCTATTCGAGCCATCTTATTTACATCTGAGTCATCTAAATAGGTGATTCGAACGTAAATAGATGACTCAAATATATTGAAGTGAAAATTATAAAAAAAATAATTTGAATATCAAAAAAGTAGTCCCTAAACTTGTTAAAAAAATATAATTATATTTAAAGGAGTATGTATATATCTTTTAACTTTTTTAAATTACTGATGAATTTATGTCATTTATTTGTTTGACTTTATGGTAATGGGTTTATTTAGAAGAACACGTGCGAGGTGCGGTTGTCTCACCCACTCCCTTTGCTTTTATCATTTCATTCTTGTCAATTTAGAGACATTTTCATTAACCACTCTTGAGTATTAAGTTAACTTGTGAAAAAAAGGATAAAAGAAAGTCCTTAAAAATAAATAATAATGGGAACAAATATATTATACGTACCTTTTTTTTTTTTTACTTGGTTTGGCTTTGAAGTCACTTGAAAGTTACAAGTATAGGTAATTAGGTATGCAGTATAAATAATGAAGTGAGAATAAGAATATATATATATATATATATATATATATATATATATATATATTAAGAAATTGATGACCATATATGATGGGGTAAATGATCGAACACTACAAAGTAAAATTCTACCCTGTTTGCCAATCAGCGGTTAGGTGATTGATTAGCTGTCTTTACTAGTTGATTGTATGAGCTGGTTTGACTAGAGTTTTGCATTAGCTGTTTGTATAAAAGCGTTTAGTAATAACTAATAGCTTATAGCTACTTAATTGTCTAAAATGACAAACGAGGACTCACTCGATTCATTATTTTGATGATTTCTACATCTCACTTATTTCTTGAAAAACATTATTTCAATAAACTCATAATTAGATTTATATAACATAAGACAATAATCTAAAATTATTGTATAAATCTAATTACATATTTCATTAAAATAAAATTATTTCTTAAAATTTGGAACATGAATAGAATAGAAAAAAATTCATTCAATTTGAACAAAATATAATTGGACTAGAAAAAATATAAATTTCACTTTGTTTTTCAGTGACATAAAATATTTAATAATTTATTGTAATAGTACCACTTTATAAATGTGAGATAGAAATGTATCCCCACCATTTAATCATATTCGCATTATATTAGTTTATTAAATAAACTTTTTTTTTTTAGATTTATGATTAAAAAAATATTGTAATTTTATAAATACGTAGGGATAAATAAGTCTTTTCAACTCATTTATTGAATTAACTAATTGAAAAATCTCGTATAAACGAGCATAAGATGAGCAGCTTATATTGCAAACTACTTTTATTTATTACATTGTATTTATTATTACAATACACTGCTTTTTTTTTTATATATATTTATAGATATGCAATATGCATCTTAAATTGTATATCATAAAAACACGGTTAATATGATAATTTTTTTCCGAAGACGGATAACAAACGAGTAAGTTATTGTACTTTTATAAAAAGATAATTTGATATAAAATTAAGAAAAAAGACCTTTGTAGCTTAAAACATTATGTTCCTAACAAATGAGCAGTTTTCTCGCGCCTGAAAATTGATGATGTGACACAATCTACACGATTCTTATTTTTCTATCTAATTGCCATTATGGGTTCTTAGTTGATTCTCAGTGGAACCATACCCTATATATACAAATACAATGCAAGTACTCGTATTACATGAATAGATAATACTCATATTATATGAATGCAATCATATTTAGTTGGCTTAGTACATAAGTGAACTCATGTATTCATTTCTCGAGTACATGAATATCCATGTACTTATTTGATGAGTGGATGAGTACTAGAGGAATGGCAACATGGGGGATGGAGTGGGCGTTACCCATCCTTAGAACCACGGACCAAAATCAGGCCAAAATTGCTCCAATAACTATGAAAATCAATTTGTGTATTGCCCAAAATCGTCGGCTCCGGATTCGGTTTACTCACAGGTAACCATGTTGTCTTTAAATTATGTTAGAAATAGAAATTAAATAATATTAAAAGTGGCACGTTTATGTCTTGTTACTAGAAATCCAATTTTATTAGATAATTAATAAATAAAATGAGCGCGGTTAAAAACCTAATCTAAATGGGAGGTGTAGATAAAATAATTTATTTTCAATATATAATTATAATTATATACATATATGACTTTATTTAGGGACGAGTTTTACGGGTTTGGGTTTATGTATATCCAGAGTCATCCTAAACCCGCATGTTTTTTTTTCCTTACCCGCCCCCAATGCCTGACCCAAAACACAAAGATGACTATCCAAAATAGATCTGTTCGAATAAATATTTCCAGGTACCCGACCCATAATTAATTTTGCCAATTTTAAGTATTAAAGCAACTCATATTTTGTAAGAGGACTGGGGTGCGTGAAGGAGCGATGCGGGGTGGCTCACTCGCGGGAACACCGCCGCCGGTCCTACCTTCACTCACGGGGAGGTCATGTTGAGTGAGGAGGTCACGCACGGGGAGGAAGTGAGTGAAAGCTACAAAAAGTAAATGTATTGTTTTTTTAAGCATAAGGTACAAGTGTTTATTGTTTTTTTTAATTGTATATAAAGAAGTGAGTGAAGGGTGAGTGAAGTGGCGCTTGTAAAAATATGAGTGAGTGAAGGAAAAAGTGGAGAATGATATGACATAAGAGGATTGGTTGGGAGTGAGTGAAGGGAGAAGGGGTGAGTGAAACACTCCCTCTCCCCTAAGGGTGGTGGCAACCGTGCCTCCCTTACCCCCATCTACCCCCACTCTCCACCAATAACATTCTTCCAACTCATCCAACCCTCACTCAACCCCCACTCACCATTTTTTAGTGGCAACCATGCCTCACCAACCCTCACCACTTTTAATTTTTTTTTTACCTTTTTATATTTAAAACTATATCAAACAATTTAATGAAAACACATAATATTTTATTAATACAACTAAATATTAATAAGTATAATTTGTTATTAAAATAGGGTATAAATTGTAGTTAATAGAAACTATAAATTTTATATGTAAAGCATTAAATAATTGAAGGTTTAAAATGAAAATTCATAATAATAAAATAATAAAAAAAAACCTGAGGCTCTTCTTCTTCGTTTCGTTTGACCTGCACAACATTACATATATAAATATACATATATATATATATATATATATATATATATATATATACAATCACAGAAAAAAGGAAAAAAAAAATAAATTAAATGCTCCCAAACAGTCAAAAATCTACCCGTTGAAGCCTCTCCCCTCTCAACCCTCACTCGGGTTATCAACCCGTGCACCAGCTAGCCGCAGCGAAGCCGCAGGGGTGGCGGCGGTGTTACCCGCCCGAGTAGGGGCAACCCGCTGCCGTTGGCACCACCCTAAGCACAATTTAAACATGAAAATGTTAAAGTACCAAATCCTCCCCCGATTTTGTGGGGCCTGATAGTGGTGTTGGTGCGTGTGGGTTTTCATTTTTTTTTTAAATTCAATTTAATGATGTATAAAATTTGGATTGGTCTTTCTCCAGCACGATTTTTTTTTAAAAATTTTACGGGCGGGAAGGGTTGGGTCCATGGTACACTCTATGTCGTGCGTCTGCAGCCGGATGCGGCTATATGTAGCGTCATGTAAACGGCTGAGATCGATGATCATTTAGTGCGTGATGTGCGCCACGTCATGCCACGTGTAGTGATCCGTGAGGATGCGGCTATGGATGAATACGGTGGAAAGGAACAAACGTCATCAATTCGCGATATGAAAGGAAATAAAAAATAATAAAAAAAAGTGGAAATAAAAAATCACCATAAAAATTGGGGGAAAAAATTTGAACCTCGACTCCGAGAATTTTATTTCTACGACCAACCAAAAAAAAAAAAAGAATTTTATTCTTACCGTCTTATACAATTTCCTTTTTTTAAGGAAAAAAAATAAAAAGCCAAAAAATACGGAGAGACAAACAATATTATCATTAGAAAACCGACCCAAAAC
Organism: Orobanche coerulescens; assembly: GCA_033398695.1. Classification (NCBI taxonomy): domain Eukaryota; kingdom Viridiplantae; phylum Streptophyta; class Magnoliopsida; order Lamiales; family Orobanchaceae; genus Orobanche; species Orobanche coerulescens. Next base: position 2,714,511 of record CM065808.1, read on the forward strand.
AAACACTTGACTATCACAAAAACATGCTCCACAAAAAAGAAAAAGAAAAAAAAGAAAAATCCGCAAAGCCAAAGAATATGTATTCGTCCTTTCAGTTAATTTCCAATTAAAAAAAAATCATATTTTGCTGAAAAAAAAAAAAAAAAGAAATTAGTTATTTATTTTTTATTTTTCATTTTTGAGTCAGAATAAAATGTGCACGATCATCGGTATGGATAACCATTTTTTCGTACCACAATGTGTGTCACTATTCATTAGTATAAAATACCCATTCCTTATTCCATCCCGTCCAAAAATTTATATTTATAGCAAAAGATTGTTATTTTAATAGGTTTACATACATCTTTTTTTCTGATAAAAAAAACATATATCTCTTTTTTTAGGATGACAATTTTGGCACCGAGCTATCTGAGTATCACTCTTGACCCGCCCCGCTCCAGCCCACCACGTACATTTTTTTTTCATTTTTTAATATATATTTTCTATATACAATACATATATATATATATATATATATATTATACATTTACTAGTATACTTGTATATTTATGTTAATAATGACATGTTTATAAATAATATTTATTATAAAAATAAAATACTAGCTAAAAAACTCTTAAAAGGGTTAGTTTTATTAGCTTTAAACTAATATTTTTTCCTACACGAATCGACGCATCCCGTCTCACGACCCGCACTGTTCTGTTCGCCTTGTGAGGCGGGCATGGGTCTTCAAGTACCCGCTTCGATCCGTCCCATTGCCATCCCTATACTTTTTACAATAAAATAAAATGCTATGGTGGGATAAGTATGGTAAAAAGTGTCATGCTACATGTACACATATATTTGTAGACACGTAAATCTTATTCCTTCATTTTTTGGGATCTCACATTTGTAAATGAACGAGATGTATGTGTATAAATACATGTATACATGTATACACATACAACAATTCATATAGAAATATATGTATATACATATATACACACATATGATACATAAAAGTGGTATAAATATTCTTTTCCAATAGGTCAGATACGTTTGTGCAGCGTATGTAGTACTTCCCCTGTCCCGCTCAAAGCTTGACAGATGGTGTAGATTTGGTGTATTTTAGGTAACGAATGGTGTAAGTAATGATGATAAATATGTGGTTGAGATTAACAAATAAAAAGTATTGATGGTGAAGATTAAAAAGTAAAAAGTGTAAAACTTTGAACGAGACAAAAAACTCATTGTAAAAAGACAAAAAAACGAGGTAAGTGTAAAACTTTGAACCAGAGTGACGAAGTAATAAAAAGTTAGACAATTACAAATAGAGTGCATGGGAAGCCAGAAAATTTCTATTTTCTTATATATATATATATAGAATAGATACTGTGTGTGTGTGTGTGTTTATATAACATGGATTTCCACCATTGTTGGGGTTTATAAGGCTTTGGAGAGGTAGGAGTGCTCATATCCACATGAAGGCGACTCTGAAGTACTTGACGGGAGTTGCTGGGCCAAGTGGGTATGGCTCCAAGACAACTGCAGAACAAGTTGCTCAAGATTGTCTGTCTTCTATCCCAATCTCATCGTCATCTCACCTTACTGCTATAGTCACTGGTGAGTAATCATTACATATATATTTATTTTTTTAATTGCAGATTAAATAATTAATATAAAAAATTTATGCATGTTTCTTTTAAACAAATTTCTAAAAAAATCCGGATTTTGCATTTTTTTAGTTTTGTTTTTCGTCGGTCGTTCTTCGACAAGTCGTTAGCTGAAATAGTTCTAAAAAAGGTACAGCTGGTTACTTCTGTCATTTTGTGCATAAGCGGTGATTTACAATGATCGAATAAAATATACTACTTCCGTTCTCTTATAACTGCAACATTTGGACTTTCACGTTTGTCAATGCACAACTTTGATTATTAATATCTTCAATTCTTTACTTTTAAAAATTATAAGAAGTTGATATTTTGAAAGTATATTTCGAGATGAATCTAACAAGATCCCACATGACTATATCTTTTCATATGTATAAATCTCAAAAGATGGTCAATCGAGAGTATGTGAACAGTGTAATAGTCAACACGTTGCAATAATAAAAGAACGGAGGAAGTATGTGATTAGGCTGCAACTTTTTGAGAATACAAATGGGCAATGCGCCTGTTCAATTTTGTAGAAAAATACAGATCGTAATATGACTATTTAATTTACACATGCAGTAAACAATCTATTTCGTAAAATAGATGGAGTAATTCACAATTTATTCGAAAACCGACGCAAAATAGATGGTAATATGATTATTTAATTTACACATGGGTAAACAATCTATTTTTCATAGTGAATCATTTGTAAGATCACGTAGATAATTATTTGAAAACGAAACGAGAAATAGCCGATGACCACATTTTTCCGATTTTCTAGAAACGTATCGCGTCCTAGGTGAAATGGATATTTTAGCGAATATGATCGAATATTAATTACCGAATATTATGTACATTTATATATAATTATTAATTAGATTTGAAAAGAACTCTTTATCCAGTATTTTCAAGAAATTAGAAAAAAAAAGGTTTCCAAAACAATTTAATTTTGATTATTATTATTATTATGTGGCTAAAGGGGCAACCTCGGGGATTGGTGCTGAGACTGCAAAAGCGCTTGCAAAGAAGGGTGTGAGGATAGTAATTCCAGCAAGAGATTTGCTAAAGGCAGAGAAAGTAAAAGAAAACATCCAAAGACAGAGCCCTAAAGCTGAGATAATCATATTGGAGATAGATTTGAGCTCATTTCATTCAATCCACAGATTTTGTTCTCAGTTCTTATCCTTAGGATTACCCCTTCATATTCTCATGTATGTAACTCTCTCTCTCTCTCTCTCTCTCTCTCTCTCTCTCTCTCTCTCTCTCTCTCTCTCTCTCTCTCTCTCTCTCTCTCTCTCTCTCTCTCTCTCTCTCTCTTCATGTTCTCATGAGAATGATACTTACATTAAGAAATAAGTATAATTTGATCCATATATTTTGATTAAATGGATGTCCTAGATTTATTCTCACAAAAACGTATGCATATAATGTAATATTCTAGTGCATCGATATTTTGATGCATATAATGCAGAGCTTTTATGTACATGCACGAAATGCATATATTGCATGCATAAGCCAACGATTTAGATTTATTCTCAATTCACAATATAAAAATCATTCTCATATGATCCAAAATCTCTCTCTCTCTCTCACTATATATATATATATATATATATATATATATTAGCTCAAATGAGAATCGTTTTTTTTTTAAAAATAAATATATACTCATTGCAATCGAATTTAATTGGGATGTTTGGACTTTTTGCAGTCAATAATTCTTAAGTTTGACTACGAATTAATCTCAAATTATAATATTGAAATGTTTAATGAAATTATATTATTAAACTTTAAGTTGTGAAGTTTGATAATATAATTTTGTTAAATATTTTACTATTATACTGGAGATTAATTCGTACTCAAACTTTAGAATTATTGATAGTAAAAGTTAAAATGTGTCAGTTAAAATAGGACGGATGAAGCATATATTTTTTAATTTACTTTCTGTTAATTGTCTTTTTTAGAAGTGATTGTAAGATTTTCAAAATTTTTCCCACTATTTGTGCAGAAATAATGCTGGCAAGTATTCACAAAAGCTGGAATTCTCTGAAGACAAAATTGAGCTCACTTTTGCTACAAATTATCTAGGTACCTCTCTATTTTGGGTGTCGTGTTCTATAAAATGAGTTATTTATCTTCTCGTATAAATTAGATAGTCGTATTATTCCTTGTATTTTATAAAATAAGCACATTAGTTGCATGTATCGTCGAAAAGTTGTAGATTATAAACCTCTGTATTTTATCGAGAATTTGCCAGTCAATCATTTCCGCACGAGACGACGGCGAGGGTGGGACATATTTTTTTCGAAAACACATGAGAATAATATGAATATTTAATTTCCACATACAAGTAATATGTTGCTTTTTCTAAAAACACAGATGGATAATATGACTATTTAATTTACACAAAAGAGTAAATAGCTAATTTTATAATACATGAGGATAGTCTACCTTGAGGCTTGATCTAATTATAAAATAATAATAATTATTACTCATTTTGTTTCTTGATATTTGTCGGGTTCTTTTTAATTTCCAGGTTGAAATTTTGAAATAGTATAAGATAATCATCAGATTTTACGTAGATTGTAATACTAAATTTGCATTAAAAAAATATTTATGACATGTTTTTGTATTCCATTATATTTTGGTAGAAATGTTATAACGGAGACTATTATCTTCTTAAATTATAAATATGCCCAATTAGGGCTTTTCTACCGTCAGGTCAATAAAACTTGGTTTAGATCGGTATTAAATTACATATATTTTCATATTTATCGATTCCAGTTTGTATATTCTTCTTGTTAGGGTTAAACTGTGCGGATCGGAATCAACAAATATGAAAAAATATATTATTTTAGCACCGACCTAATATATGATCAATTTTTCCCGACCTGACGATAAAACAATACATCTTCATTATACTACATATTTGTTCATATTTGTCGATTCTAGTTTGTATATTCTTTTTGTTAGGATTGAACTATGTGGATTAAAATGGACGAAATCTCTTAGTCTATAAAGTTGTAATCTAAAATAAAGATAAAGGCTTAGGGCCAATCTACAATATTCTTTGCGTATATGTGTCTATTAATTTCTTCTATTGCATGGAATTGACATAACACCCGATTTGCTACATCTATTAAAAAATATGTAATTTTAGTATCGGCATAACGTCAGGACAAATTTTCCTGACCTGACGGTAGAAAAGACCAATTAAGGTAGAAAAAGACTCGTTTTTGTAATCGTACTTTCTTAATAAAATAAATCTACTAATGCAATTTGTAAATTAAATAAACAAATACCTAGAGGTATTTGTAATTTTGAAAGATACATTGATACTTTTGTAATTAGACTAAAGGGGGGGAGCCTTTTGTGATTAACCTATTTTAAGTCCTAATTAGTAAAATCAATTATTGAAGAAATAAAAATAAATTTTGGTTTAATTATTAAACATAAATGATGAAAAGTGAGTATGATTTGTTCTTTTCTTGTTTATATTTGGAAGGTCATTTCCTGCTGACAGAAATGCTTTTAGGGAAAATGGTGGAGACAGCATCAGAAACCTGCATTCAAGGCAGAATAGTGAATGTCTCCTCTGTGATTCACAATTGGGCCAATACCAAAAACTTTTGCTTCAGTAAATTGCTTAACCCTAAAAGGTAAAAAACCTCTCATGTTTTTTACTCTTCCTACCTATAACCTACCTAAAGGTAAAAAATTTCTAAATGTCCGGTGATGATTAAAAGGTAAAAAATATTGATGGCAAGTGCATAGTCAAGATTAAGTGATATGAACGTGACTGTTCGATTTAAGTGTGTAGGGTTGGAGAACTTCGATATTCGACTCAAATTCGATCGTTAAAACTCGTTTGAGCTGAGTTCACTAACAATATGTCCCAGACAATGTGATACCTACTTGAGACCGATCGTCGAAAGTTCGTTTAAGCTCAGTGGTAAACAAAATGAACCAAACTATCTGATACCCCAACTTGAGATAGATAGATAGATATTAAGAACTCGGTTTGTTAACAAAATGAACCAAGCCTCGTAACATTTTTCCGTTCGGTATAATGCGAATTTCAACTCGGACTCGATTAGGTAAATAAAGATAATATCTCGATAAAAAAATATCAAGCTTGATTCGTTCTAGCTCGGTTATGTTAATGATTAAACTAAGCGTGAAACATGGTTTTGAAAGCTCCGCTTAGAATTAGACAAGTGTAGTACTCTGTTCTGTTCGACTCAGTTTGTTTACACTCACACGGGGATGTGTGAGTCGATGAATAGAAACAACTAAGAACAGTATATACTCTTTCGATTCTGCTCAAAGTTTTACACTTTCTCTTTTTTTTTTTGTCTTTTTAAAAACTTTTATATTTATCGTCTTTACACAATCAAATCAAACAACCGTCTTTTACTTTTTAATCTCCAACATACACTCACTATCAATACTTTTTACTTATTAATCTCACCAATCGTTATCTAAAATACACAAAAGATACATACTTGGGATTTTATAGTAATTAGAAATGAAACTGGAAGGTGTATCTTCTAATTAATAAGCCCTTTTTCTTCCTTCACATACTTTTGCACTACCCTTTTTTTATACACAACTTTGTACAAAAGCTATTATTATTATTAATATTATTATTATAATTATTATTATTATTATAATTATTCTTAGTATTATTCTTCCATGCAGTTATAACGGCACTCGAGCCTATGCTCAGTCAAAAGTAGCCAACATATTGCATGCCAAGGAACTATCAAGACAACTCGAGGTAAAAAAAAAATATATAACAAAATCCCAAGATTTATGGGTTTTCATTGTTTCATTGTTTCAAAACTCACACGTATATCCCGTACTTCAAAAGCACCAATCAAGATGTTCGTATCATTACATTTAAAAAAAAAGTGAAATATACTTGCACAGATCGAGAATACGTGTAAATGTATATCGTTCACAATCGTAAAAAAAGATATGCAACTGGGATTTACTTATTTGTCCTACCATACATGATTAATGTTTTGAAAATTTTGAATTTTTATTATTGTTATTATTATTATTATTATTTTCAGGCAAGAAAAGCAAATGTAACTATCAATGCTGTGCATCCAGGAATTGTCAAGACAGGAATTATCAGAGATTATAAAGGCTTTATTACAGGCACGCATTATCTTTATTATATGTTGGAAGCTAGGAGTACTTTTCTTGGATATGCTTTTCCTTTTTGTTTTTTTTGTGGGGGTAGAGTTGGGTGTGGGGGTGTGGGGCAACTAATCCAAGGAAATGCCAAGACTAAATTTTTCTTGTAATCACTTTGATCATTTTTTCGGCAACATGTTATTTAATCGGTTTATAAGATGAGGAAATTTCTGAAAAAATCTCAATTTTTTGGGTTAGTTTACAGTTTAGCCTCAAATTATTTTTTACGTACGAAAAAGGACAAGATATCGACTATTGTAATCACTTTGATCCTTTTTTTCGATAACCTTTTATTTAACCGGTTTCCAAGCTGAATTGGATGCCAGGTCATTAAATGAGAGGACCATGTGGTCTATCATGTGTTATTTAAGTAGAAAGGTTGGTCATTTAAACCCTAGCAAACAAAGAAGGTCGAGGAATGACTTCTTCATCCTCTGTTGGAAGCAGGAATGGTACTCGGCCAAGAAGGCAAGCTTTACGGACAAGAAGTGATTGTGAAGATCCTGTTGGCAAGTGGACATCATGGAGTCCCACAAATCCTGGAAGAAGAATCATAAGGTTTAAATGATAAACCTTTGTGCTTAAATAACACATAATAGACCACGTGACCCTCTTATTTAATGATCTGGCGTATAGCTCAGCTTGAAAACAAGTTAAATACAGGGTTACCGAAAAAGGGTCAAAGTGATTACAACAGTCGGTATCTTGTTATTTTTCGTAAAAAAATTAATTTGGGGTTAAATCGTAAACTGGCCAAAAATATTGATTTTTACGGAGATTTTCCCATCTTGGAAACCATTTAACTAAAGGGTTACCGAAAAAAAAGGAGAAGATGAAACTTTTAGAAATTTAATTGATGTTATTGATCGAGACGAAGAGATAATTATTCTATGTATAATTATGACAATGATGGTGTTATTTATAGGGAATGATTTTTTTAATATAAATTATTTATTTTAATATCCAAATATAATATATGGAACAAATAAAAATATTACAAGTATCACGAAAAAAAAAGTGGGAGGAGGAGGTAGGACGCCCCTATTTTTCTATTTTTCTTATCTTTTTTTTTGTCAGTCTAATGGGATTTTTTTTTATTTTTATTTGTTTCAGATTCTTTTTATTTTGTAGCATCCAAGTTACTGAAGACATCATCACAGGTTTGTTTACAAGATATCATTTGAATTTTCGAAAAAGTGTTGGATTTATGAGAAAAAGAAAAAAAGAAGAAACCGAAATGTTAATTTTTATTTTATTTTATTTGAATAAGTTGTTAAAGTGTTTCAGAATATTATGGAATATGTTTGTGTATAACTATTAGGGCTTTTGGAAAAACACTGAAAAACTGATCCGATCCGAACCATAAAAATAAGTGATTGGGCCGTTTAGAGAAAATGGGACGGGTATAGAGCCGGGTACACATTGTACGGTCGGTACACAAATCTCATTTTATTGCACCGTCGGGTAACCGAACTGGTCTCCGGTCCACTTAATGATTTGTGAAGAAAATAGTACCAAACTTAATGATATTTTATATTTTTTATTCAAAGAAATTATATTTATCAAGATGGACCATGTCGAAGTCGGGTGCCCTGCCCATCCAAATGGATTTCGCGGACCGATTCATTGTTTGAATTTTGTCCAATTAATGAGAGCGACTCATTTATGAAAATCGACCATGTATGGATCAGGCGTGTTGGGAGAGTTATTAATGTTTTTTTTGTTATGTTTTTTGTTTCCCCAACAAATTAAAATTTTCACAAATATGTTATTCTTTAAAGAGATCTATCAAATTAATTTTTATTTCACGATTTTTAATTTAACATCCATTGTTCAATCTATTTTTTCATGAATTACATTATTAAATTTGAATTTTAAATACTAACTATAATTTAATTAATGGACTTAGTTGAACTTAATATTATGCATGTTAGTGTTAAATATTTTTATTATTTTAACTTTGTTGAGATTTATGACTTTACAATATATATTGACGTACTTGGTTATATTTAGGTCAAATTTATATATATTGTGAAAACATATTTTATCTAATTGTTTTATAACTTAATCATATTCTTAGTTTGATTTGCAGTTAAATTTGTGCTTTGTGATTTTGTGGTGTGGATCAATTAAGAATAACGGAAAAAATCAATGTTGTATTTTTCAAATAGTTAAGGAGAGAAGAATCGAGAGTGCGTCGGTGTTTATTATGGTGAGTGCGTTTTTCATAGAATGAAACACTGAAAATCGATATTGAGTACAGAAGTTATGCAGTGCAAAATACGAAAAATATGCATCAAGCAAATCGTCGGCCTTTTTGAGACAATCATTTTTGTGTTGTTGCAATGACGAGCATAGTAGTGCAACAAAAAAAAATTGTACAAAGTAAGATCTTTCGAAATCTATAACTATAATTTTGTTTTATAAATTAATTTTATTATAATTATTTCACTTGACAAATACTATATACAATTATGGATGTTTTCTTTAGAAATTTCATATAAAAATTTTATTTATACTATTTAGCTTTTAGATGTCTAATATAAATATGTAAATGCCACTAATATTTATAAATATATAAAAAACAAAACGCATTGGGAAAAATTGGCTTTCACGCACAAAATATAATTTCATCGGATCAAAATATAATATCACATGCCAATTAGAAGACGAGTGAGGTACATACAACCTAGAGGAGAATATAAATATTACCAGTTATATAAACTAATTAATTACAACGAATTAAAAGTATTTACTATATTTGTTAAAAAATATAGTACCGGTAGGATAATTAGTTATAAAAAATATTACAAATATTATATTTATAAAAAATATTACAAATCGTGCAACATACGGGTAGGATATTAGTTAACCCAAAATAATAGAATCTTAGTACTATATTTATATATATATTTTTTGACTATTGACAGGGCGCAGCGACAACATGTTACGTTGCATTAAACCCACAGACAACTGGGCTCAGCGGCAAATATTTTGCCGACTGTAATGAGTCTCATTGTTCGCCTCTGGCAAATGACGACTTTGAAGCTAGGAAGTTATGGAAGCAAACGCGTGCTTTCGTACGACGGCGATTTCATCTGCCTTTTGAACCAGAATGTCGAGGTTGCACGTAGCTAGTTCATAGGCTCTCATGTAAATGATATGGCATGTTAGTTTTGTCTTAGCACATTAGCTAAATTACAAAATTCATGGTAAAAAATAGAAATATATATTACACATAAGATAATGAATCTTTTCGGGGGAAAAACAATCTCTTTATTTTGTGTTAATTCCACCATTCAATTGTCATTTGTTTTCCTTACACATAACTCTCGACCCAATCAATGTCAGGGACTTGGTCTTTTGAACATATACTATTTAATTTTTTCACACTTGTAATTATTTTATCCTCCTTCTAAGCTCCATCAAGAGATCGAATCGTGTTTATCTACCACTCCTACAAAATTGATAGCGTTCTCTTACGGTCGAGATTTAGTAGAAGTCAAACTCTCGAAAACAGATTTTGATCATTTGAGCAATATCGGCGAAATTACAGTTGATTGCTCTTGGGAATCCCCAATCTCTGTTCGATTACCATCTATAATATAAGGGACGATGATATTTCTTGATCGTCGTAGTGTGCACCTAAAAAGACCATTATACCCATTTCCTTCCTCTCTTTGTTAATCAATAATATTATTAAATGTTTAACAATAATAAAATAATCTTAGTAATTAAATTAAAGAGACAACTAAACCTCTATTTTTTTTGTTCTTCGACCAAACTATTTTTTTCGGCTGATCGCAGAACTATTTTCTGGCCGATTTTTGGCCATGTCAGATTTTTTATATTTTTATTTTTTTTCGGCCGACCGCCTGAGTGTTACCCGGCGGATAGCCGACCGGCGTAGCTCCGAAATATTTTTTTTTTTTCGACCGACTACAGGACTGTTCTCCGGCGAGTCGCCTGCTGTCGGACGCTAGATCTCCGTCGGGCGGTCATTTTTTTACCGACAGGTCGCCAACTGCAGACTGACGGACCTCTGGTGGGCTGTTCTCCGGTGGATCGACGACGGGTGAAGCTCAAGGGCCGGTCATATTTTTCATCTCCGATGGGCTGCTGCCGGCCTATTTCGCTGTTTTTTGATTGGTCGGCGGCCAGAGGTCGACGGACCTCCGGTGCCGGCAATTTTTCTTTTTTCTTTTTAAATTTTTATTTAAATTTTTAATACAATTATGATACCCTGTGGGTTATCTCTAGTTTAATAAAAAACCAACCCATCGCTACAAACAATAACACTAATTTCGCCATGTATCCTATCCATAATTGATTACCCAAATTCAAGTTTCTTGTTGTGAGTTTTACCTCTATTGTCGTTCTCTTGTGCAATAGACTCATTATATGAGTACACATAATGAATCCAGAGAAAATGTAATTGGGATAAACTCTTATGGGGCTGCAAACGGGCCGGACTCGAGTCGAGTTCACCCGAACTAATAATAGACAACTAATAAAAGGGTCAAAATTCAAAATTTAGAATAACATATACTACCTCCGTTCTGTTATAACTGCAACATCTAGACTTTCACGTTTGCCAATTAACAACTTTGATTAATAATATCTTCAATTCTTTATTTTTAAAAATTATAAGAAGTTGATATTTTGAAAGTATATTTCGAGATGAATTTAACAAGATCTCACATGACTACATTTTTTCATATGTATAAATCACAAAAGATGGTCAAAAGAGAGTATGTGAACAATGTAATAGTCAACACGTTGCAATAATAAGAGAACGGAGGAAGTACTATATATAAGGGCGAGTAACATAAAATACATTTATTGTTTGGTCCGATTACGTATTAGTAATCATAATTTGAACAATTACATCCACACCAAATCCCACATATGGCGTTAACTTTTGAACGAATTTGTAATTGTTCAAACTGCCTGCGAACATAGATGCTTGTTTGAACAATTACAATCGCATCCCAATCTCACGTCCGATATTGATTTTTGGACGAATTTGTAATAATTCAAACTGTGTGTACTAATTTGATTCGGATTCCATGAGAAATGCAATTATTTTGTATATAATTACTCTATTTTTTTTACTATGGGTAATATATATTTTTTTGAGAGAATACTATGGGTAACATGGGATACTTGAAATTACCGTATTTGCTGACGCCCTGAACGTTCATGTTGCTTCCATCGCTTTCTATTTTATATATAAGCTATTTTCAGTAATTTTTGCACTCAAAATTGAGTTTTTAGTCGATTCTTCGAATTCGATAATGGCAAAAGTTGGCATAACATCCATTCGGCAAAAGCAAAGTCGAACATATAATGTTTGTTCGATGCATGATATGTTTGATCCTGGTGCACTGAACAATTTGTTATCGAACACATTTTTTGGTACGAATTTTTGTTTTGCTTGAAAGAAAAAACCAAAAACGTATCATAGATGTCCGAGGAGTTTGTGTTTTTTCTGTATTGGTTTAACCCTGTTAGAGGAGGGAAGAAATATTCGTGGCCTTCCGTTAATAGTCGGGAAAATTGTTTTTTAAAGATCGTAACTTTAGAGGGTGACAAAGTAGAATTTGTAACTTTTAAATTTGAAAGTATGATCAGAACTTTTAATTTGTGAAAAGTAGGACCGTAACTTTTTAAAAGTAGCAAAAATAGGCCTGTAACTTTTTAAAATAGCAATTTGAGGTCAAATCATGCCCAGATTGCCCTCTTACGGGCTCAAATTGCACATGTGGGAAATTTTATTAATATAACCATACTTTTAAATTCTATGTCATTTTTTACTAATTTCATTTTTTTAAAGTTAAATTCCATGTCATTTTTTTAAAGATTTTTTTGACATGATAATGAAAAATATGTTTCTGGACAACTAATCTTGTCGTTTTTTTTTACAAATTGCACATATTTTGTTCTTTTTTGGACATTCCACCTGTTTAATTACTGTGCATAAAAGTAATCTTTTGCAACAATTAATATATAAAATACAACATAAAAAGCTAAATAAACTCGTTTTAGTCACTCCGTTAAGTATATTTATTTTATTGTTTTAAAATAATATATATATTATCATTATATTATATTATATTATAATATATTACATATTATATTGATTAATTATATTTTTAAATTGTATTTAGTAGAAGAAAATTATTTTCCAACTTGCATAATTTCGTTTCAATTTTTATACAAACTTCTCCGTATTAATTATAATTTTTTTATGTTCTAAAAAAAAACAAATTTCAATGGTTAAATTTAAAATTTTGCCCCCCGTGGGCCTGTTCTAAAGAAAAAAAATACTTTTAATAGTTAAATTTAAAAATTATAACCATTAAATTTAATTGTAAACATTTTTAATTAATATAACAAAGCTATATTGGTCTCCCTTTAAATTAAAAACTGATAATAAGATATATAATTATGATATTATTATAATGGGACATATTTATAAATTACCCATTAATTTATGATATTATAAAAATTCCCTTTTAATTTAGTTTTTTTGTTTTTTTTTTCTGAAAATTATTTTTCTGAATTTTTTTCATAAAAAATTCCATGAAAGTATTATTTTTCTGATTTTTTTATTTTTATAACATAAAACATAGAAAATTATAATAAGAATTTAACTTTAAAAAAATAAAATTAGTAAAAAATGACGTAGAATTTAAAAGTATGTTTATATTAATAAAAATTCTCACATGTGCAATTTGAGCGCAAGAAGCGATATGAACGATTTGGCGCTTAAATTGTTATTTTAAAAAGTTCTGCGCTATTTTGCTACTTTTAAAAATTACGGTCCTACTTTTCTTTACAAAAATTCTGATCCTACTTTTAGGTCAGAAAAGTTACAGTGCTATTTTTGCCACCCCTAAAGTTACAGTTCTAAAAAAAAAATCCCATTAATAGCCCGTACATTTTTTTTTCTAAGTTTGAAGGTATAATGAGAACTAAATGGGGTGTACTAAGTAAAAATTAAATTCAAATGACTTGAATATATTGAGTAAACGGGGTAAAAATCTATAAGATAAAGTTTTTTTTGGGGCCAGGCCATCCGTCTGTTTTTCGGCGGGCCATCGACGACGACCAACTTTTTTTTTTTATGTCAGGTCACAAGCTTGCTTTTCGGCGTGCCACCGCCAGCGGACCTCCAACGTCCGATTATTTTTTTAACGCTAGGCCGTCAGTCTGCTATTCGACTGGCCATCGCCCGCAACAAGCCAAATTTTTTTATTTTTAAAATGCCGGCTCGCTGGACTACTTTCCAGTGGTCCTTATTTTTTTTTTATTTTTTTTACGGCAGACTCGGAGGCCGCCGATAGTATTTTGGTCATTTAATTATTTGAATTCACTTATATCATCGCCACTGCACCATTACGGCACAGATAATCTTTAATTAATAAATAAAATAGAAAATGGAATGTATTTTAGCAGCAATTATATATATATCGTTTTAATCCAAACAAAAAATAGCATCATCTTCGTGGTGACAAAACAAAATCACTTCAAGGTCAAAGAATACATGAGCATTATCAAATTTAAGAATTTGATATATTCCAGAACATGATGCACGATACAAAATACACATTACTTGTGGTTAGGGTTGACCGGACCGAAAAAATCGATTAACCAAAACCATTTTAGCCCCAAAGTTGGAACGGCAAAATTGAATCATTTTATATATTCATTTAACCGGAACCGCACCGAATTAATTCGGTTCCGTTTCGATTAACCCGTAAAAATCCTTTTTTTATACCAAAAAAAAAAACAGTTTGAACAAAACAAAACAGAACAAGTCCAGTAAGCAAGCAGGTATCTATTAGCAGGCCGTGCTCCCAACATTTCTTCCTTGTTGGAAATGGAAAACACATTTGAGATTGAAATCGCAGTCATTGAATCGATCAAAAATAAAAAAATGGAAATAAAAGATTAAAAGTGTTTTCTAATAATAAATAATTAACATAATAATTTTTATTAATTATTTGATGTTCTCTGTTCTAATAGTGAAAAAATAATTCATTGTGACTGATATATCGATAACCACATTGATTGTTGTGCTTGTGTCAAAAAAAGTATGAAATAATACAAAATGAATTGTGAAACGTAACATTAAAACCCACAAATTCGCACATTAATCTATCTCGAGCATCATATTTAATTTGAAACTGTCAAAGTAATAGTTCGATATATAAATCAACAAGAAAACGATAAATAACGCCGGCCACACACAAGATATGGGCCGTGAACATAAAATAAAATACGGGTAAATTCTCCAACACCATATCCGTCGGGTTCCGAATAAGACATATCTTCTAGTGGTTAGATTTCTGGCCTTTGACGGCGCAGAGGTAGACTACGACGAACACGAGGACAGCGCAGACGACGGTAATGATGATTATTTCCCACACGACATTCTCACAAACGCTTCAAAGAAGAATGAGAAGAATGCAAGATCAACTTATAACTTAAGTCTGAGTTTGTATAGATGTGGTGTACACAAAAGTTGTAGCACTATTTCTTATCTAATTACTGTCAAAAGAATAATCAGATCCATAGCATCTTGTACAACTCCATATATATATATATATATATGGATGTGTTTTGCCAACTCACAGTCAAATTGAAATCATGCATTGGACTGTTTATAAGCAATTGCATGCGAACTCGACGTACTTTTCTCACATTTAATCTCCAAAAGTCTTGAGCATGAAAGTTGTAGATTTTTATCAACGAATTGCGAAATATATCTCTCTTTAACGTAGACAATTGGATCTTCATCAAATCTGTGATATATGAAGCTTTATTGAAACACCCCCGCTTTTTTTTTTCCCGCATGATTAGATTATTAGCGATCCACGTATACTTGAGAACCATCCGAGAACCGGATCGGAATAATTGGGACCGATACTCATCCGAAACGATAGAGGTCCGGACCCTGGTAGTGAATTTGGAACCGAAACCGATAAGGACCGAAATCGTTAACTCGATAAAAAATTAGTAACTTCTCACGAATGTTATGTATACCAAACATGTCAGTAGTTTCGTGATTTTCTTAATAAATTCTAGTAGTCATACCAAATATGTCCTTAACATGTATGTTATTTTCAATGTAACTACTAATTTATCTTTCTATTTTGAGACTTAAATATTTAGGATTCTCTCTTTTAAATAGAGTTATGTATTAACGTTTCTCTCTTTTCATTTGTGTATGTTCTGATTCGGAGAATAAAGTATTAGATATTCTCTCTTTTAAATGGATAAATTTGCAAGTAGTTTTCTGTTTTGGTAGCAGTTTTTTCGAGTCTTCTCGAGTAATTCTTCGGGTCTATTTCGGGTACTTAAAGAGTCCACGAACCGAAAATTATGGGTTCTCCTTCGAGGCCGGTCTTACCGACTCGGTTTTAAAATATCCGTTAGGGTTACCGAGCTGATCTCGATTATAACATTGGAACCGATAGCATACTAGTTCGATTCCGAGTCTAGCTATCTGGTACAATTATGAGCACTGCTACAAAAAAGACGTTTCACATTGGTTCTTTTTTTTTTTTTACATTTAACATCGATTTTGGAATCGATGTTAAATGTCGCGATATTAAAATTAACATCGATTTTTAAAAACCTATGTTAAACTTCGGCTTTAACATCATTTGTTATATTGGTTGTTATAACAACCGATATTAATTTTAAAATGGTGAAATTTAACATCTGTTCTGGGAGAACCGATGTAAAATTTCCTGACCTTAAAATTTTGTCGGGCCGTGGCTAAGCCCAGCTAGCTCAACCCAGCCCCAACACAGCCACCCGCCAACCCGCAACAAATACCATTAAAATTAGGGCTGTCAGAGATCGGGTTTGATTTTTTTTTTTTGCAGGAACCGAACCCGAACCGAATATGTATTTCAGGTTCAGTTCCATATTTTTTTTCATTCGGAACTGAACACAACCCGACCGAAATTTTCGGTTCGATTCCGACATTATTTCAGTTTCATTTTTTCATGTCTATATGAATCTATTCATCTGTTTCAATCTAAAAAATTCAATTTTAAACAACAATAGTCTATTTAAAAGCAAAGTTTGACTCCAATAAATTTCTAAACAACAATAGTTCAAGTAAAAACACGATAGTGAAGATACAATATTGAATATTTAGTTGATCAAATCAAAATATCAAACAAAATGAAGCAACAAAAGAGTAATTTGAACTTCAATAAATTAAGTAAGACGATATTCTTCTAGGATTTTTTTTATTTTTCTTTATAAATGAACTAATATTAATAAAAAAAGGTAAATAGGTAATTTCGGATTTTTATGAAAAAAATTTCGTAGGAACCGAACTCGAACCGAATTTTTAAATTCAGGTTCGGTTCCAAAAAAATACATAATTTCAACACCCAGGAACCGATTGATTCGATTCCGGTCGGTTCCACGGGTTTTGGGGTTGAAAGTTCCCAGCCCTAATTAAAATTTCGTTGTTGGTTGGCTATGTTGCATAGGTGCCGGGGGAGGGGTGGATACGGGTACGGGGATACAGAATTTTGAAAATTTTAGGGTGCGATACGTCAAGGATATGTCTGTTATATTTATATTTTATTATATGCAATACCTATAAAATATATATAAGCAACAATTTAAATATCATCATCAATTCAATAGATAAGTCCTTAGAGAATTCTAATCAATTTAAAAAAAGCACATTGTCAATTTAAGTCATTTACTTCACATGTCCTCCAACACTACGCGTACAACATTCCAAAGGCTAGGTTCTTCAAATTCACTCTTCTGCTCACGTTCGAAATTAACCCTTTTCACTACAAATATCATGGTATCCCGCATCTCATAAACCAAGTGAAGACCAGGCTTATCCGTATCACAACTTCTCAACACATAATAAATTGGCTAGGTAACGGAGAATGTAATCAACTGGATCCCACCAACCATCATACAACAACTTCTCTTTCACAATTCTAGCTTTCTCGGTATTATCCTCACGGTATAAAGACCATCGTTCACTTATCACCATGGATTGTAATTGACATTTTACAGTTCTAATCTATTTCAGTTAATTTTTATTTTAATTAATTAATTTTAATAGTTTCAATTAATTACAAAAAGAACCCTTAAAATTTGAAAAAAAAAAACTTTACCCCGTATACGCGTATCCCCTACCCCGGATACGCATATCCAAATCCGAATATGCGTATCCCCTCGGAGTATCTGATACTGCGTAGTACTAATTTTTGAAGAATTCATGCATCATAGTTGGTGGGTTTCGAACCACGACATCTTGCATGTGGAAGTGTGATATTACCATTCCGCCAGATGAACATCTTGTATATTTTTGCTATGTGTTATATTTATATACTATATATATTTAGAGAAAATTTTCTTTACACTAATAACTTTTGGGTGTTTTTGAAGTTACATTAATAATTTTTTTTTCACACTCGACACTCAAACTTTTTTTAACTTTTCGACGTTACACCAAATTGTGGACGACGTTAATTTGTCCGTCAGTTTCGTTAATAAGGGTAAAATTATGGTTAAAAACACACATAAACCTTTTGCAGCTGTTTCAAATTACACCCAAACAAATTTAATTTTAACTTTCAATATTATTGTATTTAAATAATTAATAAAAAATAAAAAAAGTAAAGTAAAATTTAAAAAACCTTTTAATTTATTTATTTATTATTTATAAAATTAATTATAAATGTTCTAATTTTATTTGGATGTGTTTTGCCAACTCACAGTCAAATTGAAATCATGAATTGGACTGTTTATAAGCATTTGCATGCGAACTCGACGTACTTTTCTCACATTTAATCTCCAAAAGTCTTGAGCATGAAAGTTGTAGATTTTTATCAACGAATTGCGAAATATATCTCTCTTTAACGTAGACAATTGGATCTTCATCAAATCTGTGATATATGAAGCTTTATTGAACCCTTTTTTTTTTTTTTTTTAACATTCGCATGATTAGGTTATTACCTATCCAACTATGCTTGAGAACCATTCGAGAACCGGCTCGAAATAATTGGGATCGACACTCATCGGGAACGTAAGAGGCGCGGATACTCGTACTGAATTTGGAACGGAAATCGATGAGGACCGAAACCGTTAACTCAATAAAAAACTAGTAATTTTTCACTAATTTTATGCATACCAAACATGTCCGTAGTTTCGTGATTTTTTTAGTAAATTCTAGTAGTCATATCAAACATGTCCTTAACATGTCCGTTATTTTCTATGTAACTACTAATGTATCTTTCTATTTTGAGACTTAAGTATTTAAAATTCCCGCTTTTAAATGGAGTTATGTATTAATGTTTCTCTCTTTTCATTCATTTGTATCTCTGTTCTGATTCTCGGACTAAAGTATTAGGGATTCTCTTTTAAATGGATAAATTTGCAAGTAGTTTTCTATTTTGGTAGTTTTTTCGAGTCTTCTCGAATAATTCTCGGGTCTATTTTGGGTACTTAAAGAGTCCACGAACCGAAAATTATGGGTTCTCCTACGAGGCCGATCTTACCGATTCGGTTCTATAATATCAAGTAGGCTTACCGATCCGATCTCGGTTATGACATATTGGAACCGATAGCATGCTAGTTCGGTTTCGGGTGTAGCTACCCGGTAACATTACTATACTACTACAAAAGAGACATTTTACATTGTTTTTTTTTTACATTTAACATCAATTTTGGAACTGATGTTATATATCGCGATGTAAAAATTAACATCGATTTTTAAAAACCAATGTCAAACTTCACCTTTAACACCAGTGTTATAACAATCGATGTTAATTTTAACATCGTGAAATTTAACATAAGTTCTGGGAGAACAGATCTTAAATTTTGCGACCATAAAATTTTATTGGAGCGCGGCTAAGCCCATCTAGCCCAATCCATCCCCAGCCACTCGCCCAGCCACCCGCCCAGTCACCCGCTCCAGCCACCCGCCAACCCGCAACAAATACCATTAAAGAGAAAAGAAAGAACAAAAAAACTGAGCGAACACCGGAGGTGTGCCGGCCGTGGTCCGTTGGAGAGCAGGCCGGCGGGCCTATTCGAAAAAAACCCTGTCTGGTCGCCGAAAGTCGGCCGGCGGAGGTGGCCTTCCGGAAAGCAGGTCGGCGGGCCTTAGAAAAAAAGAAAAAAAAAGCTTGGTCGGCCGTCGGGAGGCTGTCGGAGGCCGCGGTGACCCGCCGTAAAGCAAGTCGACGGAATTATTGTAAAAAAAAAAAAAGTTAGCCGGCCACCGAAGGGCTATCGTCGGCGGCGGAGCCTCGTCGGAAAAATCGATCGGCCGGAGATCCCCATTAGGGAAGAATTTTCTTTCTTAAAAAAATAGTTGCTCCTTTAGTTTAATTTAATATTTCAACAATATTTTTGAAATTTTTTTTTGTTAAACATTTGATATCATTATTATTATTAAATCCAAAACAAATGGAAGGAAAGATGAGGGGTACAATGACAAACAAATGGAAGGAAAGATGTAACACCCGCTAAATTTAGAAATTTATTCTTAATTTATAAATTATCTTTATATAGTAAATATTAAATAATAATCCAATTTAAATTATCAATGAAACATGATTATTTAGTGAGCAATTCATGAATTTTTAATTTAACTATGTAAAGTTAATTAATTATCGTTCCAAATATTATAAGTTCATTTTAATTAATTTTAATACATTCATTTTTGGTAACCCACCATTATAATGTTATTCAATTGAAATTTATAATAAACTACTAGTAATTCCCAAGCCCAACTCCCACAATTTTTTTACCAGCCCAATTATCATTTTAATTTCCAGCCCAAATCTTTCTTCACGACACACCCACACGATCAGAAAGAAGAGAAGGTGGGAAGGAAGTTTTCTGCAACCACCGTAGTTGGGGGGGAGTGGACATACCAATAAAAGAAAACTCAAACCTGTAAAAGAAAATACCATCTGGAGTTCAGAAATCCTCGCTAGAAATCACACACTCACACACCAGCAAATCCCATTTTTACAACAAAACTCACTCTTTCATCTAAAAGTCATACAACAAACACCAATTTCCTCACGCAATTGTTCATCCACCAGGCACAAAAGGTAAGAACTTATGGATTCTTCTATCTTCTTCTCCTTCCTCTAATCTTTTCAAATCACACTGTCCTCGTGGATAAATTCACAGTCCTAAAAAAAAAAAAAAGAGAAACCTGCTTCTGTAGAAGCCCAAACCAATCGTATTCATTTTCTCCAACTCAAAACCCATTGGCCCGAATTGGCCGTCGAAAATCTGCCATCAACCCGTAAACCCAAGATCAGATCAAGAACCAACCTTTCATTCTAATCCGAAGCCATCCCAACCCCGGCGGTAGTTCCATTCATGTCGCCGTCGAGATTAGCCGATCCAGAGTCCGCCATCGCCGTTCGCTTCTGATAGGAATTCAGATGAAGGTTTCAGTCGCCGAACCGAGGCCAGGATTTAGGGCAAAACTCAACGTTGCAGTTTCCTCGATTCGGCGAGGCGCCAGAGATGATTTCCGCGAGAGAGGAGGAGGTCTGAGAAGTCGCACTGGAAAGAATGGAGAGGGGCGGTCGTTTTGCAGGAGAGATGAGAGAGAAATTGGGAGTGGGGCAATAATTTAGTCTCAATTTAATCTCAAACATTTGGCCAGTGTCTCCTTCGGCCCAAACACTCTTTATATTTTCCCTCTTGTCCATTGAACTCTTATTTCCTCCATTTGGCCCAATCTGCCTTTACTCCCTTCGGCCCAAACATTTTCAATGCCAATTCAATTACTTCAAATTATTTATGATCTTATTGATAAAATATTATCTCAATAAAAACTAAGACATTCGCCTCTTTA
Source organism: Orobanche coerulescens (assembly GCA_033398695.1). Taxonomy (NCBI): domain Eukaryota; kingdom Viridiplantae; phylum Streptophyta; class Magnoliopsida; order Lamiales; family Orobanchaceae; genus Orobanche; species Orobanche coerulescens. The sequence goes on from CM065808.1 coordinate 2,736,228, forward strand.
ATTGTAGGCTACGAGAATCAAGGGCACGATTAACACGTTCATAAGCATTTGGCGTTTGCATTCAAGTAAATCTCGATTTGGTGGGAATTATTCGTCGATTTTAATTCTTTATTTGGGTATGTAGGTGATATGTTATATTTACGATTAACGTGCGATCGCATGTTTTTAAATGCAAGTATCGATTTATGATTAACATGCGATCGCATGTTTTTCATACCAAGTATCGATATATGTTTAAATGCGATCGCGTATTTACATGCTCAAGTTGATATAACAAATATTCATGCTATCTGCCGTTATGTATTGTGATTATTGTTGACTTGTGATGTTCCCACGAGCGATAGAAAGCTCACCCCATTTTTATGTAAAATTTTCAGGTTAATTCGGAATGGAGAGGACGGGTTGTCGAGCAGGCCGACATATGATTAATGTTATAATTAATTCTTTTAATTCCGCTCAAGTTACTCTGAAACAATTACTTTATTTTTAATAATTGTTTTCCGCTGTCAAATTATACTATCGTATTAGAGATTTGAAATCCTTTCGAGTTCCGCAAATATTTTAGAAAATGTATGTTTAGTAACGACTTGAAATTTCTACAAGTTTTCTCATTATTAATATTTTATTCATAAAATACCTTAGAAAAAATTGGGTCGTTACAAAAGATGAGGGGTACAATGACCTTTTCAAGTACACATTACCACGACCGAAAAACACCACTGTATAGAAACCGAAACACCAAAAAAAAAAAATTAAACCTTTAAAATTTGTAATTGATGTTTGAGACCTTTTGATTGATCCAACCAAGTATAGAATGGGGACTGAGCATTATTTTCACCACAACCCGTTTTTACTATCTCAATTCAAGCTTCCCAAAATATTCTTTTTAAGATATTTATAGAATGGGGAAGAATTTATATTTATAAGAAAAATAGAGAGAGAGAGAGAGAGAGAGAGAGAGAGAGAGAGAGAGAACGGGGAGGAGAGGAGAAGATTTTAATCAAGCTGGTAATGAGTTTTTTTCTCATTTTCATTCATTTTTATTATTTTATTTATTAGTATATTTTTATTCTTATAAATTGAACTTAAACTGTTTATGTTAATTAATTATACATGTATACAAATTGCAATGTATAAGTTACATGGTAAGCGGTCTCGAGCAATCATATGGTAAAAGGCATTCGGGCAACATGATGCTATTCAAAATGAAATACAATCATAACATATGAGTGATTATATTACTACAATCGAACCAAGTTGATAGAGATTTGTAGAATGTTGCAATAGACTCGAGAAAGAAAGAAAAAAATATTCAAGTACTCTCATTACATACCAATTGTAATATCGACTCAAAACGACTCAAAACTTTCCGAACATGTAGTATCACTGATGAGTATCATCATCTCGTATTACTCCTGCTTCCAAATGCGACCTCCACTAGAAAACATAACAAGATTCCGCCTCAGAAAAAGATTAACTCGAAATACTAATACAAGTATCAGAAGGATTGCGAGGATATCTAAAATATACAAATATGCAATATACTCCAAATCCTCATACTATCATGTGGATATTCGACTGAGAAATAATAATTTAAAATTGATCTCATAATATAAAAAATGATCTATAAAGATACACAATCAATCACAATAATGCAGTGCACAAACGATAATCACTCACGGAGTACATTGCGTATTCACGAGTCTCCCAAACCCCGAGTTATGTTAGATATTGTTTAATTTTGAAAATAATTTATTTTTTGATGAATTTTAAATTTAATAGTATGTGGAAAATTAAAAACGAGCAGCCTTTTTAGAATTTACGAACTCCTGACGGCAGATTTTGAAAACAGCATTATAGTTACTTTTAGAAACGGCTGTCATAAAAATACTGAAATTTAATATTTTATATTTTAAAAATATTTCAAAAAATTATATTTCACAAATTTATTTAAATTCACAACTAATCGATATCCGTTCTTTTAATAGCAACAACAACAGAAAACTAGACTTTATTAACTGCCACAATACTCCCAATCCGTTTTGATCTTTCACAATTCACACTCTTGACCACAAAAGTTAAACCCGGGTTGCATTAAGATCCCTAGCTTTTCCGATATTCATATTCAAACTACAAAATGCGAATTTTTTTAACTACTCCATATGTTCTATTTGAGGAGTCTATTTTAATTGAAGTATAATTTTTTTAATTTGAGTCATTTTAACCTAAATACAACTCGTATTAAATTATTTATTCTTACTTTTTTTATTTTTTTTCAAACAACAAATATTTTATTGATATAACAACAAATATTAATTTTAAGGAATATTATATTAAATTTTAGTTAGATTGTAGTGTTTTATTTTGGAAGTAACCATTTTTAATCGGATAAAATTATATTATGAAAGTAGACTTTTTAAATGAAACGGAACAAATAAAACTGCACCAAAACTCCATATATGTGGTAAGAAAGTTTGCACAAAGTTCCATACCATTAAATTTCCGTCAAAAATGTTAAAAACATTAGTTTTTCCATTTAAAAAATTAAAAGCTATTTAAAAGTATTTATAATCGAAAATTTTATTTGAAAAAACTAATAAAATTCTAAATTTAAATTTAAAATATGAGAAAATTAACTGAATTTTTTTCATTTTTATAACAAATTAGTTTTAGAAAATACAATTATTATTTTTAAATTTAGAAAATATATTTGTTAGAAAACCTAATTTTATGAAGTACGTACATCTTTTAGATTCAGAAATAACTTAAGTAAGCAGAAAAAATATTAAAACTTAAAATTTTATTAAATTTTTTTTTTTTTTAGAAAATAAATGTTCAGTTAATTTCTGATATTCGAATTTAAAAATTGTTTCAGATATAGGTAAATATAATGAAGATAAAATATATAGTTAGCAGGTATCAAAAAGATAAAAATAAATTGCAAAAGCAAAAGTAAAAGTAAAAGGCCAAAATCATTTACTTTTTTGCTTAATGTACGCAATATAGAAAATGTAACAAGACATAAAGATGAGACATGATGAGCATGAGGAGGATGACCACCATGACAATAAGGAAGAAGACACCGACGACAACGGCAAAAGTAAAAGTAAAAGGGCATACTTTTTTTGCTTAATGTATGCAATATAGAAAATGTAACAAGACATGAAGATGAGACATGAACATGATGATATGCAATGCAATACAAGTCCGGCCGTGGAAAAAGGTGGGAATAAATGACTGGGTTTGAGTCATAAAATGTATCGTAAGTGATTAGGGTGGTGCCAATGGTGCCTCATCTACCCCATCTACCCTCACTCTCCACCAATAACATTCTTCCAACTCATCCAACCCCCACTCTACCCCCACTCACCATTTTTTAGTGGCAATGGTGCCTCATCTACCCTCACCACTTTTAATTTTTTTTTTTTTTTACCTTTTTATATTTAAAATTATATCAAACAATTTAATAAAAACACATAATATTTTATTTTTACTTAATAGGAAATTACAAAACACTTAAAAAAAATTACATAATACTAAAAAAAAATAATACTTAAAAATAAGAAAAAACTAGTCGTCAAGATATGGTAAGTCTTGAGCCGCTAGATGCTCCGTAAGATCATATCGGAGACGGTGATGACCCTCTTCGTCGAGTAACTCCGCTAGTACAATCGGGTCATAACCCAGCGACGGCGGATCCATAATATGAATCGGTGATAATGCCACCCCGTCGTCTTTTAAAGTCATATTGTGTAATATAACACAAGTTTGAACTATTTTTCCAATTTTTTCTACGGACATAGGTCGGAGCGGACGACTAAGAATAATCCATTTTGACTTAAGACGACCAAAAGATCGTTCGACATCTTTTCTTGCAGACTCTTGTAGCTTCTTGAATCTCTTTTCTTTCGGGTCAACGGGATAAGGATACGCTTTAACAAACGTTGAGTACCTAGGATAGATGCCATCGGTAAGATAATATCCACGTTTGTAAAGTCGATCATTTACATAAAATGAACTGTTTGGCGCCGTCTGGCCGCTTCCCTAAGATACAATGGAGTGATTCAACACATTGATATCGTTGTTTGAACCGGGGGGCCAAAAACCGAAGGCCAACTCCACATAGCATTTGAAGCGACGGCTTCAAGCATAATAGTCGGATATTGGTGATCACCTCTCTTATATTGTCCTTTCAAATGTCGAGGACAATTTCGCCAAACGAAATGTGTACAATCAATGCTACCAAGCATTCCAGGAATGTGATGTCGTTGTTCATGTGCCTCGAATAGACGTGCAACGTCGTGAGATGTAGGCCTACGTAAGAACTCTTGCCTATATAATTGAATTACCGCATCGCAAAAATTATCAAGGCATTCACCTATAAAAAATACAAACATTCGAAACATTATATTCTAACAAATAAAAGTATAACGTAACAAATTATAACAAATAAAAATTACCGGACGTTCTTCGTGCCATGTTTAGGTAGTCATCATATCTATCCGGAGGTCCACCCGTTGCTAGTTGTCTAATGGCCGATGTGCATTTTTGCAACGCCGTGAAACTGCTTCTCCTCGCGTCTTCGCCTTCTTGAAACCATTCGTAATTCGCTTCAATATCACCAACAATTTTTACGAACAAGCTTCTATTCATACGAAATCTTTCACGGAAAACATGCGGGAAACCTTGGTTTTCTTCACGAAAATAATCATTCATGAGATTTTCTTGTGCTCTTTCACGAAACCGTCGATATAACCCTGTATTGCGTGAGTTTGCCGTGTCTTCGAGGGAGTCGAGTGCGGCTAAATAGGTTGACATAGTAGAACCCGTTGAAGACACGAGTTCGGATGAAGTCTCGGGAGGCAAGTCCGATGACGAAGATGAAGATGAAGATGAAGACGAAGACATGATTTTGGTGGTATGTTTGAGTAAAAAGTTTGATGGTTTTTGGGTTGTAAAATAATGTTTTGTTGTGATAGATGTATAAAAGAAAGATGTATATATATAGGAAATGAAAAAGAAAAAAAAAATTAATGCTCGGAACGGTCAAAAAAAGAGCTGTTGCTCCCTTACCCTCACACCTCTTCACGCGGGGAAGTTACCCGGCCACCTCCTACCCTCACCGTACCCGGGTGGGTGGCGGCGGTGTTCACCGCCCGGGTACCTCCTAGCCGCACCCTACCCGAGCTCCGTTGCCACCACCCTTAAGATGTAATTTAGGTGATCCTTATGTAGTTTATGTGACTCAAATTAGTAATTACGTAAGTTAGGTGATCCGTATGTAGTTTAGGTGACTCAAATTAATTTATTTAGCCAACTCGATAATTAATCAAATTAATTGGCAATGTGAATTTCATGGTAAAATACATATTCTTTACATTAATGAATTACCCAAATATATGCTACTTACTACATTATCAAACATAAGTTGTTACAATATTTGGTTGTTATGTTTGACTTTAACAAAAAAATCAAATTCACTCAAATTGTTCAACACTGATAAATTGCACAAATTAAATTAAATAAAATAAAAAATTTCAAAAGAATAATATTATTTATTTGGCGAACAATGTTTGGCCAAAATTTATTTTCAATAAAAATAACAATAAGTATTTAACCAACTCAATGGTCAAATTAATTGCATATGAAAAATGTGATGATAAAATACAAATTAATTATATATATATATATATGTGTGTGTGTGTGTCTGTAAGTAAAACTATTTATTTCGTCAACATAAAAATTGACTCAATTAGTATTACCTGAGTTTGCTATGTCCATGTAAAAATATTGATCAAATTAAGTTTTTCAATAAAAATAAAATTATCAATTGGTGGTGGAAATCAATTGTGAGTTGCAAATATACATGTTGATTATGTGTATTTATTTAGATTATCCAATCGATGAAATCTCTTTTAAAACCAAAGTGGAATTTTATTTTATATTTAAATACTATTAATATAAATATAATAATTGGCCAAATTAAGAGGGGTGTATTCAATTCAGATTTGGTGGATTAATAATAATCCATAGATTTTTAAAGATTTTGGAGGATGAGAAATAATGCATGGATTAATAATAATCATCGTAGAATCTTACAAAGTTGATGGAGAGCCTTTCGGATTTAAATGGATTTTTAGAAATCCTTCAAAATTTCACTGATTTTGGTGAGATTGCAAAACTTACAAAAAACACTAATAAATCCATCAAAATCCACCATTTTAATGAATCCAAAAAAATACATAGATTTTTGAACACCCTCAGATTTTAATGGATTGTTTTAAATCCATATTGAATACACCAAGATTTTAAATGACATTTTTAAATCCTAATTGAATACACCAAGATTTTAAATGACATTCTGAAATCCAAATTGAATTCCTTCCACTATGTTGTTTACGGAATCTAGTTATTCAAAACAATCCAAATTGAATACCCCATGATTTCTAAAATCCAAAAAAAATCCCACAAAATCTCAATTGAATACCCTCTAAATTTTCAATAGAAATAAAATAATTACTAAATATAACATTGAATTTTAGGTATTTATTTAAGTTCTTTATTGGTGAAGTTCTATTTTAAATGGACGTGGGATTCAATATATGGAATTCTATTTATTTAGATTGTCCATGAGTAAAGTACCATTTTAAATTGATGTGAGATTCAAGATTTTAAATACATGAGAATTCAAAATTAAGAGAATGTCACATAAGAGCGAGAAATAATTTAGTGATTAGAATCCGTAACGCTATTATATATATATAGAGAGAGAGTGTTTCGGAATAGTGAAGGAAAAAAATCAGCAGCAGATGAACAAAGTTTTTGGCGACAAAGGCCACGATGATGTTCTTTTTGTTTTTCTCCATCACGCAGGGGCAGGGTTTGGACTTGGGGGTGGGGGTAGGGGGGGGGGGGCGGGGGGGGGGTCTGGAGTGAGGAATTCTGGGATGGACTCCTAACGCTGTATTTCATCTATTTATACATCTATTTGTTTAATAATCCTAATCTCTTCTCTTCTCGGTTGTAGTATCTTAATAGGAGTATTAATTAATAAGAAGAATTGTTTATTCCTTAGCATGATAGTTTGGGCTTCACAATTTTATTCGTTTACATGATATAGGGATTGCTTTCACACACCAAGTTGAATTAATGGAATCAAGAGCTGATCATAACATGTAGATGATGCGAGTAAAAAAGCCATGGATAGTGTACGACTTACAATAACCGATGAAATATGGAAGTCGGTCAAGGATAATGTGGAGTTGATAGAGCAAATTTATGAAGAAGAAGAGGAACAACAATTAACCAATTATGAAGATGATGATAATAGTTAATGTTCAATAGTGTAGTATTATTTTGACCGATACTTCAACATTTAAAATGTTCTTGTCCAATACTTCAATTATTTAAATGTTTGATTTATTGTGGTTATTGTTCTTCTTCTTGTTGTTTTTTTAATTACTAACTTTTTCAATATAATAATAATAATTACCAATAATAATTAGCAATAATAGGAAGAATAACAATAATAATAATAATTAGGGGTGGGCATTCGGGTTGGGTAGTTTGGCTACCCTATCGAAAAAATTCGGGTACGGGATCATGTATTTTTTAAAAAAAAATTCAGGACGGGTACCCCTATCCGATTAAAAGTTCGGGTCTGGGATTTGGGTATTTCATTTGAATTTCGGGTACCCGATCAGGTACCCGACTATTTTTATGTGAAGTTTTTATAATTATTAGGGCATTAAATTTTAAAAAAAAATTCGGTACGGATTCGGGTAGTTTAAAATGTCACCCGATCCCGAACATCCCGAAACACCCGATCCTGACCCGAACGCCACCCCTATAATATCAACGAAGATAATAATAATGATATCAACTAAAGTGATTAAATAATAATTAATAATAATCCTAAAACAAAATAAAATTGAACTAAACTGAACTGAACTGAAAAAACTGAATTGAACTGAACTGAACTAAAGTTGGAGAGAACATGCCGTATTTATAGATTTAAATAATCTATCTTTATACCTCGTTGATGTTAATTTATATTTCAAATTTAAGTAACCACGAGGCTTGATCCAACCCATGCGATGCACGGTCTTTGGTTGCAGACGCTTGAATGAGCATTGGTTGCAGACGCTTGAATGACATATGACGGTATTTAGATGTCTATTAGAGCATTTGTATTGTATTTATTTTAGAGGATTTAATTGTGATGTTATCATAACTTTTGTATTTAAATTAGTTTATTTACATTAAAAGTTACAATTAAAATAGTCTTTTCACATGTAGTCTTTTAATATGAATAAGGACTCATCCGTAACGCTTTTTCCGTGTAGAATTCTTTTAGTCTATGTAATTAGTTATATGTAATGTATTGTATTTATTTTATTCATAGTGTAATGTTTTATCAACCCGTGTGTTGCACCCATTGCATCTAAATATTCATAGTGTAATGGTCGGTACTAATTAGGTTTCCAGTACTTAAAATAGTTTATTCACATTAAAAGAGTACATATAAAAAGACTTTTTCTAAGATGTTACATTTAAAAGAGTCTCTTCACATGTAATCTTTAAATACTAGGGGTGAGCTCGGTTCGGTTTGGTACGGTTTCTAGCTAAAACCGATACCGAACCGCATCTTATCGGCATCTAGCATTTGAGTACCGAAATGATTCGGTTTTAAATCGGCTCGGTGTGATCGGTTTCGGTGTCGGTTCGGTAGCGGTTTGGTGTCAATGGGCTGATTAAATGGGCCACTTAAGTTGGGCTTGCGCCAGACCCAAATTGAACTACTTGGGCCAAATCAGACAATTGTAAGTTCAAATAGAAGGATTTAGACATAATTAATCCACTTCAAAGCTTGAATAAAAATAAAATCTACTTCAATAACATGATAATAACTAAGGATTCAAAAAGTCCAATATCAGATTAAACAAAAGTCTTGAATTTCCTCCTCAGCACAAGTCCATCAATTCATAACAACCTGCACAAAGAAAAACTAAAGTCTGCAGAATAGTCATCTGTTTTATCGGTTCGGTTTTTAAAGTCGGGATCCATATCTGAAACCGAAACCGAGCCGCATAATTCGGTTTTCAAAATTTTAAGAACTGTACCATACCAATATCTTATTGGTTCGGTTTTTCGGTTTCAGTATTTTCGGTATTTTCGGTATTATCGGTTTTTGTCGGTTTTTCTGCTCACCCCTATTAAATACTAACAACTTTTGTTTTAACATTCTACAATTTTATGCAATCTTGAAACTACGATATGATTTCGTTTTTAATTCACAACGGTTACCAACTTACCATCCCTCCAAGCAAAAAGTAAAAGTGAATAATACAAAATGAATGGACATGAAAAGTCTCCATTATATTGTAGGAGACTATTAGTAGCATCATCATGAGATAGAGAGCAAGCGTGCATATTGATTATGTAAATCATTAATATGAGGTAAATTTCCAATGAAGAATGCCACCTATAAAGCAAAATACCCATGCAGCCATGCTGTATCTATAATATTTTTCAGCTTCTTTATTCAATGTATACCAATATCGTACCTATGTATTTGCATACATACGTGATACGTGCTTATGTATGCATTGATGAATGTATGTATGTGTCAAATTTACCAAATGGTGGAGGTCCGACTCAGTATTCACATAAGCTTCCCATTATTACATGCATATATTCATTCATTAGCTTTTCATGAGTTGTACACTTTAAAACAATCATTTTATTTCAATCCATTTTGTTTCATTTTATTTAGCAAACACTAACCGGTTGATTATTGACATCAATTCATTGTGTTTGAGATTGTTTTGCTACGGTTGGATCTAGTCCAACAGATTAAAACCCAAAACCAATGGGGTAAAAAAAATCGGGTAAGATGGGATCCAATCCATTCCAAGATATACATCTAATTTTTTTATCACTATCCTAAAAACATCTGCCTCCCATCCATCTTTTTCTCTGGTTTTGCAGATCAACCACCAAACACGAAGACAACTTCACACACAAACTACCGTCGTTGTAACTCCTTACCCGAAATAATCAAACACAACATCAAACCCTTTAATGTTTCTGCTCAAAATCATTCGATTTAATTTCTGTATTTTTTAACGAACAAAGAAAAGAAAGTAACATCAAATCACAGATCTCCATATTCGAAAGAATACCACAGCAAGTCTTTACCTCCATACAAACATCAAACCCTCTAATGTCAGAATCACACACAAACATCTTTAAAGAATACCACAACAAGTCTTTAACTCCATATTCGAAAAGGTAGGCCAAGATTAAAAAATAGTGACAACCTCTTATCTACATATAAATAGAAAACGTAACAGGAGGCTTATATGGCAAACTGCAAAACTGGTGTGGTTTTTTGCTATGTTGTTTTCTTGTCTTTGGATGGTTTATATAGTGCTTCAAGCATTACTACTTCAGCAATACTTCATATTCATCAATTATGACAGTATGGTTCCAGGAACCCTTTTGTGTTCACTCCATCATTACACGATTGTTTGTAATCATTGGAGTTTAATATGTAGATGTAAATTAGTAAGTTTAATTTGTGATATTTATTCGATGCGTATTGGAGGAGGGATAACAAATATGTGCATCAAAAAAAAGTTTGCCAAATAGGTGCACTAATCCGTGATTTGAGAATTTGTGATAAAATTATTATTTTATTTATGAAGTGTATTATTTGTTGTAGAGACAATGAATGTATGAAATTATTATCTATAGAGTTAAATGACCCCATGCACATTAAATTAAGGGGATAAGCTTTATATATAATAGATAGTTTTTATTCTATTTTGAATTTGAATAATCATTATATAAAAATATTCGTCTCAAAAGTATGACGAAGCAAAATACTTTTTCGTCATCATATATTCATCTCAAAATAATCATTATATAAAAATATTCGTCTTAAAACACCTCATGTATATTCTTTGCAAATAAACGAATTATTTTTCATGTTACTTTATTTTTTGTTTAAATATATATTTTCTATTTATATATAAGTATATATTAAATTCCAAATATATACATATATATATATATATATACACATATATTAATGTTAATAAATATATCATAAAATCACATACACAATTCGACCGAAAAGTCACATAATTTTTGGTTAAATTACAACAAAATCATATTACAGTTAAACCTCGATAAATGAATGTTCGATAAATGAATAACCTCGTCAAATGAATAATTTTCTCCGGTCCCAACTCATTATAACATGTTCAAATTTTCATTCGATAAATGAATAATTTCGCTAAATAAATATTTTTCACCAGTTCCGATCATATTCATTTATCGAGATTTTATTGTATGTATATAACTGACCACATTAAGGAGAAAACTCATCTGTATTTTAATTTTCGCAATTGGTGTCTCCTATGATCATTATTCGTTATTTTGGACGATTAATATATTAATTAAGTATTAAATATTTATTTGAAAAATCTAAAAATAACTCAAGGTTTGACGGTTTAAAGTAATTGAAATGAGTGAGTATTTGTTTAATTATTATAATATGGTATTATTAGTAATTTTATTGAGTAAAGTATAATTAAGAAATCATTTGATCAAAAATTATACATTGGGTTCAACCTAAATGAAGACCAAAAAAAGAAGACCATGAGAATTTAAGAAATAAAGAATATATATATATATATATACCAATTATTAAGATACGGCGGATGAATAATGAAATAATTAGAAAAGAGCAAGTCGAAAAGTCTAAATTAATTTTTCAAAAAAAAAAGTGTAAATTAAAAATAAACGAAAAGGCAAACGTAAAAGACAAAAAAAGAATCAAAAAATAGAGGAAAAAGCATAAAAAACTGGAAAAGCATAAGAAATGAACAAGCGAAGATCTTTAAAATTGACACATGTACAAAAAGTCATTATAAAGTGTAGTCCTTTTTATTTATTTTTTATTCTTATAGAAAATATATTTTAGGAAGATGTGACGAAAAAATCATGAGCATGACATGGAAAAAGCATTCCTACAAAAAAAAATTATGGACATGAAATTGGAAAAGAAGATTGTGTGAAGGTAAGTTAAGCACAGCACCCTTCGAGTCCCAGCGTTTGGAAGGGTGGTATTATACCAGCACCCAGTTGGCGGTGATGTGGCGCCTACATGGCGTTGATGTGGTATATTTTAATATAAAAAAATAGTAGGGGTGATGCAAAAACACCCCTACTATCTACATCATGCTTTGTAGGGGTTGTACTGAATGCTGTATATGTAGTAAGGTTTTGATAGTAGAGGTGTTTTTATATCACCACTACTATTTTTTTATATTAAAATATACCACATCAGCGCCATGTAGCTTACATCAGCCACGTAGGCTGGTATACCACCCTTCCAGCAATGACCGAAAGGCTCACGAGTTAAGCATAAGCGTGTGAGGAAAGTCCGCATATATTTTAGTATATACTCTTTCGTTCCCAATTCACAAGTCGACATAATATGATTGATGAAAAGTCGGCATATACCCATGACAATCGTGAAATATTTTACAAATCAGATTGATGATCAAACCACACAGCTAAAAACGATGGCGGACGGCGTACAAATTCAGCCGTACAACTCCGGTATAAGAGATAACCCGAAAACTCGAACACGACATCATTATTGTTTCGAATATTTTAGTCCTGCTAAAATCTCGTCGTAAGAGAATGAGGTCGACTTGACTTGTACTAGTGGTAGTCAATTGTAGTCGTCTCTCGCAAGAAAAGTTACATTGTTTAATTTAGTTGTGTAAATTGACTTTTAATTTATACACCCGAGTTGACTTTTACTTTGTGGAATGACATGTATAAAATGGATAAATTACATTGGGTAAAATAAATTAATTGATATTAATAGCCTAATTTTTTGATGTGTGTGCGTTTGGTTGCAAAATTGATATATAAAATACATAATCAAATGAAATTATAAGCAACCACGTGTAGTGAAATTATAAATCGTCCCATGAATATTGCACTAAATACATCTAGTCCCGAAATTAACTTTCAATCCGATTTAGTACCCGAAAAAAGGTGATGTGGCATAACGAGTCAGCAAGTCCGCGGGAAATCCCCAAAACTTTTTAACGGCACAAACGAGCTGCACGTACGTTGTTTTGAGTTTTCGGTGAATGTAAAATTAGACAATTGGAGAAGAACTAAAACTAAATCGACTGAAAAAAATATAATTTTTATGACTGAATTAATCTCGAGCAATAGTTAATAGACCATTTTTGATTTAAAACTGTTGACGTCTGGTTTGGTCAACGTCACGTGTGCTGATCTGGACAAATGGATCGAAGACACGTAGAAAATAACAAATAAAATGGAAGATATTTGATCACCAAATTTTATTAATGACCTTTTTATAGCATAGAGCCGAGCAGAATAATGTATGTCGGTCTATCCAGTTTGCTTGTTAATTACAAGTCTTTTTCGTTCTTTTTCAGTCTCTCTCAAATCTCTCTTTTTTCTCTCTCTCTTCTTAATGCTCAAAATCCAAAGATCCCTTTTTACTGTTCATTTCTTCCATATATAGACAATCTGGGCCACTGGAGAGATGACAGCTGGCGCATGTTTGGGGAATATGCCCATAACACTTGTTAGTCCGCATTTAAGTCTTGGACACGTGGCGGCCTCTAAGGAGTGTCTTGGGAAGGGGCGTGACTGCATGCGTTAATTGGCATGCGGGTCTGTTTTGCCGACTTCCGGTGATGTCTATCCGATAGGGTCGGTCCTCGGGCCCCCCGCCGCTCTGATCGGCTTCGGGTCTCCCGCCGTTCAGGCCGGCCCTGTCGTAGTCTTGAATCGGGACATTTTTGTCCTTTCTGTGCTCGGCCTTCCTGGATCAGATACCGGGTCGGCCTTGGATTCACCGTCCGTTCCGGTTTTTCGCGAGCCCGGTTGGAAATCGGGTTTTTTGTCCGGTCCGACTTCAGGTCCAGCTCGGCCGGTTTAGCTGCCTGGAGTGCCTAAGTGGATTCTGAGTAGGATGGGTTACCAACAAGGGCCCCCGAGTCCAGGGCCGTGCCGAGCTGGCCGGGGCTGGAGTCGTTTGATGTTGAGACTGATCTGGTTTGTGAGAGGATAAGACCTTTCGAACAGACGTCTCTTCGGGAGTCGCGTCACACCGCTTCCCTAGTTTTTAGGGGTCATCATGTGGGGGGACGCGTGGCGCAAGAATACTGGGCGGCGCGCTCACGCGTTCTCGAATCCCGCGACGGTTCAGTAGAATTTCTCGCTTCACGCGTCTGGCATTTAATGCCTACATTTCCCTATAAATAGAGGTTGTCTTCTCCTTCAGTGTTTCCTCCACCATTTTTACGTATTGTTGCAGAGAGAAAGAAATTTTTTCGGCGATTTTTTCTTCTTTTCCGATTTCACCGACCTTCCCGGTAAGTTCGCTTTTCTTTCTTTTTTCCTTGTCTATTTAAGATGTCGGAGACAAGGGACGAGACGGAGGTGGTTTTGGACGTGTCGCCGGACCGCACGGGTGTGGCGGATCTATCGATTGGCGAAGCTCCCGTCGACTGGAGTGTTGAGGAAGAAGGAGACGAATTTGTGAAGTCGCCGGGATCTGGAGAAGTGGAAATGGTGGCGCGGCCCGGCAGTGTCGGAGAAACTCGGCGGAGAGAGTCGGGCGGTGGTGGCCGGGCTCGCCCTCGTCCGGCCCCTTTGGTGGTGGCGGTGGGACTCGGCCGATTAGAGTAGCGTTACGGAGGAACAATTAGCGGCTTTGGCGGTGCGATTTAAAATTCGGCGAGTGCGGATGTTTGCTCGAATCCCGAGGAGAGGCCTGATCGCCCGTTGGTTGCACGGCGGTGTATTACCGCTCTTTCTTGGCCGAGCTTCGGTTTCCGCTTCCGTTGACTCTTTCCCGGTGGCTAAGGCAGTGGGGCCTTCCTGTCCCCCAGATACATCCGAACTCCTGGGCTCGGGTGGTGGGCCTTTTTATTCTTTTTAATCAGCACGGCTGGCCCGAGCCCAGCTTTGAGGAGTTCAACAGCCTCTATCTATGGAGGTCGGTTGGTAGGTCCGGCTCGGGCTGGTTTTATCTGACGGCTCGGGCTGGTTTTATCTGACGGCCCGGCATGCTATGCACAAGGAGTTAGTGGGGGTACCCGAGACCATTCATAGCTGGAAAGAACAGTGGTTCTTTATCGGGGGGCCGTGGAGGAGTTCTTTGGATGAGTGGGAGCCGGGGGTGGTAGATGCTGAGCTGCGGGTCCCTGTGCTTTTTACGGCCAAAATGAGTAAGTGTGGTATTTTTTTGTTTTTGTTCCTTTTTTGTCTAACGCTCATCATTTGTTGCCTGTGCAGAACGCATCCCGGCGTCAGAGACTTCTGCCGATTTCGAAGACCGGGTCGAGCAGCTTTTGGGCCTTCCTCTGGAGCAAAGGAAGTCTCATCTTTTAGTGTCCGATGAGAATCTTTGGGCGGCCGGACTTAGAGAGACCGATTCGAGCACAATGTCTTCTTCAGGTACTTTTTTTTTTTGACATGTCTTCCTTTTCCAGCTCCTAAGGCAAAGACTTCATCCGGTCGGAAGGAGACGCCCGCGCAGCGTGTGGCAAGTGGCGGTGAGGTGCCGAGCGGAGAAGAGCGGGCAGCAAGCGCAAGAGGTGGAGAGCGTGCACGAGGGCCAGCGAACAAGGCCGAGGTTCGTGCGCCCCGAAGTCGTATTGTCGCCCGACTCTGTCCAGGCAGATCGGGAGGAGCCGTTATTGAATTGGAGGGCCATTATCTTCCGGTCAACCAGGAGGCGGGTGGAGCCATGTGACCGAGATGAAGGCGGCGGCCATGGCTGGTTCTGGACTATGTCAGGCCGCTACCCGACTCTGAGATGCTCGGTCGGGTCCCTCACAGGGTGTTTGTTTCTAGTCATATTCCGATCCGGGGTTGGACTCCCAAGTGGAAATGATGACTAACGATATGGATCGGCCGAGCAGATCCGGTTCGGAAATGCCACAGTCGGCGGGCCATGTGCACCTACGTGAAGGCCTCCATGAGTTTCGGCCGTCAGAGGCCTGAAGACGGAGGCCGACCTCAAGGCTTTGCGGGAGGAGCATCACTGTGCCCTTCTTTGATCAAGTCTCTCGAGGGGGAGATAACTTCCACGAGGGCGAGATGGAGCTTTTGGACGGTCGGGCCCTCCAGCCGACATATGGAGGTGAAGGCCGAGGAGGCGACCGATGCGGCCGATCGGGCGCAAAGCGGTGCTTGGAAATCCGGGCCGAGCACGAGGCTTATTTGAAGGAGACCAAGGCCAGGTCGAAAGCGTGACCGAGCGCCTCAACACATGCGAGGCTTCGAGCTATGCTAGGGGCCGTCTTAGAAGGGTGGAGGCCTTCAGGAGGCCTTTGCCTTTGAGGAGTGATCAATCGAACTACGTCTCCACTTGTTTCGAGATGTTAGATCTTATGAAAGATGGTAAGATCGTTCGGAGATTGAGGCTTACATCACCTCTCAAGCGGCCGACCTTCATGTTGACATTCTTTGGGGCCGGCAGGCGGCGGCCGAGTGAGGATGTCGGTCGGACTCGCAAGGCGAAGGCGAGGGCAATCTTTTCAGCGGCCGGGATGACGGGGCAGTAGTTTCCTTTAGATTTTGCTTCTAGCATGGCTGCGTGCCTATTTTTGTCTTTCTTTTGTTTCATCGATGTGCGGCTGCGTGCCAACTGGTTCAGTCTTTTGTAATCGTCAGTATTTTGTAGCAACGACTTGATGAAATAAGATCTTCTTTGCCGTTTTCGTTGTGCTTTTTATTGTTCTTGGTTGATCGCGCCGAGGCAAGCTCGGTCTTATAGTGCGGAGGAGCCGGTCGGTTGAGGTGCGAGGCAGGCTCGGTCTTATAGGGCCGGAGGCCGGTCTTATGAGGTGCCGAGGCAGGCTCGGTCTTATAGTGCGGAGGAGCCGGTCTTATGAGGTGCCGAGACGATCTCGGTCTTATAGTGCCGGAGGAGCCGGTCTTATGAGGTGCCGAGGCAGGCTCGGTCTTATAGTGCGGAGGAGCCGGTCTTTGGAGGTGCGAGGCAGGCTCGGTCTTATAGTGCGGAGGAGCCGGTCTTTCGAGGTGCGAGGCAGGCTCGGTCTTATAGTGCGGAGGAGGCCGGTCTTTCGAGTGCCGAGGCAGGCTCGGTCTTATAGTGCCGGAGGAGCCGGTCTTTCGAGGTGCGAGGCAGGCTCGGTCTTATAGTGCCAGAGGCGGTCTTTCGAGGTGCGAGGCAGGCTCGGTCTTATAGTGCCGGAGGAGCCGGTCTTATGAGGTGCCGAGACGAGCTCGGTCTTATAGTGCCGGAGGAGCCGGTCTTTCGAGGTGCCGAGACGAGCTCGGTCTTATAGTGCCGGAGGAGCCCGTCTTTCGAGGTGCCGAGACGAGCTCGGTCTTATAGTGCCGGAGGAGCCGGTCATTCTGTAATATCCGCGTTTTCTATTTTTAGTAATTTCTATTTTCAGTGTATATTCGTTTCGGATAACTCGCTTGGCACTGTTTTGGAATTCTGAACCTGTTTTGTTCTTGGAGTTTCTCCGCTTAGACGGGTCTCGATGATGCTTTTACGTAATTTCATCTTGTGGTATATTTTGTCTCATGCGTATTCGATTCTCCTTAAACTCGTTCGATTCCGTCACTTTCTTACTTCCATGAGTTCGTATGCTTGATTAGAGCATGTTGTGAGTTTCGGATGGTTAATCCGACGTTGTGTCGTGATTTTCGGATGTTTGGGCCGTTTTTGTAGTTTCCTAGAAATTTAGGGAATTTGTTCATTGTTCAACTTTGGTTGTGTACCTCAGATCGTTTTGGGGTTCCGTACTTCCATTTCGTGTTATTGTTGCCCAAATATCGATTCCTATTGCTTTTATTCTCTTTCCGGATCATTTTTTCGTCATTTTGGGACCCGAGGGGTGTGGGCGCGGCACAAGGATTGTGCGCGCGGCACATATTACCCGATTGTTGGCCGAGCGGTATCTGCAGTGTCTTTGCGGCACAAGGATTGTGCGCCGCGGCAGTAGTCGATCTGCCGCGGCACACTTGTCAGCCGCGGCACACCCGTGTGGTACTGCCGGCTAAAACCTCTGTCTGCGCGTGCCCGGCACGGTCCCGTGATGCCGCGGCACATGCAGTCGAGCCGCGGCACACTCCGAATGAGCCGCGGCACAACGGTCGGCCGATCAGGCGCAATTTTGGCCTGTCTTGCAGCCTGATTCGTGAGCCGCGGCACCTGCAATGCGGTCAGCGCTATAATCATGTGTTTTCAGCGAGATTCGCTCATTTTCCTCCTTTTCTCCAACCGTGCGCGAGAGAGAGAGGGTTGAGAGGGGGATTTCTTCTCCATCTACCCTTTTGATTGTGTGTTTTTCTTCATCTTCCTTCGATCGTGTAGCTCGGATTGTGGATCTAGCACGTGTTCTTCGGATTATAGGGCTTGAATCTTCAAGAGGTGAGAACTCCTTTAACCCTAGTATGATTTTGGGGAGGGTTTGGTGGTGATCTTGTGTTTTAATCCGAATTAACCGATGTTGTTGTTAGATTTTGATAGTACTCTCGTGACCTTGGTTTTCTTGTTATTGGTTGGGATGAAATCCCGTTAATTCACCGTTAACCGATCTCAATTCCCTACGCACTCTTGGTGTTCGATAAATTGTCCCAACGGGTAGAACTAGGAGTAATTTCTTCGTATTCATGAAGTGAGTTTGATTGTATATCATTATTGTGTTAGGGTCGGATTTGAGGGGATTGTTCGGACCGAAACCTATTCCTTCGTCGTCTCCTTCGCGTCGTATTACCAAGGCAAGTACCTCGATATACGAATTGTAACTGCGTGAAATCATTGTTGTTGAAGTGTATGAGTTTATATGGATGTATATATATATGTATGTGT
Organism: Orobanche coerulescens; assembly: GCA_033398695.1. Classification (NCBI taxonomy): domain Eukaryota; kingdom Viridiplantae; phylum Streptophyta; class Magnoliopsida; order Lamiales; family Orobanchaceae; genus Orobanche; species Orobanche coerulescens. The sequence goes on from CM065808.1 coordinate 2,755,153, forward strand.
ATATATATATATGTGTGTGTTTATATATAGTTATATGATAAATATATGTATGTATATACGTATATTGATATATATGCTTATGTCGGTGATCGACGAGTGTTGAATTCTAACACTAGTTGACGTACTCAACTGGGATTGATGGACGAACTATAGTTATTCGTATAATATAGTAAGGTTATATATATATATATCTATATATCTATATATATATAAATGTATATATATTCGGTTGAGTCGCAATATAGAGATATATGTGCGATGTTGATTGAGCTTGATTGATAACATGCGTGTTATTGTTTATTTGTGTGGTTATGGACTGGCGGAGAAATTGTGTGACTTGATGTACCGAGTTGAAAATGGTTGTGACGTTTGTCCGTGTGCTTGATGTTTGAAACAATGTGGATACTTGTTGTGAGAAACGTCATATCCGGGAACCTCTGAGGGTGGGGCGTGCACTCCGGCCTGGTGTACGCTGCAATGTGCGGCTCCATATGGGTGGTGAACGCCGGTGTTACATAATGCGTGTGTCAAGGGGCGGCTCTTGCGGGAGTGATCGCCGGCGCAGTGACATGTTCAAGGAGCGGCCGACATAGTGGAGTGAACGCCGGTGCACAGGTGTGCAGTGGAGGCGCCTGGCAGGCTTATTGGTTACGGGTATTTGAGTGATAGCTAAGACCGTTCTGCGACGATGTTCGTATCTCAAATTATTTCAACTCACTTTTAATGTTTGTCTTGATACAGACCATGATTCGTGTTTTTGAAAGCTTGTTTCAAATTGTTTTTAAAGCGTTGGTATCGGGGTTAGTTAACCACGGAGGTTTGTGAAATCTCAGGGTTAGTGTCGAGGGTCTTAAGCAGGATATGTCGAATGAGAGTTCTGTACCTTTGATTATATTGTGGTGCTATTCTGTGTATTGGGTCGAGGACCCTGTGGAATGTTGAGATGACTGGTTTCGTGATGATGTTATTTGGAATGGGTTGAGAACCCTGTGAGATGTTGTAATGATTTCGTTTGTGACGGTGTTCTATAAATTGGGTCGAGAACCCCAAATAAGTTGACTTGGTTTTTGTGTAATCGTTTTCCATACGTTGGGCCAAGGACCCGAGAGTTTTGAAATTATTTCCAAAGCATCCCCATTCGATTTTCGAACTTAATCTTTTGACTCCTTGGACTCGTCCAAAGTTTGATTGGCGTTATGTTCCATATACAGAATGTGACTATGTGACTATTTTTCACCTTGGGTATACGAGTGCTATACTGTGTTGACTTTGGGATGTATGGTTTGTGTTAAGGATTCACGATGGTTGAATTTTGTGTTGTTATTGTTCGTATATCTTGTATATTATGTACTTGCACTAGCAAAATTTCAGTTTGCTAACCCCCGAGTTTTCGGGGGGTGGGTGCCTGTTATGCGCTCAGGTTTTTGGCAGCTCGGGAGCAGTCACGGGATTGGCTTGGAAGGAGATGGAAGACGACGATGCTAATCACACCAGAGTCAGAGTCTTTTCTTTTGTATCATTTTGGTCGGTATTTCTCTGTCGTTCGAGTATTCACCCCTGCATGGGTGTAGTTATCATTTATTAAATTAAGTTGTCATTCTTTTCTGTGTTCGAGTTTATTGTTGTCATTGTAATATGAATGTCGTTAGTTTCTGAATTGGTTTATGACCTTGTCGGTCTGCTTTCTATTTAACTTTGACCCCGGTCGGTCAATCATTGAGTAGTCTTTTGGAGTTTAGCCTGGTAGATCCTTGTGATAAGGGTCTACGGCGTGTGACATTCCCGGTCGTATTTTGGGGGTGTTACAATTATGGTATCGGAGCTTAGGTTTGCGAAGAACCTAGGCCGTTGGGTCAAGTCCATGTCTTGTGTAAGTCGCGCGCATCAGAGTTGTGATTAGTATCGTGGTTCTGACATCATCTTCCGGCAATCCGTGATGGTAAGCCTCCCGATCGTAAGTCCCCTTATATACGTATTTGATTACATGGTGCTAATATGCTTAATGTGAACTAGGAATTGGAACTTGTTGGTGATATTATCGTTTTAGGATATAACATGCGTATGCGGTCCGAGTATAAATAGTTACGTAGTATGCTTCGAAAGTCGAGCATGTTTCTCTGTTTCGGTACTTTATTAGAATGAATTTACGAATGATAATTTTATCCACCGCATGAGTATTTTAAGATGGTTTTTGTTATCTTGCAAACCGAGTTTTGATATTTTGGTCTTGCATGTTTTGATAGTATTCTTATGACGGTATTTGATATTTTATAAATGACTTTTGTGAGTATTTGAGAATATTACCGACTTCGGCCTATTTGGCATTTTGATCATTTTTTTTTTAAATGATTTTTAGCCTGGTGGGTTCCGGCACGGGGCCCACGGCGCTGTAGTATCACGAATATTTTAAAGCAATGCTTTGAAATTTTTTAACATTGTGTAAAGCCATGATTTAGTACCGTCATGTTAAATGGTCACGTATCTCGGTGGAAAATTCTTTCGAATAAACATTTTGGAAGGAGAGGAAAGATTTTCAAAATTTTGATATTTGGGACTCAACATTTTTGAAATATTTCAAATTAGTTACGAATTAATTTTCAATTTCTTTTTTTTCTTTTATTCATCACTCGAAAATAATTTTTAGAGTCATTATGTAAACTTCCTCTTCCGAAATAAAAGACAGTGTTTACAAGTCTTGGGCGCAACGTGACTAGCCCCTTTTTCAAAAATTTGTTTTCATTAAGTGCATACATATAATGATCGTCCTCGTCGAGGAACACGAACTTGACTTCATAAAACTTTGTGCTTTACGATATTACCATTAATATAAGGATGCTAGCTAATAGTCGGGTGATAATTGTGGTATAATGTGCGACTGATAAACTAATACTGTTGATCGGTGTTATCCGCATTAGTATGTCAAGCCTCGGCGGACGTAGACGTGATGATGGAAATGGAAGCGGCAAGGTGGTTCGTACGACCACGATCCATGCTACGGTAAAGGAGTATCTAGATCAAACGATATCCTATGAAATCTCCTCAGTGGTCGAGCCCACGAGCGAAGCCAAGAGACCGAGGATATCTGGGAAGTTTTTGGGCGGTGAAGAGTCTAAGGCTCCCAAACCCCCACGTCGTTCGAACTCGTCGTCTTCGCGATCGGGAGTGAGCGCTTGGAATCCCAAGCCAGCATCGGTGACTCTCGGTAAGAAGGGAGGGTGCTTCAACCGTGTCGTCGGGGACATGTTCGTGCAAATTGTCCCTTTCCACTCTTGACTTGTTACCGGTGCGGGTGTGAAGGTCATCGGGAGAAGCATTGTGAGATAATTTCCGAATTGGCAAAGAATGCTACCCTATTGGCGAACAGAGCAAGTGACCGGAGAATGTCCCGAAACCTCATGTCTCCTTCTGAAGAGTCTAACATGGGAGGATGAATATTTTGTAATATGTCCTGTCGTTCTTTATTTTGAACAATCGTGACTTTGATCGTTCTTCATTTCATTGCTCTATGTTACCAACTCTTGCTGTTCTAAGTTCAGGATCAAAATGTTTTCTTAGTATGGGGAAATGTACTACCCGTACTCTTCATAGTATTTTCAGTGTTGGGTGACTTTCATTGTTGGTACTTCATCTATGACCCTCTCGATAATTTTTTTTACTACCCTGTTGTACTTAGCCTACCGTTCTCTGAACGAATTTCAGAACCGTGTTGTTAGACTCCGTGAATTATTGTAGTCTTTCCACATCTGAACTTGATCCTTGCAGAATTTTTGTTCGAAACTATTATTCTCATACGTGCAATTAACATTTCCAAATGTATTATGAACTTGGATGCGGTTGGTTGAGCTCGAAACATGATTTTCAGGATGTCTGAACTATTTTGTGATTTTCTTAACTCTGGGAGCTTTGATATCCAAATTCATACTCCTCCACCTCAACTTATCGTGTTCCCATACAGTTTTATCGTCTCGACTCTCGTATCAGATGCTTGCTAGGTCAGTTCATCGTATTTCTGGAACCTTGCATTCGTGCTTTGCTCGTGATGATTTGGGGCTGAGCAAGTAGTTATTTCCTTGATTGTTCCGCCGCTCTCTATTTTAAGTTTCGGGACGAAACTTCTTTTAAGGAGGGTAGAATGTAATATCCGCGTTTTCTATTTTTAATAATTTCTATTTTCAGTGTATATTCGTTTCGGATAACTCGCTTAGCTGTTTTGGAATTGAACTGTTTTGTTCTTGGAGTTTCTCCGCTTAGACGGGTCTCGATGATGCTTTACGTAATTTCATCTTGTGGTATATTTTGTCTCATGCGTATTCGATTCTCCTTAAACTCGTTCGATTCCGTCACTTTCTTACTTCCATGAGTTCGTATGCTTGATTAGAGCATGTTGTGAGTTCGGATGGTTAATCAAGCGTTGTGTCGTGATTTTCGGATGTTTGGGCCGTTTTTGTAATTTCCTAGAAATTTAGGGAATTTGTTCCTTGTTCAACTTTGGTTGTGTACCTCGGATCGTTTTGGGGTTCCGTACTTCCATTTCGTGTTATTGTTGCCCAAATATCGATTCCTATTGCTTTTATTCTCTTCAGGATCATTTTTCGTCATTTTGGGACCCGAGGGGTGTGGGCCGCGGCACAAGGATTGTGCGCCGCGGCACACATATTACCTGATTGTTGGCCGAGCAGTGTCATGCGTGTGCCGCGGCACAAGGATTGTGCGTCGCGGCACACCGAAGTCGATGCCGGCACACTTGTCCGAGCCGCGGCACACCGTGTGGCACTGCCGGCTAAAACCTCTGCCGCGTGCCGGCACGGTCCCGTGATGCCGCGGCACATGCCGAGTCGAGCCGCGGCACACTCCGAATGAGCAGCCGCGGCACAACGATCGGCCGATCACCGGGCGCAATTTTTGGCCTGTCGCGGCTGCCTGATTAGCTGAGCCGCGGCACACAATGCGGTCAGCGCTATAACTGTGTGTTTTCAGCGAGATTCGCTCATTTTCCTCCTTTTCTCCAACCGTGCGCGAGAGAGAGGGTTGAGAGGGGGATTTCTTCTTCATCTACCCTTTTGATTGTGTGTTTTTCTTCATCTTCCTTCGATCGTGTAGCTCGAATTGTGGATCTAGCACGTGTTCTTCGGATTATAGGGCTTGAATCTTCAAGAGGTGAGAACTCCTTTAACCCTAGTATGATTTTGGGGAGGGTTTGGTGGTGATCTTGTGTTTTAATCCGAATTAACCGATGTTGTTGTTAGATTTTGATAGTACTCTCGTGACCTTGGTTTTCTTGTTATTGGTTGGGATGAAATCCCGTTAATTCACCGTTAACCGATCTCAATTCCCTACGCACTCTTGGTGTTCGATAAATTGTCCCAACGGGTAGAACTAGGAGTAATTTCTTCGTATTCATGAAGTGAGTTTGATTGTATATCATTATTGTGTTAGGGTCGGATTTGAGGGGATTGTTCGGACCGAAACCTATTCCTTCGTCGTCTCCTTCGCGTCGTATTACCAAGGCAAGTACCTCGATATACGAATTGTAACTGCGTGAAATCATTGTTGTTGAAGTGTATGAGTTTATATGGATGTATATATATATATATATATATATGTATGTGTATATATATATGTGTGTGTTTATATATAGTTATATGATAAATATATGTATGTATATACGTATATTGATATATATGCTTATGTCGGTGATCGACGAGTGTTGAATTCTAACACTAGTTGACGTACTCAACTGGGATTGATGGACGAACTATAGTTATTCATATAATATAGTAAGGTTATATATATATATATCTATATATCTATATATATAAATGTATATATATTCGGTTGAGTCGCAATATAGAGATATATGTGCGATGTTGATTGAGCTTGATTGATAACGTGCGTGTTATTGTTTATTTGTGTGGTTATGGACTGGCGGAGAAATTGTGTGACTTGATGTACCGAGTTGAAAATGGTTGTGACGTTTGTCTGTGTGCTTGATGTTTGAAACAATGTGGATACTTGTTGTGAGAAACGTCATATCCGGGAACCTCTGAGGGCGGGGCGTGCACTCCGGCCTGGTGTACGCTGCAATGTGCGGCTCCATATGGGTGGTGAACGCCGGTGTTACATAATGCGTGTGTCAAGGGGCGGCTCTTGCGGGAGTGATCGCCGGCGCAGTGACATGTTCAAGGAGCGGCCGACATAGTGGAGTGAACGCGGTGCAGTGTGCGAGAGGCGCCCGGCGAGCTTATTGGTTACGGGTATTTGAGTGATAGCTAAGACCGTATCGAACGATGTTCGTATCTCAAATTCTTTCAACTCACTTTTAATGTTTGTCTTGATACGAGACCGCAATTCGTGTTTTTGAAAGCTTGTTTCAAATTGTTTTTAAAGCGTTGGTATCGGGGTTAGTTAACCACGGAGGTTTGTGAAATCTCAGGGTTAGTGTCTGGGGTCTTAAGCAGGATATGTCGAATGAGAGTTCTGTACCTTTGATTATATTGTGGTGCTATTCTGTGTATTGGGTCGAGGACCCTGTGGAATGTTGAGATGACTGGTTTCGTGATGATGTTATTTGGAATGGGTTGAGAACCCTGTGAGATGTTGTAATGATTTCGTTTGTGACGGTGTTCTATAAATTGGGTCGAGAACCCCAAATAAGTTGACTTGGTTTTTGTGTAATCGTTTTCCATACGTTGGGCCAAGGACCCGAGAGTTTTGAAATTATTTCCAAAGCATCCCCATTCGATTTTCGAACTTAATATTTTGACTCCTTGGGCTCGTCCAAAGTTTGATTGGCGTTATGTTCCATATACAGAATGTGACTATGTGACTATTTTTCACCTTGGGTATACGAGTGCTATACTGTGTTGACTTTGGGATGTATGGTTTGTGTTAAGGATTCACGATGGTTGAATTTTGTGTTGTTATTGTTCGTATATCTTGTATATTATGTACTTGCACTAGCAAAATTCCAGTTTGCTAACCCCGAGTTTTCGGGGTGGAGTGCCTGTTATGCGCTCGAGTTTTTGGCGGCTCGGGAGCGATCACGGGATTGGCTTGGAAGGAGATGGAAGGCAGCGATGCTAATCACACGAGTCGAGTCTTTTCTTTTGTATCATTTTGGTCGGTATTTCTCTGTCGTTCGAGTATTCACACCTGCATGGGTGTAGTTATCAGTTATTAAATTAAGTAGTCATTCTTTTATGTGTTAGAGTAGAGTGTTGTCATTGTAATAATAATGTCGTTAGTTTCAGAATTGGTTTATGACCTTGTCGATGCCTTTCTATTTAACTTTGACCCCGGTCGGTCAATCATTGAGTAGTCTTTTGGAGTTTAGCCTGGTAGATCCTTGTGATAAGGGTCTACGGCGTGTGACATTCCCGGTCGTATTTTGGGGGTGTTACACAGTCTTGAGATGTTGCTTTAAGATCTTGTTGACTGCCTCCACCTGCCCGTTAGATTGTGGATAATAGGGCGTGGAAAAGTTATTTCGTATTTGGAGACCGTCACAGAAAGATCGGAATTTCTTGTTGTCAAACTGTTTCGCATTATCCGAGACAATGGATTGAGGGATTCCGAACCGGCATATGATTGACTTCCATATGAAGTCGACTATCTTCTGTTCGGTTGTTCGTGCCATAGGTTCGGCCTCGGCCCACTTCGTAAAATAATCGACTGCGACGATTGCGTATTGCACTCCTCCCCGTCCCCTAGGCAGAGGGCCGATCAAGTCGATTCCCCACTTGGCGAATGGCCATGGACAATATACGGACGTGAGGGTTTTCGGGGGGGATCGGATCTGCGGGGCAAAGATTTGGCACCGGACACACTTACGTACGAGCGCAATGGCATCTTTTTTTAGATCGGGCCAATAGTAGCCTTGTCGGATTAACTTGTAGGCCAACGCCTGGCCGCCGGAGTGGTTTCCGCATATACCCTCGTGCACCTCCCTGAGGGCATATTCGGCTTCTGATTCGGATACGCACTTCAGCAGCGGAACTGAATATCCTCTTTTATATAATGCTCCGTCCACGATAGTGAACCGGGCAGACTGAGTTCGTAAGTATCTTGCTTGCGCTCGGTCTTCGGGTAAAATGCCGCTCTGCAGGTATTGCATTATAGGCTGCATCCACCCTCGCGGTTCTGACTGTTCCGCTGCGTGGATTTCGGCCATCTCTAGGGCCGATGAGGCGTGATACCCTATGCTGACCTCATCCATATGCTCGGCCCCGGCGCTGGATGCGAGTTTGGCCAAAGAGTCGGCCTGAATGTTTTCCGTTCGGGGAATATGTTGTATAGTTTTCTAAAAACCTTGCAGCCGGGCTCGTGCCAGGTTGAGGTACTTAACCAGTTTAGGCTCTTTGGCTTCGTATTCGCCGTTGATCTGGTTGACCATCAACTGAGAATCACTCAGGATGGTGAGGCGGGTAAGGCCAAGAGAGGTCGCCATTTCTAGACCAGCCAAGAGGGCTTCGTATTCTGCCTCATTATTGGTGGTTGGGAAATTCAGGCGAATAGCCGAGCAGAACAGGCGCTGGTCGGAACTAACGAGGACTATTCACGCCCCCGATCGGTCAGCGGTAGAGGACCCATCCACGTAGAGTGACCATTCTTCTGATCGGTCGTCGTTTTGGGCAATTGCGGGCGTGAACTCTGCAATGAAGTCCGCAAGGGCTTGTCCCTTTATAGCAGTGCGCGATTCGTAAGTTATGTCAAACTGTCCAAGTTCGACGGCCCATTTTACCATCCGGCCGGAAACATCAGGTCGGTGCATAATCTGTTTTAATGGATAGTTGGTTAAGATGACTACCTGATGTTCCAAAAGTAGGGCCTCAACTTCCGGGATGCCATTATGAGCGCATATGCCAATTTTTCCATCGGGGCATATCTGAGCTCGGCATCATGGAGGGCCTGACTTACATAATAAACCGGATGTTGTACCGCATTCTCCGTTCGAATCAGAGCGGCGCTGATTGCGGAGTCGGAGACCGCGAGATATAAGTTAAGAAGTTCCCCTCGGGACGGTCTCTGCAGGGTCGGGGCTTCCGCTAGGACTTTCTTGATAGCTTCGAAGGCTTTTTGGCAAGGTTCTGTCCATTGAAAATCCTTGTTGTTTTTTATCGCCTCAAAGAAAGGTTTGCATTTATCCGTTGAGCGGGAGATGAAACGGCTCAGTGCGGCTAGGCGGCCAGTTAGGCTTTGCACCTTTTTGACCGAGTTTGGGGGAACAAGCTCGTCTACTGCCTTAATTTTATCGGGGTTGGCTTCAATCCCTCTTTGGCTTACCATGTAGCCGAGGAATTTTCCAGAACGTACCCCGAAGGAACATTTCTTCGGATTTAGCTTCATCTTATACTCTCGCAAAATAGCAAACATTTTATTGAGGTCATGTACATGGTCGGCCGAGCGCAGAGATTTAACTAACATGTCATCTACATATACTTCCATAGTATGACCTATCAAGCTATTGAACATTTTATTTACCAGGCGTTGATATGTCGCGCCGGCATTCTTGAGCCCGAAAGGCATCATCCGGTAACAGTATAAGCCACGAGCCGAGTAGAAGGAGGTATTTTCCTCATCGGCGGGGTGCATTGGGATCTGGTTGTATCCAGAATAGACATCCATGAAGCTCATTAGCTCGTGCCCGGCCGTTGCATCTACCATGTAATCGATATGGGGGAGCGGGTAGCTATCTTTTGGGCAGGCTTTATTCAGGTTGGAGAAGTCAATGCAGAGCCTCCACAGCCCGGTCGGCTTTTTTACCAGAACCGGGTTGGCTACCCAGGTCGGGTATTGGGCTTCCCGAATAAACCCGTTATCAATTAGCTTTTCTACCTCCTCTTCCAGCCCTTTCTGTCGTTCGGGCCCCATCTTTCTCCTCTTCTGGATGACCGGTTTTGAGCTGGGGTCGATGTTCAGTCGGTGGCATGCCAGTTCCGGATCAATTCCCGACATATCAGAATGGGTCCAAGCAAAGACATCCAGATTTTGTCTTAGATGGAAGACAAGCTCGGAGCGGATCGGTTCTTCGAGGTTGTGGCCGATCTTTAGCCGTCGGGCGGGATTAGATGAATCCACGTCGACCAGGTCCAATTCTTCTGTTGGCTTAGCGTGGCGGATTTTTCCTTTTGGATTTTGATACCGCGGGTCAACGGGATCTTCTTCTAAGATCGGCTCTTTCTCGGGCCTGCGGCCGTGGTCCGCCGCCTGTCCGATTCTCATTTCGGGGTTTGCGGCCCAGGGCTGGCCCCAGTCAGCCGGTGTTTCCGTCTGTTGCTCGGAGTTGGTAGTCTCCATTTCTCCGTGATTTTCCGGATGGCTTCTACGGTGTTGATCTCGCGAGCCCGGATACTGAGATTGCATTCCCGGGCAGCCCTTTGATCCCCTCTGTGCACCCCGACGCCGTCCGGGGTGGGGAATTTCATGCACAGGTGGTAGGTGGACTGAGTGGCTCTCAGCCTCGACATCACAGGTCGGCCTATGATGGCATTGTAGTTGCTGTGCACGTCGATGATCTTAAAGGTTGTGATCATCGTTCTTCTGACCGGCCCCTGACCAAATTCCAGGGCGAGGTCAATTTCCCCCAGCGGGGAGGTGCGGCAGTTGGCAAATCCCCGGATGTCCTCGTTGCAGGGCCGGACATACGATTGGTCTACCTTCATCCTACGAAGGGTATGAAGGTAAATGATGCTTGCATAAGCCCCGGAGTCCACCAATACCCTGTGGACCGGGATCCCCATTATGGGCAGAGTGATGACAAGTGCGTCTGAATGGGGATGGTCCAAGCCGCCTGCGTCGGATTCCTCAAAAGTAACTGACAGCTGGGGGTTTGGGGCTTCTTGGCCACCGATAAAAACCCTTCGCTCGGCGCGGTCGGTGATAGGAAGTGGTGGCTTCTCGGATAGATGCCTTTTTCTGGCGCTTGGACCGATGATCATCGACCTCGACGGTGCCCATAATCGTTAGAATTTCCCGGGGGGATTTGGGGGCCGGAGGCAGCCGATCATTTTTGGCTCTCGTCGGGTCGGACCTATCCTGGCGATCCCGAGGCGGGTTCCGGGTAAACCGCCTCAAGCCTGTCTCGTCGCATACCGCAATCAGGGCAGCGACGAGGTCTCGGCACTGTTCGGTGTTATGACCCGCTGACTCATGATATTTACAGAAGCGGGTCTGGTCCATGTCCTTCTGATCTTTATAGATCGGCCGGGGGACTGGGAGCAAGTTTTTGTCTTTTATTTGATCAAATATCGCCGCGGCCCTGATGGAATATATTTCAGCGAAATTGGCCATGAACTCGGCCGATCTTTATAGATCGGCCGGGGGACTGGGAGCAAGTTTTTGTCTTTTATTTGATCAAATATCGCCGCGGCTCCGATGGAATATATTTCAGCGAAATTGGCCATGAGCTCGGGCCGGCGATAGCTTTGAGTGGGTGGGACGGCCGAGGAGGAGGCAGGGGTTTTATTTTCCCGTCGAGGTTCTTGACGGGTCTCTTTGTAGTCACGCCTTTCTTCTTTCTTTTTATACGATCCTTTCTGATCGGAGGGCATGACTAACATTGGTGCCGGCATAGCTTCCTCGGCAGCTATGTGGGAGCTAGCGCGCTCAAAATTCTGGTAGGTGTGAGGGACATTCTGCACACCGTCCAAATAAAGAAAGAATTTTTGAGGAGGCCGGCACAGGCAATAATGGCCGCATCATCGGACATAGGCTTCGTCTCTAATATCCGTTTATTGAACGGATATATAATCTTTAAGGGACTCGTTCGGCCCCGGATCACGGAAGCAATGGATGAGCGCGGGCGACCCGCTGAGGACCCCATGAAGTGGGATCGGACGTCGCGAAAGCCGAGCCCACGTTTGAACCAAATGATGGGGCGCGTCGATACCACCTCTGGGCCCTCTCCCCGAGTTAGGGAAAACATTCGGCATCTAACGCATCCGAGACCCGTGTAGATCCATCCAGAATTATAATGCCCAAGATGGGCGTTAGGGTCTGTTTCTCCGTTGTATGGCGGAATTTGAGGAATTTTGAACTTCTCAGGGAGGGGTTCCGCCAGAACGCTAGGGGCCAGGACTCTCTGGGCATTGAGCCATTCCGAACTTTGGGATGGGAGTTGTTTATTTTCGAGCTCCGTAAGGCGCTTTTAGAAACTCGATCTCGCTCGAATTATCGCCGGAGTGGGAGGCAATATTTGCGTTGGATTTAGGTACGGGTGGTGAGCCTTCTCTTCCTTACGGCTCGACTGCGGGACGGTAGGATCAGTCTTGCCTTCTCGATTTTCCTTCCCGCCCCAAGGCGATCAAAAACGGACGGGGGGCGGGAAAGCTTACTTTTTCGTGAGGGATGTGAGCTTTCGCCGTGGCTCTCTGCCCTTTCCCGGGCGGCCCCAGAGGCCGTCCTTTTTCTGTTTCGCCCCGAGGCATCGGGGCGGGCCGTCTGAGATTCTGCCTCGAGCTGAGCCTCGGGATTTTGAAGGGTCCCGCCCCCTGTAACTCTTGCCATAAGGGCCGCCATGCCTTGGATGAAAGCAGGGTGTTTAAAGCATTCAACCACTTTAAGGAGGTTTTCTTCCTCCGTCGCGGGCTGAGGGTTTTTCGAACTGTTGTGAGACATCGTTGGTGAAGGGTCTATATCTACCTTTTTTATCGAAGGCCGCCCTCCTTCTAGCGCCAATCTGTTGACGTCTGGTTTGGTCAACGTCACGTGTGCTGATCTGGACAAATGGATCGAAGACACGTAGAAAATAACAAATAAAATAGAAGATATTTGATCACCAAATTTTATTAATGACCTTTTTATAGCATAGAGCCGAGCAGAATAATGTATGCTTAGTCTATCAGGTTTGTTAATTACAAGTCTTTTTCGTTCTTTTTCAGTCTCTCTCAAATCTCTCTTTTTTCTCTCTCTCTTCTTAATGCTCAAAATCCAAAGATCCCTTTTTACTGTTCATTTCTTCCATATATAGACAATCTGAGCCAGTGGAGAGATGACAGCTGGCGCATGTTTGGGGAATATGCCCATAACACTTGTTAGTCCGCATTTAAGTCTTGGACACGTGGCGGCCTCTAAGGAGTGTCTTGGGAAGGGGCGTGACTGCATGCGTTAATTGGCATGCGGGTCTGTTTTGCCGACTTCCGGTGATGTCTATCCGATAGGGTCGGTCCTCGGGCCCCCCGCCGCTCTGATCGGCTTTGGGTCTCCCGCTGTTCAGGCCGGCCCTGCCGTAGTCTTGAATCGGGAGATTTTCGTCCTTTCTCTGCTCGGCCTTCCTGGATCAGATACCGGGTCGGCCTTGGATTCACCGTCCGTTCCGGTTTTTCGCGAGCCCGGTTGGAAATCGGGTTTTTTGTCCGGTCCGACTTCAGGTTCTACTCGGCCGGTTTAGCTGCCTGGAGTGCCTAAGTGGATTCTGAGTAGGATGGGCTACCAACAAAAACTAATAAGAACACACAATTTTTGGGACACAACAAAATAATTTGAAAAGATAGACAAAAGAGAGTTTCCGGCATTGAACAACACACACAATACATAGGAGATTACAGTAGAATGACAAATGCAGAAAGATAGTTACTACTAAATCTGTTTCATAGGAATAAATCATTACTTTTCAGGAAAGGTGATATATGTTGGAAGATCTGTTGGAGGAGGATCTGTTGGACGACGATCATAGTATGTTGACACCCAACACAATATGATAAAGCATATAATGCTACCCACCAGGGTCCCGATTATGAGAAACAGTGGCGAAGCTAGAAAATTTTCAGTGGGGGTCGGGATCTAAAATTTTTTTTACGCTATTTTTCGGGTAATACCGAAATTTTGAGGGGTCGAAACCGAATATATCGAAAATTTTCTACACGAAAACTATATACCCCCTACATCGCAAAAAAAATTTCGGGGGTGGGGGGGTCGGGCGCCCCCGCCCCTATGTAGCTGCGCCCCTGATGAGAAAGAGCGGTTTCGTGAGTTTCACCAAATGGCGGCAGGGCTAGGGTTGGCAGGGTCTCAAATGATGAATTCTGGTGATTATTAAACTCCCAATACCACTTGGAGTTGGGGCCAATCAGGAAAGGTGATATTTGTTCAGGATAATAATAAAGTATAGATATTGTAATTACTTAGTCAAATGCTAGCTGTATTTTTCTGTTCCAGATCATGCTTGTTGTATAACTTAGTCAAACACTAGCGGTAGTATTTTCCTGTTCCAGCTCATGCTTATTGTATACCTTGGCTATATAAGTCACTCCTTGTATGTGTTCTAATTAAAGAAATGTAAATACAAATCAATAGCCTATATTTCTCTATAATATTCGTATGCATATCTATCCATCAGATATCGCATTTCCTGACGCTTATTATTGAGGATTATCAGGAGGAGGAGCATCTGTTGGAGGTTGGACCAGTACGACGACGAACACGTTCCATAAACCAGCAACAAAATAAGAGAATGCATATGCCGGCACACACCACGACCCCGAGGATGATCCAGGGCACGAGCTGTTTCAGTTTCACCATATGGCGGCAGGGCTAGGGTTGGCAGGGTCTGGAATGAGGAATTCTGGGATGACTCCTTACTCTGTAATTAATCTATTTATACATTTGTTTACAACTATTTAATAATCCTAAATCTCTTTCTTGGTTGTATCTTAATAATAACGAGACATGCAGAACCCGTGCTACGCACGGGCTAAGTATCTAATTGTTAATCGTGTATTCTTTCTGTATATTGGCGAGTGTATACTTAATTATTGTTTAGTATGTTGTATGAAATGTTTTAACTTTCTTGTATAAAAATTTAAAAGTGTTTGATGTTGTTTTGGTTTTGTGGTGTTGTATTTTATATATGAGCTTTTGGTTATTAAGTTGTGATAGCTTTGTTTCTTTTGGTCTATTACTTATTTGCATGATAAAAAAATGACTTTATTTCTTTTGGTCTATTACTTAGCCCTACAATACTTGTCCATTAGATAGTTTTTGTATGGTAATATGAAGCACACAGGGTCTATCTAATTGGTTATAGTTTAATGTGCGTTAAATATTTTCTTTATTAAGTTTGTAAGTTAAAGTTTGTGTAATAATGTATATATAATAATGCCACATAAACTGTATAAAAATCGTTACAAACCTTTTTAGTTTCATCTCATTTTATTGTACAACTAATTTCATTGAAAATTAACATTGAAGTCTAACTAATATTAATAAATTTATCAATAAACTCAATTCTAAATAGCCAACTAAATGAATATTAATTAACACACTATTAATAATTCCTAAAACTTTTGGACTCCACTATTATGTCTTACACTTAATTTTTTTAATTTACAAATGGGTTTGAGCAAAAAGTATGTACTTTTTCTTTTATATTCATTATTCAAGTTGCATACTTACATAAACTAATTATGCTAAAAAGTATAATTTAACCATTTAAATGTTGCTTTACATACATGCTCGTGCACATTTTCTTTAATCAATTCGCATATGTGAGTTACATCAATAGAAAACACACATAAATTACTTGTATATGAAAATACATTAACATAATACATATATCTATATATATTGCATTAGGTTAAATCATCAATTATTCTTGCAACCTTTTCAACTTCATCTCATTCCATAACCTGTAACACCCCCAATCCGCTCAGGGATATTACACGCCGTAGAACCTTTCCTCAAGGATCTACCAGGCTGGTAACGACATTTAACATCTCGACAATGCCTTCGAGGCTACAATGACTCAGTAGACCGATTTGGTCTTTCCACAAATACATACAACTCAAATACAACTCATGCCCACGCAGGGGACAAAATACAACTACACCGCATAACGGAACAATACAAAGAATGAAATAAAGTAAAACTGAACCAACACACGATGTACGGTTCCTCAAGTGATTAGTATCGATCATAATTAATCATCCTTCGTTCCTACCCGGTGTTATGCTCCAAAACACGAATGCAAAACAGACATCCACCCCCCGAATACTCGGGGGTTAGCAAAACTCCACTGTTTTGCTAGTGCAAATACAAAGTGCAAATACGAGCCATACAATTCACATTCCACGAATAACAATAACCGAGGATCCTCAAAGATCCAAACGAAACGAAAAGTACTTCCCGAGGCAAGGGTTTGAGAAAACATTTCAACAACGAAATATCATAAATCAATGGAAGTAATTTATAAAACAGTTTAGAATGCCATCGAGAATTTTAATAGAAAACAATTTAGGATTATCAAATCCTACTTTTCGAAAACCAAAAGACAAAAGGGGTCACCGCCCCAAAGGTTTACTTTCTGAAAAATCACATTAACCAACCGTTGGGATTTTAGCCCCAAATCCGTAAAACGACTTTTACAAAACCATTGGGATTTTAGCCCCAAATCTCATCAACTCACAGTACACAAGAACGACCAGGAGGTTCGTATCCCAACATCAAAATCCACAAATAAAGGATTTAAAACAAACAACAAAATACTCCAGTGCCATCCTAGCCAAGTAAGCCAAACGAACACTTACCTCTTACACACTTAGTCAATGCATGCAATCATGAAAACCGTTCGAAAGCACTCATTTCCGGAAATGCCAATATCAAATCACATTATCAAAATGCACCACAATTAACCGTCGATCCACACCTCCGTGGACCCCTACCGAGACCCCGTCGGATCTAACCCGTAGTGGTTAAAAGCAAAGCTCGTCGATCCACACCTCCGTGGACCCCTACCGAGACCCCGTCGGATCTAACCCGTAGTGAGCATACACACACACACGTTACTCATGCAACACTAATATGCTAAGAATGTAAGTTCATTAAGAATACTCACTAGAGATGGCCATTAACTCGACACCATTATCAAACTCTTCAAAATTACGATAACAAGATTAAATAAGGAAGTACACGATTCCGTAACTTAAACAATATGAGTATCATCATAAAATCCTCCGACGTTCAAAATAATCAAATCATAATCAATTCTCAAAACACCGTTCACAAAACACACGCGTTTTGAAAGGAAGCCTTTAACGAGGCTAAACCGAAATCCTTTTGAAACTTCATTTCAAATAACCAAACAAACACATCAAGGCGACCACCGATCATCATATACATAAAACGGGAAAAGTATGGGCAAGGTACTTGCCTCGATACCACGAGCACGGAACCACGAACGGTACGGCTCAACCGGGAAGCTTCGGAACGCCCGATGCTAACGAAAAGGAATACGACAACGAACGGAACGGAAGAATCAAGCACGACCGCGAGGAATCGACGAAAATGAACCTAACGATTCGAATAGCACAATCACAACCACTTCTAAACGATTATGGAAATGGAATACACCCGGAACCCCGCCTACGATTCATGTATATTCATACCGAAAACAACAACGAGGGCGGACCACAACCAAACCCTCTCGATTCCGAAAAAAATCACGAAATATACCATGAATCCGTAGGGAAACTAAGAATACCAACAAGAATAATCATATTCATCATGAATCCATCAACGAAACGGAAAGAATCGGACAAAACCCCAAAATCCCCAATTATCCAAAAAGGTAGGGTTTCAAGAGATATTACCTTGAGTGATTCAAGTATTACGATCCGTAGAACACGCGTTAGATTGATTATCCGAGTCT
Source organism: Orobanche coerulescens (assembly GCA_033398695.1). NCBI lineage: Eukaryota > Viridiplantae > Streptophyta > Magnoliopsida > Lamiales > Orobanchaceae > Orobanche > Orobanche coerulescens. The sequence goes on from CM065808.1 coordinate 2,772,794, forward strand.
CACAACCGAAAAGAAATGATGAAAATCGACCCCCGGATGAAGAACTCTCTCCCTCTATATTTCTCTCTCGCGACGCCGTGGAAAAGAATGGGGAAGGAATGAGCTGTTCGCTCAGAACAACACATTTATAGCGTAACACAGCAGACCCTATCGGCCGGCCTATCGGCCGATAGGCCCAACCGATAGCCATACGGAATGCCGGCAGTAGGGTCTATCGACCCCCCTATCGGCCGAATGGCTCCTGGAAGTGCTCGGCCAAAACTAAAACGACCATAACTCTCTCGTCCGGACTCCGATTGACTCACCGTTTGAACCATTGGAAAGCTAACTCGATGTTCTATAATATTGCAAAGATTTATAATTTTTGGAGTTACCAAAAATTAATGATGATCTAACAAAGACGAACTCATACTTAGAAAAGTCGTTTAGTAATCTTGAATTCAACAAAAGCGACAGAAACCCGAACACGAATACGAACCAGAAGATACGGTTACGAAGTACTCACAAGGACGAATCTAAGAGCTAGTAGAACACACAATTCCGACCACCCGAAGGCTCGAGATTCGACAACGGAAGGTAATTACCCCAAACTTTGGGAAATTACGAAAATGGCCCAAATGCCCGAAAATCACCATACGTGATCGAATAACCAAACCGAAGTTCACAACACGTCTAACAAAGTTAAACGGACTTGCGGGAAACTCAAAGCGGTTTCGGTCGAGATTCGCAAGAATCGAACTCAAGTGCGGAAAAGTCGCTAAAAGCACAGAACTCAACGAAACGACACCAAACGAACTCGGATGTCAAAAGTGTAGAATTAATCATTCTCGAGAATGACGAAAGCGGTCATGAGCGAGTCGTCAAAACGGACTCCGACCGAAAAAAAGAATTAGGAAATCGAAAATTGCGGATATTACATTCTACCCTCCTTAAAAGAAGTTTCGTCCCGAAACTTAAAACAAGTAGGGAGAAGAAATATTCCGCCAGGAAAAACTCAACGAGACACACCAGAATGCGTAACTAATGCCCAACGGCGAAATGTTACAAACAACGCAAAGGAATATACGGCGTGTAAACACGCTCCACGGTGACCAACACAACGTCGCCGTTAGGGATATAATAAAACCGACAAGTGACAAGCGTCATCAAACGGATACTATAGTCAAGTCAATTATCCGATAATCACAAAACACAACGAACGAAAATCAATGTGATTGGCCAACCCAACGGTACATCAATCAAAACGCGAGTCAACCGCTGAACAAACACGGAATCCCATCGCCTAAGGGATGGAAGATTGAAAACGAAACTAATTTCCCGAACTAAAGGGAATTACGAAGGAGCCTGAACGTTAAACAATCACGAAACGAGAACAAAAACCGAACAAACAAACGATCGAGACAACAAAAATCGAAGAATCATGTTCGAATCACGAAGAACAATAAAGTTCAACAATAACTCCGAGGATGATCTGGTGAGAACTACAAGACATGCATTCCCATAAGATCCACAGGAAAGGGAATAGCGATTGAAAATTCACTACGACTAATAAGTTATTCCGAAATGATATGACACTCGTTCGATAAACAAAAACAAGGGCGGGACAAGCTCGAAATGTCAACGAACATAAATGAGTCGACAAAGTAGAAAATACGAAGTTCAAAATCCGATCCCTTCGAATAAAAGGACTAGTAGAACCAAATGATGTTACTCCCGAACAAAGTTCACAAGAATCGAACCGAACTCAAAAAAGTCACACCGATAACCAGATCGGCCCACAACAAGATCACAGCTCGTTCGGACGATGAAACTGAAATACCGAACAAGTTCATAAAGTACCAACGAACAAGAGCGAATCGATAGACTGGGGAAGAGAAAACACAGAAGTCAAAATAGTACGGGCATTACCTCCGACCTCGTCCACGAAATTCACAAAAACGGGAGCAAGGTAACAAGACATTAAACAATCGACGCATAACGGAACCATCACCGATGCACACGGTCATACCAAACCAAGCTCTAACAGCTCGCACATGCGGGACAACGCAGAGATTGCCATGAGGCGACAACATTCAATACCAACACTCCGCCTCTCACAGGGGCTAGCACAACCAATGTGTGGAAAGCGTCTCAACGCTCACACCGCCAATTCGATCATACTCGGGAGAAAGTATCCAAATGACAACGCGAACATCACACATACATACCCAGCCCTCAAACGGGAATGGATAGGTTTTTAAAAAAACGAAAACCTCATTTTGAAAATAATTTAGAAGAATACTGGTTGATCTTGAGTATCACCTTTCAAAAAGTATAAACGTGAAACATCGTTATCGAGACACTGGAGAACCATTTCGCATTTGATAAGAATGAAGATACTTTCTCTTAATGAAAACTTTCAAAATATTCGACCCTCGGGTCTAAATAAAAGTGTTGAAAATATCTCAAAACATTTTGGTCCTCGAGGTAGAAAATTTTTGAAATACATTGTGGCATCTAGGATGTACCACAAGAAAATAACTCATTTGAAAAGTATGTCTCGAAATTCATTTTTCTAAGATACTCAAGGTTTTCAAAAATCCAATAGGCCAGAATGCCCAAAACTCACACATACCGACGTTCACTAAAACAACTCCTAGCACACGCATCAAAACGTTTAAAATCAAGACAATACATGTCTTTAAACGAAAATAAACGATAAAATACCATATTCAGAACAAAACCACTGATAAAATACCCTCCCTTGGCTAGTGAACAAGTCGAACGCGTATAAGCACAAAGCCTCCACAAGAGGTTTGTAAACGTGCAAATCAATTCGGAAATCATCAACAACGGACAAAAACAACAATAACAAGACATCACAAACGACGACATTCCTCGTATAAATCAAATACGAGAGTCGACTAAATATATATCGTGAAATCAAAATTCACATAAGGATTCCACCACTTAACAAATAATCATAAAAATAGCTCGTGTCACACGAGGCACAACACAAAGAAGGAGACTTACTTCCACAGTCGCACGAAGATGATGATCGCCTACGATACTAATCACGACCAACAAACTCAAACGACGCGTCACGACACGACTCAGTCAGACTAAATCCGGCGAGACAAAACTCAATAGACACCACTGACCCGACAGCCTAGGTTTTCACAACCTAAGCTCTGATACCATTTATGTAACACCCCCAATCCGCTCAGGGATATTACACGCCGTAGAACCTTTCCTCAAGGATCTACCAGTCAGTAACGACATTTAACATCTCGACAATGCCTTCGAGGCTACAATGACTCGAGACCGATTTGGTCTTTCCACAAATACATACAACTCAAATACAACTCATGCCCACGCAGGGACAAAATACAACTACACCCGCACAACGGAACAATACAAATGAAATAAAGTACAACCGAACCAACACACGATGTACGGTTCCTCATGTGATTAGTATCGATCATCTTTCATCATCCTTCGTGCCGACCCGGTGTTATGCTCCAAAACCCGAATGCAACAGACATCCACCCCCGAATACTCGGGGTTAGCAAACTCCTTTGTTTTGCTAGTGCAATCTGAAAGTGCAAATACGAGCCATACAATTCACATTCCACGAATAACAATAACCGAGGATCCTCAAAGATCCAAACGAAGCGAAAAGTACTTCCCGAGGCAAGGGTTTGAGAAAACATTTCAACAACGAAATATCATAAATCAATGGAAGTAATTTATAAAGCAGTTTAGAATGCCATCGAGAATTTTAATAGAAAACAATTTAGGATTATCAAATCCTACTTTTGAAAACCAAAAGACAAAAGGGGTCACCGCCCCAAAGGTTTACTTTCGAAAAATGACATTAACCAACCGTTGGGATTTTAGCCCCAAATCCAGTAAAGCGACTTTTACAAAACCATTGGGATTTTAGCCCCAAATCTCATCAACTCACGATACACAAGAACGACCAGGAGGTTCGTATCCCAACATCAAAATCCACAAATAAAGGATTTAAAACAAACAACAAAATACTCGGTGCCATCCTAGCCAAGTAAGCCAAACGAACACTTACCTCTTACACACTTAGTCAATGCATGCAATCATGAAAACCGTTCGAAAGCACTCATTTCCGGAAATGCCAATATCAAATCACATTATCAAAATGCACCACAATTAACCGTCGATCCACACCTCCGTGGACCCCTACCGAGACCCCGTCGGATCTAACCCGTAGTGGTTAAAAGCAAAGCTCGTCGATCCACACCTCCGTGGACCCCTACCGAGACCCCGTCGGATCTAACCCGTAGTGAGCATACACACACACACGTTACTCATGCAACACTAATATCCTAAGAATGTAAGTTCATTAAGAATACTCACTAGAGATGGCCATTAACTCGACACCATTATCAAACTCTTCAAAATTACGATAACAAGATTAAATAAGGAAGTACACGATTCCGTAACTTAAACAATATGAGTATCATCATAAAATCCTCCGACGTTCAAAATAATCAAATCATAATCAATTCTCAAAACACCGTTCACAAAACACACGCGTTTTGAAAGGAAGCCTTTAACGAGGCTAAACCGAAATCCTTTTGAAACTTCATTTCAAATAACCAAACAAACACATCAAGGCGACCACCGATCATCATATACATAAAACGGGAAAAGTATGGGCAAGGTACTTGCCTCGATACCACGAGCACGGAACCACGAACGGATACGGCTCAACCGGGAAGCTTCGGAACGCCCGATGCTAACGAAAAGGAATACGACAACGAACGGAAGAATCAAGCACGACCGCGAGGAATCGACGAAAATGAACCTAACGATTCGAATAGCACAATCACAACCACTTCTAAACGATTATGGAAATGGAATACACCCGGAACCCCGCCTACGATTCATGTATATTCATACCGAAAACAACAACGAGGGCGGACCACAACCAAACCCTCTCGATTCCGAAAAAAATCACGAAATATACCATGAATCCGTAGGGAAACTAAGAATACCAACAAGAATAATCATATTCATCATGAATCCATCAACGAAACGGAAAGAATCGGACAAAACCCCAAAATCCCCAATTATCCAAAAAGGTAGGGTTTCAAGAGATATTACCTTGAGTGATTCAAGTATTACGATCCGTAGAACATGCGTTAGATTGATTATCCGAGTCTCACAACCGAAAAGAAATGATGAAAATCGACCCCCGGATGAAGAACTCTCTCCCTCTATATTTCTCTCTCGCGGCCGTGGAAAAGAATGGGGAAGGAATGAGGCATTCGCTCGAACAACACATTTATAGCGTAATACGCAGACCCTATCGGCCGGCCTATCGGCCGATAGGCCCAACCGATAGCCATACGGAATGCCGCGGTAGGGTCTATCGACCCCCTATCGGCCGAAAGGCTCTGGAAGTGCTCGGCGAAACTAAACGACCATAACTCTCTCGTCCGGACTCGATTGACTCACCGTTTGAACCATTGGAAAGCTAACTCGATGTTCTATAATATTGCAAAGATTTATAATTTTTGGAGTTACCAAAAATTAATGATGATCTAACAAAGACGAACTCATACTTAGAAAAGTCGTTTAGTAATCCCGAATTCAACAAAACGACAGAAACCCGAACACGAATACGAACCGAAGATACGGTTACGAAGTACTCACAAGGACGAATCTAAGAGCTAGTAGAACACACAATTCCGACCACCCGAAGGCTCGAGATTCGACAACGGAAGGTAATTACCCCAAACTTTGGGAAATTACGAAAATGGCCCAAATGCCCGAAAATCACCATACGTGATCGAATAACCAAACCGAAGTTCACAACACGTCTAACAAAGTTAAACGGACTTGCGGGAAACTCGAAACAGCAGTTTCGGTCGAGATTCGCAAGAATCGAACTCAAGTGCGGAAAAGTCGCTAAAAAGCACAGAACTCAACGAAACGACACCGAAACGAACTCGGATGTCAAAAAGTGTAGAATTAATCATTCTCAGAATGACGAAACGGTCATGAGCGAGTCGTCAAAACGGACTCCGACCGAAAAAAAAAGAATTACCGGAAATCGAAAATTGCGGATATTACATAACCGACTTTTAATTCTATACTAATTACTGAATATCATGTGATAAATTCCGGCAAGCCTTGCACTTCCATCTCGATGTTGTATATACTTCACATTAAATGCACCGGTTTTATTTTTCGATAAAAGTTTGAACTTTTGCTTATGTTTAAAACTCAACTTTGTTATTTGATATTATAATTTACAAAAGGATTTAAGTCAAAATTATATATTTTTTCCTTTTTATTCATTACTCAATGTGATATTTTTAATATGTCATATTTTACTATTATGGCAAACTCATTTAATGGGCGTAAATATTGGTTTCTCACTAATGATTCTACACATAGAAAAAGAAAACACTTTGCGATGCGTGGACCTTCTTCTTTTCAATAATAATTCAATTGCACACGATAAATTCATTCTCATATTTCTCAAAGAGCATTCGAAAGCAACTACTTACATAAACTAATCATTCTAAAAAGTATCATTTAACCATTTAAATATTGCTATATATATATTTATCTATAACAATCACCTAAATATGTAAGAAACAAAGAAAATAGTTGGTATCCCAATCTTTGGTTCCATTTATGTGAGCATGCATGATCTTGTGTGATTTTCATGGTACCTGCGTATGATAACTAAATTAAGAAAAAAAAGAAGATCAAGTTAATTATAAAGATCTAAAAGATGTGTGAATCATCTCCAAAATGTTGCAAAAGAGAATTTACATACCGTTACCAACAATCAGAGATCTAAAAGATGTGTGAATCATCTTCAAATGTACATACTAAATATGATTTTGATCGGTTTATATAGGCATGAATTAGGTTAAATCATTAATTATTCTTGCAACCTTTCGCAACCCTTGCACTTCATCTAACCGACTTTTAATTCTATACTAAATGCCATGTGATCAATTCGGGCAACCCTTGCACTTCATCTCCTTTCATGATTGCATAGTTATTATGAGGCTGCATTGAATTCCGAGCATTAGCTATCTTGTACTCTATGCAACTACTAAACGACTCCAACTTGGTTCTAACTCTAAAAACTTTATCATCATAACTCCCCATTAAATTTAGGGACTGAATCTTATAGTATTATAGATAATAACAAGTCATTCAGAACCCGTGCTATGTACAAACTTACTCTCTAAGATTTTTGCGTGAATTTATTTATGTTTACCTTTAGCCGATGACTTTAAGTCGTCGGCTAAACCCCCGATATTGGTAGTGCGAAAAGTAACGACCGCAAGTTCCCGTCATAAAAGAAAAGGAAAAGCATAAGAAATAAAAGATCTTTGAAATTGACACATGTACAAAAAGTCATTATAAAGTGGTCTTTTTTATTTTTTCATTATTCTTGTAGCAAAAATATTTTAGGAAGATGTGACGAAATTGGAAATAGCAGTCCTACAAAGCATGGCATGGAAAAGCAGTTCTACAACAAAAAAAAAATGTTATGGACATGAAATTGGAAACGAAGATTGTGTGAAGGTAAGTCGAGCATAAGCGTGCGAGGAAAGTCGGCATATTTATGATAGTATATATTTTCTCGTTCTCAATTCACAAGTCGACATAATATAATTGATGAAAACTCGGCATATACCCATAACAATCTTGAAATATTTTACCAATGGGATTGATGACTGAACCACACAGCTAAAAACGATGGCAGACGGCGTACAAGTTCAGTCGTACAACTCCGGTATAAAAGATAACCCGAAAATTCGAACACGATATCGTTTTATTGTTTCGAATATTTTAGTCCTACTAAAATCTCGTCGTAAGAGAATGAGGTCGACTTGACTTGTACTAATGGTGGTCAACTCTAGTCGTCTCTCGCAAGAAAAGTTTGTCGGAATCGTGATTTTGTGTGGTTGTGTTTGGAGTGAAAAAAGAAAGAAAATATAAACTAAATCCAACATATAAGGGATGAAATTTAATAACCAAATATGAAATATAAATGCACAAATAAATAAAAGTAAGTAAATCATGAAAGTAAAAGAAAGTGAATAAAAGCCTAATATCTAGGGTTCGGTTTTCATGTTCCCAATTCTCACTATTATTTTAAAATGACAAAATAGCTCTACTAGGGACTGAAGTTTGCCATTTTTTATCACTTAAGGGACTAAAGTTTTAAGTGTTTCAAACAAGGAACTAAAGTTTAATTCGTTTCACCCGTTAGGGACTCCGTTAGTTTGGTTCCGTTAAGGTTTAATGGATTGATGAAATTGCCGTTAAGTGCCATGTGTCATCATTTTATTGGTCAGTAATCATAAAATAATAATAAATTTTTTCAAATTTTTGTAATAATAATAAATAATAACAAAAAATATAAAAGTCTAAAAAATATAAAAAATAAAAAAAATCTGTATTTTTTAGAAAAATTAAAATTTTATTTTTTTTTTAAAAAAATCTGGAATATTAATATAAAAAATATAATGCTTTTATTTAAAGTTAAAAATAAAAATCAAAAATTAAAAATATTTAGATCTGATTTATAATTAACCTTTATTTTTTATATTTTTAGATTTTTTTAAAATAATATTTATTTATTAATATTATGAAAAATTAGATCCAATTTTCTATTTATTTTTGAAAAATAATATCTCAATTTAAAAAAAAAAAGGTTTATAAATTAGATCCAATTTTTTTTAATTTTTATTTTTTATTTTCAAATTTTAAATAAAAATATCCGATTTTAAGTACTAATATTCCAGATTTTTTTTTTAAAAAATTTAGAAAAAAAAATAAAGTTTCATTTTTTTAAAAAAAATCCAGATTTTTTTATTTTTTATATTTTTTTAGACTTTTATATTTTTATTATTATTATTTTATTATTATTACAAAAATCTGAAATTTTTTATTACATTTTTTATTTTTATTTTTAACTTTAAATTAAAGCATTAGAAAAGATAATTAATGTCCTTGTTTTCCCACTTTTTAAAATTAATGTCCTTTTTCTCCAGGTTCGAAAAGATAATGTCCTTATAACCCAACTAGGACAAAGTTACGGGCCTAAAAAAACATTTTCCCATTAAATTTTTATTTGAAAAATCTAAAATTAACTCATGGTTTGATGGTTTAAAGTAATTGAAATGAGTATTTGTTTAATTATAATATGGTATTATTAGTAATTTTATTGAGTAAAGTATATTGAGAAAATCATTGGGTCAAAAATTATACATTGGTTACAACCGAAATGAAGACCAAAAAAGAAGACGATGAGAATTTAAGAAATAAAGAATATATATATATATATACCAATTATTAAGATACGGCGGATCAATAATGAAATAACTAGAAAAGACAGGTCGAAAAGTGTAAATTAATTTTTCAAAAAAAAAAAGTGTAAATTTGAAATAAAGGAAAGGCAAAGTAAAAGACAAAAAAAAATCAAAAAAATAAAGGGAAAAGCATAATAGTCACGAGTTCGATTCCCCCTGCCAACACTTTCTTGGTTGAGCCTATCACACAGAGTTTGCCTAGTGTGGTTTACCTGATTGGCGTAGTTTGCAGGTTATTACGTCCAGTTCGAGGGTTATCCGGTACACACTCGAAGAGTAGCGATTGCGGGTTCCCGTCGTAAAAAAAGAAAAAGCATAAGAAATGAACAAGCGAAGATCTTTGAAATGGAAAATGCTACTTTCCCAACCTGGATAACAACGCGGTTGACAATTTGTGTATGTGGCACGATCCTGTGAAGTGAGATAAATATGATTGTGACATTTCACTTTATAGGATCGTGCCACGTATACAGATTGTCATCCTTGTTGTCAAGTGAATTGTGCAAGTAGCATTACTCCTTTGAAATTGACGGATGTACAAAAAAGTCATTATAAAGTGTAGTCTTTTTTATTTTTTTATTATTCTTGTAGCAAAAATATTTTAGGAAGATGTGACAGAAGAATCATGAGCATGCCATGGACAAAGCAGTCCTACATAAAAAGTTATGGACATGAAATTGGAAAAGAAGATTGTGTGAAGGTAAGTCAAGCATAAGCGTGTGAGGAAAATCGGCATATTTATGATAGTATATACTCTTTCGTTCCCAATTCACAAGTCGACATAATATGATTGATGAAAAGTATATGACAATCTTGAAATATTTTACAAATCAGATTGATGACTGAACCACACAGCTAAAAACGATGGCGGACAGCGTACAATTTCAGCCGTACAACTTCTGTATAAAAGATAACCCGAAAACTCGAACACGACATCGTTATTGTTTCGAATATTTAGTCCTACTAAAATCTCGTCGTAGGAGAATGAGACAATTGGAGAAGAACTAAAACTAAATCTAAATCGACTGAAAAAAAAAAAAAAAGATAATTTTTATGACTGAATTTATCTCGAGCAATAGTTAATAGATCGTTTTTGATTTAAAACTAATAAGAATACACAATTTTTGGGATACAAAACAAAATAATTTGAAAAGATAGACAAAAGAGAGTTTCTGGCATTGAACAACACACACAATACATAGGAGATAAAGATTACAGTAGAATGACAAATGCAGAAAGAGACATCTATATAGTTACTACTAAATCTGTTTCATAGGAATAAATCATTACTTTTCCAGTACCACTTGGAGTTGGGGCGAATCAGGAAAGGTGATCATATTCGTAAGCATATCTATCCGTCAGATTCGCATTTCCCGACGCTTATTAGAGTGGATAAAGATCTGTTGAAGGACGAGCAGTAGCAGTACGACGACGACGACAAATAATCCCCACATAATAGCAAATCCCCATGACACCTAATACAATGCCAGCCACCACGCCCCCGTAGACCAACCCTAAAAGTATTCCTTTCACCATATGGCGGCAGGGCTAGGGTTGGCAGAGTATGGAATGAGGAATTCTGGGATGACTCCTTACTCTGTAAGTCATCTATTTATACATTTGTTTACTATTTAATAATCCTAATCTCTTTCTTGGTTGTATCTTAATAATAACGAGACATGCAGGCCGTCTTCTGTGCAGTAAATCTAATTGTTAATCGTGTATTTTTACGTATATTGGCGAGTGTATACTTAATTATTGTTTAGTATGTTGTATGAAATGTTTTAACTTTCTTGTATAAAAATTTAAAAGTGTTTGATGTTGTTTTGGTTTTGTGGTGTTGTATTTTATATATGAGCTTTTGGTTATTAAGTTGTGATGGCTTTGTTTCTTTTGGTCTATTACTAAAATGCATGATAAAAAAATGGCTTTATTTCTTTTGGTCTATTACTTAGCCTACAATCTTGTCAATTAGATGGTTTTGTATGGTAATATGAAGCACACGGGGTCTATCTAATTGGTTATAGTTTAATGTACGTTAAATATTTTCTTTATTAAGTTTGTAAGTTAAAGTTGTGTAATAATGTATATATAATAATGCCACATAAACTGTATAAAAATCGTTACAAACCTTTTTAGCTTCATCTCATTTTATTGTACAACTAATTTCATTGAAAATTAACATTGAAGTCTAACTAATATTAATAAATTTATCAATAAACTCAATTCTAAATAGCCAATTAAATGAATATTAATTAACACACTATTAATAATTCCTAAAACCTTTGGACTCCACTATTATGTCTTACACTTAATTTTTTTAATTTACAAATGGGTTTGAGCAAAAAGTATGTACTTTTTCTTTTATATTCATTATTCAAGTTGCATGCTTACATAAACTAATCATGCTAAAAAGTATAATTTAACCATTTAAATGTTGCTTTACATACATGCTCGTGCACATTTTCTTTAATCAATTCGCATATGTGAGTTACATCAATAGAAAACACGCATAAATTACTTGTATATGAAAATGCATTAACATAATACATATATCTATATATATTGCATTAGGTTAAATCATCAATTATTCTTGCAACCTTTTCAACTTCATCTCATTCCATAACCGACTTTTAATTCTAATATCATGTGATAAATTCCGGCAAGCCTTGCACTTCCATCTCGATGTTGTATATACTTCACATTAAATGCACCGGTTTTATTTTTCGATAAAAGTTTGAACTTTTGCTTATGTTTAAAACTCAACTTTGTTATTTGATATTATAATTTACAAAAGGATTTAAGTCAAAATTATATATTTTTTCCTTTTTATTCATTACTCAATGTGATATTTTTAATATGTCATATTTTGCTATTATGGCAAAGTCATTTAATGGGCGTAAATATTGGTTTCTCACTAATGATTCTACATATAGAAAAAGAAAACACTTTGCGATGCGTGGACCTTCTTCTTTTCAATAATAATTCAATTGCACACGATAAATTCATTCTCATATTTCTCAAAGAGCATTCGAAAGCAACTACTTACATAAACTAATCATTCTAAAAAGTATCATTTAACCATTTAAATATTGCTATATATATGTTTATCTATAACAATCACCTAAATATGTAAGAAACAAAGAAAATTGTTGGTATCCCAATCTTTGGTTCCATTTATGTGAGCATGCATGATCTTGTGTGATTTTCATGGTACCTGCGTATGATAACTAAATTAAGAAAAAAAGATCAAGTTAATTATAAAGATCTAAAAGATGTGTGAATCATCTCCAAAATGTTGCAAAAGAGAATTTACATACCGTTACCAACAATCAGAGATCTAAAAGATGTGTGAATCATCTTCAAATGTACATACTAAATATGATTTTGACCGGTTTATATAGGCATGAATTAGGTTAAATCATTAATTATTCTTACAACCTTTCGCAACCCTTGCACTTCATCTAACCGACTTTTAATTCTATACTAAATGCCATGTGATCAATTCGGGCAACCCTTGCACTTCATCTCCTTTCATGATTGTATAGTTATTATGAGGCTGCATTGAATTCCGAGCATTAGCTATCTTGTACTCTATGCAACTACTAAACGACTCGAACTTGGTTCTAACTTTAAAAACTTTATCATCATAATTCCCCATTAAATTTAGGGACTGAATCTTATAGTATTATAGATAATAATAATAATTTTGTAATAGGTTTGATGTCATGTCACACTAATTTTGGATTATTTTAAATATTAAATTATATTATAACACACACACACATTTATATATATATATATATATATATATATATTATTCCTACTATATACTAAAGGGGGAGGAATAGGGTTGCGTGCCTTAATAAAAAAATGCACCGCTTCCTCCCCGAAGTACACACGGCCGAGTTCTTTTTCTTCTTCAGTCTCTGTTCAGGCCAAAAAGGGGTCTCCAAGACAGGCGCGCCGCGAAGGGTTTAGCAATCTTCGAAAAAAAAATTTCTTTCTCCGTCGCCTTCATCGCAACCGACCCTAGGTAGTTCTGTCGCGCTTTTTTTTTCCTCTTTTCTGTGTTTGCTCATAATTTTTTCCCTCATCTTCGTTTATATGTTGTTTGATTCACTTTCCTTTCGCCTGCGATATAACACTTTCTATGTGTTTACTTGCTTCTATAACAATTGCGTGTAGTTAGACGCAAAAAAAATTTTATGTCGACATGAGTGTACAGCGTCCTCCTGTTTCTCCTGATTTGGGTGCTGACGATGGGACCCATCATACTGTGATTCCTATTAATATCGCTGGGTTTATAGTTGTACCGGAAGATTCAACTGCAGGTGCGTCGTCTACGGCCCAACAAGATGAACTCCTTTCGTGTGCGTATTCCTTTGGTAATTATGGTTACCCGCCACCTTATTCTGACCCTGCGGGTTCCAAAAAGAGGCGGCGTTCAAGTGCTGGCATAACTATTCGTGAGCCTCAAGTTGTGCACCAGCGTACAATGGCATTCACCTCTGATCGCACGCGCCTCAGTGTCCCTGGTAAGGGTAAAACAAAGGTCGATGATTCTTCGCAACACGAGGTCTCACCGTATGTCAACACCGTAAATTACCAAAACAGTGGCCCTACATTCCATGATTATCGGCAACTAAATGCCGCCTCCTCGGTTTCTTCCATTTCTCCTTTTGTACCAACCTTGGGGGAGTATCACCGTCGTTATGGTTAGTTTTATTGTCTTGCTAGATTCTGTGCACGTCTTCCCTGTTATTATGTCCTATCTTAGTAGTATTTATTTTGCAATATTATTTTTCGAAATTTGTTTTGCAGGTCCTATGTTGTTGGATTTTGGTACGCAAACGGTTACCCCGCTGTTAGATACATTTTCGGAGGAACTACCTCAGGTTGAGACCACTGCTGGAAGTGCGTTCAGTTCATGTTCTTTTATTGGTCATTCGCATTTCTCTGTTTACCAACGAGATCCTTCGTGTATGTGTTCCACTCAGGAAAGTTTTATAGTTGTATGTATATATCACTTCGCATTACTTCTTCCATATTTACATGTACACTTATATGGTTTCCTTTTCCTCATTCTTCTATATTAGCTCCTTCGTCTACGCCACCTACTGAGACCTCACACGAGGCCACTGACAAAGCGGGGGTAAGGTTATCGCTAGATGGGCCACTGAAATTTCCAAATGCATATGACGAACAGCACCATTCACCTGGAACGCGTGCACGTGTGTATAGTATTATGTCTCTATTTCTGAAAGAAATTCTTCTTTGGTTGTTATACAAGCTCCTTTCACAACCTTTTCTTGCATTAATATTCTTCCTGTTACAGGTAGATGGACTCGCCGTAAGGCTCCTCAACCACAGGCCCGTCAACAGTTGGAACCAACAATCCCCCCCGGACAAGGTTTGTATTGTTTTCGTTCATATAATACGGTTCGGGATGACCACAGCTTTTGTGTTCAGCTTACCATTGCTTTGGCTTTACATGTAACCTCATCGTCGTAGGTCCTCCTTCGATGTACAGGTCTTTCGGTCCGTGCGATCGTGTGTGCCGTAATTGTGGTGCCCGTTTTTGGATTGAAGAAAGGATTATAGGTAAGTCAACTAACAGTGCTCCATGTTACAACCGATGTTGTCTTGGGGGTTTGTTGAAGTTAAGGCGCGGTCAGCAGTACTCAGACTATGTTCACAATTTATTTTCATCGAAACATTTTATGGATAACATCAGGGCGTATAATCAGATGTTTGCCATGACGTCTGTAGGAGCGACTATTGACGAATCCATTAACAATGGAGGGGGACCGTATGTGTTTAGGGTATCCGGTCAAATATATCATCGAATTGGTAGTTTATGTCCACCTTCGGGTGCGAATCCGCGGTTTTTGCAGCTGTACATTTATGATACACACCATGAAGTGGACAACCGTTTAGGCCACTTTTCAAGCTCTCTTCGAAGTACTCTTAATGCGGGGGTTGTACAAGGTCTGATACATTTCCTCGATGCTAACAATGCCTTGGTTCAAGTGTTCCGTACGGCACGGGATAAGTTGCAACAGCAAGACATTCCAGAATTTAAGGTTAGGCTATTTGGTGTTGCTCGCAATAAACAATACGAGCTTCCTACATCAGACTCAATAGGCGCTATTGTCTACGATAGTGGTCAAGAAATAGAGACTAATTTTGACATCATAATTGAGAAACGATCGGGTGAACCTCAAAGGGTGAATAAACTACACCCCTGCTATATGTCATTTCAATTTCCTTTGTTGTTCCTTTATGGTGAGGAAGGGTATCATCTAGGTCTCCGTTTATGTAGTCCGAATAGCACCGAGTTTGATCCTCAGAAGAAAGTTTCTATGCTTATGTATTATGCGTACTACTTGCACGATCGTGTTGGCTATTATAATCTTCTAACGCGGGGTGGCCGTTTATTTCAGCAATACGTAGTCACAGCATATTGCAGCATTGAACAGGACCGCACAGATTTTGTTCGGCGCAACCAAGATGACATTAGAGGTGAATATTTGTCGGGATTGTATGATGCAATTATGAGAGGCGATCGAGATGGCAGCGACGTTGGTTCTAGAATCATTTTACCTAGCTCATTTACAGCTGGCCCGAGGTACATGTATAGTCATTACCTTGATGCATTAGCCATTTGTCGTGTTCATGGTACCCCATCTTTCTTTGTGACATTCACATGCAACGTCAACTGGCCAGAAATTGAGTTATACATGGACGCGTTTCCGGAACTCACAGCCATTGACAGACTGAAATTGTCGACCGAGTGTTTAAACGCAAAATTCACAACTGTTAAAGTATGTTCGTGAGGAAGAACCGTTTGGTATTGTTTCCGCAGTCGGTTTTTACTTTGTAAGCGTGTCGCACTTATGCATGCTATTAAGCTAACTATAACTTCTTCTAATTTACAGTGCTATACGGTGGAGTTCTAAAGCGAGGTCTTCCACATTGTCACATTCGATATGGTTACATCCAGCGTCTAAAATTCACATGGACAATGAGGTGGATAAATATGTATGTGCCGAGTTGCTTGGATAACATTCAGGACCCGGAAGGATACAGGGTTGTTTCAGAGCTTATGATGCATGGCCCGTGTGGAAGGATACGCAAAAGTGCTCCATGCACTCGGCCAGACGGTAGCTGTAAAAAATTTTTTCCGAAAGAATACTGTCCAAGGACGTTTGTGGATAAACATGGGTATGTCCATTATCGAAGGCGAGATATTGGTCCACGTATGTTCAGGCAGGGGGTTGAGTTGGATAATGCGTATGTTGTCCCTTATAATCGGCAGCTTTGTCTCCTGTTTTATGCTCATATTAATGTCGAATATTGTGGTTGGACAATGCTCATTAAATACCTGTTCAAGTACATTTCGAAAGGGACTGACAGAATCATTGCCCGCATAACACGACCAATTGGTGAAGGTACTATGTCAATAAATAGAGGGGTACACCCTTCAGCATCCACCAATAATGCACCACCACGAATTGATGAAATAAAAAACTTCATTGATGCTCGGTTTATAGGCCCGCACGAGGCATGTTGGCGAATATTTGGTTTTGATATTCACTATAGGCAACCTGCTGTTCAGATTTTGGCGGTTCACTTAGAAAATATGCAGCGGGTTACATTTAGGGCAGGCCAGCGTTTACAATCAATTATTAACAACCCCCATTACAGAAAAACAACGCTAACAGAATGGCTGGCATTCAACGCCTCCTCAGAAATTGGTCGACACTTAACTTACCTGAGTTTCCCGACTGAATTTGTGTGGGATAACAAAAACAGAAGCTGGGCACCTAGAGTCAATAAGAACAAACCATCAATTGGAAGGCTTACATATATTCACCCTGGGTTGGGTGAGCTTTTTTATCAGAGAATGTTATTATGCCACCAACCTGGATGTCAGTCCTTTCCAGGAATCCGTACGGTTGACGGCCACACCTATCGAACCAACCGGGCGGCCTGTGAGGCATTGGGTTTGTTGGGCAACGACCGTGAGTGGGTCACTGCCCTGGAGGAATCTGCTACATCAGCTACTTCAGCCGAACTCAGGGCGTTATTTGTACAGCTCCTGATTTTTTATGACGTCACGGATCCGCAAACTTTATGGGAAGCATATTGGGAGCAAATGTCTCACGACATACCGAGGCGGCTTTCAGAACTTCTTGGTGTTCATTTTACCGACATGAATGAACCTGAATTACGGGGTGGAGCACTTTATGAGATTGAGGCGGCTTTAGCTTTCTATGGTAAATCGTTGCAAGACTATGACTTGCCCCTGCCGCCTGATGGTTTATTAAAAATGCTACAAAACAGGTTGATCATGGAAGAGAAATGTTACAGCCGAGTGGAACTGGCACAGGAAAGAGATTCGATGATCCCACAGTTGAACAATGAACAGCGGTGTGTATTTGATGTAATTGTCAGCGCCGTTACCAACAAAACACAAGAGCTAATGTTCGTGTATGGTCATGGTGGCACGGGTAAAACGTTTTTATGGAAAACCATAATATGTACGCTACGTTGTGAAGGTCACATTGTCTTGGCAGTTGCTTCATCAGGAATAGCGTCATTGTTACTTCCTTCTGGAAGAACAGCCCATTCAAGATTTAAACTTCCGTTAGAATTAACTGACGAAACTATGTGCAACATAAAAAAAAAGACTCAAATCGCTGATCTTTTAAAACAGGCAGATCTTATAATATGGGATGAGGCGCCTATGAATAACCGGCGATGTTTCGAAACCCTTGATCGGACTCTACGTGATATACTTGATACACCGACTATTGTATTTGGTGGTAAGTCGGTGTTGCTAGGGGGGGATTTTAGGCAAACCTTACCTGTAAAAAAGGGGGCTTCGAAAAATGAAATAATTGCATCCTCGATTTCTGAATCATATTTGTGGCCGCAATTTAGCCTCCATATTCTTCATCAAAATATGCGCCTCCAGCGACCACATATGACCCCCGAACAGGTTGCGGATGCCTCATCGTTCGCAAAGTGGCTGTTGAATGTTGGTGATGGAAACGAAGGGGTGCAAGATCAGGAAGACCCTGAAAATTCTTCGTGGATAAATATACCTAACAAATATTGTGTCGCTGATAGCGATGCAGCACAAATGCAGCTAATCCGGTCCATATACGACAGTGGCACTCTACAGAACCCTACGGCGGAAAGCTTGCAAGAAAAAGCTATCGTTTGCCCAAAAAATGAAACAGCAGATACATTAAACGCACAGGTATTAGAGATGTTAGAAGGTGACACAACAAAATACACGAGCTTTGATGAAGCCGTGCCTCACGGAAATGATGGTGGTTCAACCGAAATGTTATACCCAACAGAATATCTAAATACACTTACATTCCCAAGTTTACCGCCACATACACTTGCCTTAAAGGTGGGTACTCCCATTATGTTATTAAGGAATTTAAGCCTCACAGGTGGCCTGTGCAATGGTACACGCATGATTGTCACACAACTTTTTACAAAAATCATTGTTGCGAAGATTATCACAGGAACGAGAGTCGCTCAGAGAGTGTTTCTCCCAAGAATTACACTAACAAGTAAGGATGAAAAAATGCCGTTCCTGTTTAAACGAAAACAGTTTCCAGTAAAGGTTTGCTATGCAATGACAATAAATAAAAGCCAGGGGCAATCACTAAAAAAAATTGGTGTGTATCTTCCAGATCCTATCTTTGGTCACGGTCAGTTATACGTAGCTTTATCAAGAGCTACATCTCCAGACGGTTTAAAAGTTCTTATTCGACGTCATAACAGCGGTCCTCCTAACACTACCAAAAACATTGTGTACAAAGATTTTTTGACCAAAATTATAACAACACAGGTTTTTCCCTTTATATTAACGTGTTACAGATTTCCATTTTATTCTATATGTCCTCTTAATCACTTTAGATATTACACCCTTCAATTACTGTATGCTTTCACCTTTTCCTTTTTATACTTTTTGTTTCTATAACTTTTGCATTTACGTCCGGTGAAATAGTGAACCTCACTGTTATAACTGTAATGCCTTATTCTTTTATCAGTACTACAAAACCTATAGGTTCAATGTTCACCTCTATATAAAATAGTGTATCTGACACCTGCCTATTTTCATATAATAAGGAATTAGTGTCGTAGCTATCTCGCACTCGCCTATCTTCATACAACGGTCAGTATCTTCTATGTGTATAGCTATTAATTACAATTTCTTATGTGCACATCGTTACACTCCTTTATCTAATAAAGATGCTGTATTAACCTTATACCGACATTTGCTAATTTGTTCCTTTATTCTGTAGAATTATGGCAGCTGCATTTTCTTATATTTACGTGTCTAAATCTGGATTTATTACTTACGGTTCCCGAAGAATAAAAATATAGTATACCAGATATTTCACACACTGTGTGTGTGAGTGTGTGATAGATTTACTACTGTAGGAATCTGTCTGAGTAAGGTGAAAGCATGTGGTTTTCCAAAGTCGCTGCAAGTAATTTTGGTTGTTGCATTTGCACTCACTTTTCTGTTTGATGTTGAGCGCTTCTATGGTTGATTCTTAAGTGGGCTTGATCTTTGCCTCTAAATTATTTGGGTAAACTTATGATCCAGTCTCCCAACTTCTTCATTGTTTTTCTATTTACACCCCCCCCCCCCCCTCTCTAACCTCAATGTTATAACTGTAATGCCTTATTCTTTTACCACTACTACAAAATCTATAGGTTCAATGTTAACCTCTATATAAAGTAGCGTATCGACACTGCCTATTTTCATATAACAAGGAATTACTGTAATAGCTATCTCACACCCACCTATCTTACCTATTAATTACACCTTCTTATGTGCACACCCTTACACTCCTTTATCTAATAAATATGCCGTATTAACCTTATACCGACATTTGCTAATTTGTTCCTTTATTCTGTAGAATCATGGCAGCGGCATCTAAAGGTAAAGCTATTGAGTTACTATATGAAGTTGTCCTCTTAATCATTTTAGATATTACACCATTCAGTTACTGTATGCTTTCACCTTTTCCTTTTTATACTTTGTGTTTCTATACATTTTGCATTTACGTTTTGTAAAATAGTGAACCTCACTGTTATAACTGTAATGCCTTATTCTTTTACCACTAATACAAAACCTATAGGTTCAATGTTAATCTCTATATAAAGTAGCGTATCTGACACCTGCCTATTTTCATATAATATGGATTTAGTGTCGTACCTATCTCGCACCCGCCTATCTTCATACAACGGTCAATCACAGGTGCACTATACCAGTATTTTCTATGTGTATAACTATTAATTACACCTTCTTATGTGCACACCCTTACACTCCTTTATCTAATAAATATGCCGCATTAACCTTATAGCGACATTTGCTAATTTGTTCCTTTATTCTGTAGAATCATGGCAGGTGCATCTAAAGGTAAAGCTATTGAGTTACCATATGAAGTTGTCACAATTGAAAACATAAACCCTGCAGAGATGAATAAAGCCATTGAAGCCAAAGTGTATCGTAAATGGATAGCTAAAACGGTCCCAGGCCTAATCCCAAAGATGTATTGTTGTATACTTTTAGACAAAAAAGTAAGCCAATCAAATATGACATCTCCAGCGTTACAGATTTTTTATAACGATATTTGTGTAATTACAGTTTACTTACAGATGTTTTGAACGGAATTATAGGGACAAGCGGTTCAAGCAAACATTGAACTAAAAGATGTTGAGAAATACAATTCCATACAATTGAACGCGGCATATCGCATACGAAGATTTGGTTGCCAACTATCAGAGAAATGGCAACAAACAGTGGACGCTAAATATACACTCCTATTTGGGAAGTTCACTGACCTGGTGCCAATAGCTGTGCACGGATTTCCCGAGCACTATTTCCAGTTTGCACCATATAATGTAGTTTGTAACAGGGCAGACATGAAACAAGCACTTCTAACAGGTAACCTGTTATCACATAGAATGATGCCATATTAAACTATGGCCTAACAGAAATCATACATTATCATCTGTCTTATTAAATTTTATCTACGGTTATAGATTACATAGGCTGCATTCATAAGGTTGATACAGAAAGATCAAAAGGGGACGTGACAACAAATATGACGATTCGGCGTAGTGTGGAATTGCAAAACTTAAAGTGTGTTATTTTTTTTCATTTAATGTGCCCAAAGAATTCAGAAAAACATATTTAACAACACAATGTTTTTACAGTGGAAATAGTATTTGGGTCACTCTCTGGAATGAACTGGCCGAAGATTTCAAAAAACATGACCTCAGCGTTCTACAGCAACCAGTTGTCATGGCTGTAAGCTCATGATATTTTAAAAGATATTCAGGTTTGTTTAAAATGTATCATCCTGCTCTAAAATACATTTAAGTATATTAAGATGATACATGATTTTTGCATATAATGTAAGGTACGATTATCTACCACTCCACCTACCCAATTTTACCTAAACCCCGACATTTTGGAAACAAGAACTATTCATAATGTGTAAGCACTTTATCGGTTAGTTTACATAGAGAATACATATTGTGCATGAATTATACATTATGTCCATTTATACTTACAGGTATGAACAGCTACTGGGTCCTATGCCACCGCTACTCATTGAACAACCAACCGATCACAATCCCGAGAATATTGAAATCAGGAACAGGATGTCAATCGCCCAGATGGTAGCAATCGATCCAGAAATCGAAAAGGTAAACCCTAGCCCTCATATGTTCCTGTAAAATGTATGTCATAAAATTAACATATCTATTGACTGCACAGAACATGCGTTTTACCATAGAAGCGACGTTGGTTAGAGTAGACAATACCAACCGGTGGTTTTATAATAAATGTGACGAGTGCAGAAAACACATGGATGAAAAATCGCCACACTGGCACTGTCACCAATCGGGTGTACAGGAAATACCAAATTACGGGTATAAAAAAAAATTTCAATTTTTTGTTCAGTTATTAACCAAAATAAATAGGTGTCATAACAGAACCTACAGTATATTTACAAGTTATTATGCATAATATATAGGTATTGTTTCAAGGCAATAATCGAGGACGATACGGGTTCAATCATAGTAAGCTGCTTTACACCAGAGGCAGATAAGTGGACGCCTAAAAGTTGCTTAGAGGTCTTAAATGAAACACCCAACCCTGATCCATACACGGTTCCAGCAGCGCTTCGGTCACTTGAAAACACAAGAAAGGTTTTTGAGATACACTTTGGAAAAGGGAGCAGAAAACACAAGCAAAAGTTTGTTGTCAGCACTGTCAAAAACTTGGAACCATTATTACTGGCAGCACCTCCAACAAACACAATAGGCGAGGGCTCCTCATCTGATGTAATAGCCCCAGAAGAACAAACCCAATATGAAGAACCAGTAACTAACGAAGGAACACCTCCACCACAAACGCAAGAAACCCCATTGAAACCGGAAAACGAAACAGAAATGATAATAACAAGTGCAAGGAAGGAACTATTCCCAGAAAGTCTAGATGATCCAGCTGGCAGGAAAAACAAAATGCAGAAAAAAGAGTGATATCCAGTTTGCATTCCCACCGCGTATCCTAAACCGTACAACAATGTCATCTTTGTATAATATGTACACCTACAGACTAACTATGTTGTTTACAACAATCTTACTTTTTAATGTATAATAATGTGTGTACTGCAAAGTTTGTATAATATGTACACCTACAGACTAACTATGTTGTTTACAACAGTCTTACTTTTTAATGTATAATAATGTGTGTACTTTCAAAAGGACCCGCTGCAACGCAGCGGGCTTCCTCACTTGTTTATAATAATATATGTTGATTGTAAATCCAAATTCAATGTATCTATTATATCATATTAAATATTAAATTAAATCTATATATATATAGATATATAGATATATTATGTTTTACCCAATCATGTTAAGACAGTACGTAGAGAAATATGTTCGGATCCTATTTGGTACTTTGGTTATCGATTAAATAACTCCAGCGTCAATTTTTTCAGCATTTTTTTGTGCCACTACTAGAAAAAATACTTTTTATATAGGGTGAAAAATACTTTTTACATCGGTTCTGGAACCGTTGTAGATCCAGCCGATGTAAATAGTAACGACTTTTTACATCGATTCTGGACTCGATGTAAAAAGTCACTTACCACGTCAATTTGCAAATACTCGATCTTGTAAGTTTATATTCTACATCGGGTACTAAATAAACCGATGTAGTAAGTCAATATTTAACATCGGCGTAAGTTTATAACCACATGAATTTCATTTATTAGCGTTCTATCTTAATATATAGTTGTTCTATATGTGATTTTCAATAAATAGTTATGTATAATAGATTTTTTAACTAAAAATAAATACATATTGCATATAAAAATTTTACAATAATTTGATATAATTTAACAAGAAAATTAGAAAACTATCTCATAATGAAAAGACTAAAACATATATCAAGTTATTAAAGTAATGAGTAGATATAAAATATTTAAATATAAATTGAATTTCTTTTACAAGTTTTTGTAAATAATTATTTTTTTCATAAAAAGTTGAAGAACAAAAAAAATTATTATAAGAACATTAATAACACACCAAGTCCACTTTTTTTACTCATTTTTTATTGAAAATTTAATAAAATAACTTATAGATATAATTAAAAATAAAAAATGAGCGAGGAATGTGTTATTAACAAAAATTGTTGTAATAACACAATCCTGTTTAATAGGAATAGTGAAGTATAACATGTGAGTCTGAAGGGAAGTATAACACAATCCTGTTGCAATTTGTCTCGTATGACCATTATTCGTTATTTTGGATTAAAAATATATCAATTAAACATTACATATTTTATTTGAAGAAATCTTAAAAGTAGCTCAACGTTTGATGGTCAAAAGTTTAGTAAACTTTTGAAAGAAAAAAAAAAATGGCACTAGTAGTAACGGAAACAAGTGAGTATTTTTTAATTATGATGGGTAAAAATAGTAAAAATATGGTATTATTAATAATTTTATGGGATATTTGCTTATTCTACTAAATATTTCCAAATCAGATTAGTACCCATATTTTGTACAATCACAAATTCGTTCAAAAGTCAATCCTGATGTTGAGATTGTGGTGTGAATATAACTTTTCAAATAAGCATTCATGTTAGCAAGCAGTTTGAACAATTATAAATTCGATGAAAGGTAAATTTTGGGTGTGGAGTAATTGTTCAAATTGTAGATACTAATATGTAATTTGATAAAAGAATGCAACGCGTACTTCGTACAAGTATGCTTCAGGCATCTCAATATCCTTCTTGGATTTATATAATCGAAATTGATCGATATTTTTATTCATTTCCAATTTCACGCGAACAAATATTAGATATCAATAGTATTTAATTATTCGTCACTTTATGTAGTACCGTACCACATAATGTATAATTTATAATATTGAATTCATAATTTCATCATGAATGCTATATGTCAATCTCTTCCGGAGGTTTTATTGAGTTTTCTCGTTAAACCTTTGTTTGGGGAAAACCCTTTGAGATAAAACCTCAATCAAGGAAAAGATACAACATACGATTTTTTTTTTTACAAAAGTATATTTATTCCGAGTTAATGCATATGTTGATAATATATTTGATTCACCTTGAGTTTCAATATGGAATTCATATCAATATTTTTCGGCGAATTTCACTATCTTCGTTATCAAAGGTCATTCACAATGTTTATTCTCTTTTGCTCGATCGACACTTTTCAATTTCGTTTGTTTCCCCATAACAACATAACTTATAGAGATATCTCATTAATGCAAATCCTCTTTAGGATATATATTATAGTTATGTCTATACACTCTTCAAGAGTATATGCCTCATTTCCTTAAAGTTATATTGGCTTTGATATATATATATATATATATATATATATATATATATATATATATCTCCCCTATATACTAATGCAGAATCTGGCTGAAGTGGCGAACCTTCTCATGCTTTACGCCACAGGTCTTTTGTTGGTGCTTCGTGTGCTTATGTGTCAGCATCTCATGCTTCAGCTGACACATAATCAATTACTGGCTTAATCATCATTGCATTAATTACATTATAATTATACCTTAAATAATTCCTACATACCTTATCAATTTTTATGAATTAAGGAATATGAATTATAAATAAATAGGAATTGATTATATTTACATAACTATTTCATATTGTCATTAATTAAAAAATATAAATCACAAACAAAGAAAAAATTAATATAGTAGTATGCACTATATATTAAAAAATTAAATCAAAAATCTCGCAGAAATATTATCTATTCCACTAATTAATTAGTTTATATTGATCAGTCACTATAATTAAGAATATTAATAAAAGAAATTGAAATTAAAGATGCTTGGGGATATGCAAAAAGTATTGAATATATATAATAAAAAGTTACTTGAAGTCCTAATCAATTAAATAAATCGAAATAATCCTATTAAAAATATTATTGAAAGTGTAGAAACAATGGTTTTAATTATTACTTAGAAATAAATCAAAGAAACTATAGAATAAATCAATTAGTCTATTTTAATTTTAAATCTTATTTAATTAATATAAAATAACAAAATAAAAAAAAATATATTTACTAAATTATATAATTACTAATTTTATGATTTTTCATAGAGATGTTTCTAAATGTAAAAGAAATTAAATTTGATAATAATATACTAATCCGTAGATTCATCTTTGTACATAGAGAATTTCATAAAATAAAAATTGATCGTTTTAAGTAATGTTTAAGTAATTTTTCATTTTTTAGTTTTAAAAGATTTGTTAATTTATCTACTTTTGAAATCAACTCTATATTTCTGAAAGTTTTGAATTTGCTTTTATATGTTAAATTATATCCAAATAATTTATGTAATTTTTTTCAAATATAAGGATTAAATTATCTCCTTTTTTGCCGTTTAACAGAAATCGTTAAATACTTAACGATTTGGACCATTTTGGCAAGAAAAAAAGGACCAAAAAGAACGTGGAACTAAAATTTCATCAAATACAGTTTAACACAGTCATATATGAATTGAGGTTTTTTCTAATACGAGTTTCTGAAATTACTAAAAGTGCCCAACTATTTGTAACACCCCCAATCCACTCAGGGATATTACACGCCGTAGACCCTCTCCTCGAGGATCTACCAGGCTGGTAACAACATTTCACATCTCGACAATGCCTTCAAGGCTAAAATGACTCAGTAGACCGATTTGGTCTTTCAATAAAATATACAACTCGATTACAAACACATACCCACGCAGGGGTCAAAATACAATAAACTCCGCACAACGGGAAAAGATCTTGCAGCGGAAAAGAAAATACAACTAGACCAATACGACATCAACGGATCCGTGTGATTAGTATCGTTCATCTTTCATCATCCTTCGTGCCGACCCGTGTTATGCTCCAAAACCCGAATGCAAAATAGACATCCACCCCGAATACTCGGGGGTTAGCAAACTCCACTGTTTTGCTAGTGCAAGTATAAAATACGAAACGAGCCATACATATCATACTCCACGAAACATGTTAATCATAAACATACTTCCCGAGGTGATTCACTTAATTAAACGATTAAATCGAAAGATGGGGTAAACCCGATAAACATCTTGTGAAAAATATTTTACGACCTCGGGAGTTTTGAATACATTAGGATTTAAAATCCTCGTGCCTTTCGAAAACATTTAGGGACACAAATTCAAAAGTCATTTTCCCAAAGCATAAATTCGATAACAACAAGTGGGGTCCACGACCCGATCGTACCATAACAACTGTTTCCACAGTTATTCGCGTCCGTGCTAGCAAGCCACGGACCTCGGATGCTCCCGTAGAACAAACCCGAGTGAATAACCCACAGGAAACTATATCAAATCACATGTCACCGTAATCTGATCACGTGACTAAAAGCACATATACTTACATAATCAAACCACAACCATAAGTTATCCAGCATCGTGCTAACAAGCCACGAACCTCGGAGTCCCCGCAAGACATACCCGATGATAACCACAAGTTATCTCGGCATCGGGCTAGCAAGCCCGAACCTCTGAGTCCCCGCAAGACATACCCGTATTGGATAACCCTACGGTTTCGCCCGACCCATACTAGCAAGTATGGATCCCGGAGATTCAACAATCCTACCCGGAGGCACATCACATACAATAAGCACACAACAATAACCGATTATCAAGACAAGCAACACTAAGCATCACAACCTCCTTTCAAAGGAGTAACGACTAACATCACATCATGTCGAATACCCACCGAACAAATATACAATTCAATGCACAATCCTCGGCAAACAATTATGGTCAATGCGATCATAACGTCTCTCAACGTATGAAACTAACACACATATTCCGAGAACATATCCATTCACGAAGTATACGAATTATCGTTGAAAGACAATATTTATCGAGAACATACCGATCCTTTTTAACGCTCATTAAACATTGGATTTCGCATAAAATCATTTATCAATAATTATGCCTAAGAAATATGAAATGTATGGGCAAGATACTTGCCTCAAAATCGTTACGCAAGTATTCCGACGAACACGGCTCAACCGGAAAGCTTCAAACGCCCGATGCTATCGAAAAGGAAGACGACAACGAGCGGAAGGGTTCAACTCGGTTTCTTCGTAAGAAACTCGACCCTAACATCATATAATTAATAAATCAATGATCATACGATGAGGAATAATCGTAGAACGCCCGAAAACCCCTCTATAACATTTTAGGACACCTTCAAGGCGTCGGTCAAGAACTCGACCCAACTAACGAATCGATACGATCCAACCATGGAATAACAAGGTAAATGATATAATACATCTAAATAATCATCAATCCATCATAATCCTAAGTTAAATCGGATTAATCGGACGAAAACAACCAAAATACCCAAATTCCCCAAAACTAGATTTCTAGGAAATCGATTCGATCGGTAGATCGTAGGATGTTATAGGATTGATGATTGATGATATGAACTCCAAAACTTCATGGATTGATTGTCCAACAACATCTCTCCATGATTACACCATCTCCGCGGAATGGAAGAAGAGAAGTGAGAAAATGTCAAGAAAACGCCGCTGTGCCTTTTATAGGCCGATGCCGGCCGGGTTACGACGTAATCGGCCATGGCTTACGTGCGTAACGGCCATGGCGAACTCTGCTCGAAAATGCGGGCGTTACGCACGTTACCGGCCAGGGCCTTACGTCGTAACCGGCCTTACGACGTAATGGCCGATCATTACCGACGTTACTCGGCGGTCGCTGGCCCGATCATGCCCGGCCATGACTCGGCGGGACCAACTCCGACGGCCGAACGACCCCGAAACCCGAACCTGAGTACGAATCGAAGATACGGTTACGAAGTACTCGAAAAGACGAATCCGAGCACTAATAGAACATACGATTCCGACTACCCGAAGGCTCGAAACTCGACAACGGAAAGTAATTACCCCAAACTTTGGGAAATTACGAAAATGGCCCAAAATGCCCGAAAATCACGATACGTGATCGAAACACCAAGCCAAAGCTCGCAACATGAATAATAACGTTAAATGAACTTACGAGAAAGTCGAAACAACAGTTTCGGACGAGATTCGCAAGAATCGAACTCAAGTGCGGAAAAACCGCTAAAAGCACGGAACTCAACAAAACGACACCGAAACGAACTCGGATGACAAAAAGTGCAGAATTAATCATTCTCAGAATGACGAAATGGTCATGAGCGAGTCGTCAAAACGGACTTCCGCCGAAAAAAAGAAATTTACCGAAAATCGAAAATTGCGGATATTACATTCTACCCTCCTTAAAAGAAGTTTCGTCCCGAAACTTAAAACAAGTAGGGAGAAGCAATATCCCGCCAAGAAAACTCAATGAGATACGCAAGAAACGCGTAACTAATGCGAAACGGCGAAACGTTACAAACAACGCGCGGAATATACGGTGTGAAAACACGCTCCACGACGACCAACACAACGTCGCCGTTAGGGATATAATAGAACCAACAAGTGACAAGCGTCATCAAATGGATAATACAATCAAGTCAATTATCCGAACAATCACAAAACACAACGAACGAAAATCAATACGATTGACCACCCCAACGGTACATCAACCAAAACGCGCGCCAATCAAGAAATACGAATTCCACCGCCCAAGGGTTAGAAGATCGAAACGAGACAAATTTCCCGAATATAAAGAAATTAGGAAGGAGTCAGAATGCTCAACAATCACGAAACGAGATCAACAAAAACCGAACAATCAAACGATCGAACCACAACGGTTGAGACAACAGAAATCGAACAATCATGTTCGAATCACGAAGAACAATAAAATTCAAACAACAACTCTCAGGTTCACGTCTCGGCTCGAGACAATATATGATCCGGTAAAAGCAACAAGATGTGATTCGCATAAGATCCATAGGAAAGGGAATAGCAATTGAAAAGTCACAACGACAAACGAGTAATTTCAAAACACCACACTCGTTCGATCAATAAAAGAAAGGGATAGGGCAAGCTCAGAAAATGTTAACGAACATAAACGAGTCGACAGAGTCGAAAATATAGAAGTTCAAAATCTGATCCACTTCGAATAAAAGAACTAGTAGAACCAAAAGATGTTACATCCGAACAAGGTTCACAAGTATCGAACCGGACTCGGAAAAGTCACAGCGATAACCAGATCGACCCAAAACAAGATCACAGCTCGTTCGAACGATGAAACCGAAATACAAGTGTCAACGAACACGAGCGAGTCGATAGAATTGAGAAAGAGAAAATGCAGGAGCCAAAAATAATACGGGTATTATATTCGACCTCTTCTAAAAGAAGTGTCGTCCCCGAAACTCACAACAACGAAATCAATGTGACAACACAACAAGCAACCGATAGAAACATCCTTCGAAGGCCTCTCAAAGCCGATTCTGATACTTGTGCTGAAGCGCGAACTCCGAAAGTCTCGGTAGCCAATTCGCAAAACTGAATTCGGTGTCCCTCGAGTCCACACTTGAAATGTGTTATCGACGAGAAGGACAATTTTACACGTGCATGCCCCGGCACATCACGGTTGAAACGCCTCGGCTCGGCATACCGAAAATACAAATGCTAGATACAATGGGGCATAACGTCGCAAAACAACATAGCAGAGATGCCAACTCAAAGACAACAAAGAATCATAACACATATCATATACAACGATTACCTTTGTAAAGTAATACGCACACAAACACTACGGCGACGATGGTATCGTTCGGAGACCTTAACGCCCGAACAATAACCAAAGACATAATTACAAACCTCATGAAACAATCACCCATGTGCATAAACGCACAAAAATCCAAGCTTCAACATCTCACCTCGTGCGACAACAGCAAATCACCACGAGGCGACAATTAGTAAATACTAGTTCACACCTCTCACAGAGGGCTAGTACTACAAATACGTGGCAACGCCTCAACGTTCATGCCACCAATTCGATCATATTCGGAAGCTAACATCATAACGACAATGCGAACATCATACATACATTCCTGGACATAAACGGAATTGATAGGTTTTAAAGAAAATGAAACCACATTTTGAAAAACAATTTGGAAAACACCAATTGATCTTGAGTATCACATTTTCAAAAAGTTGTACAAACACCATTATCGAGACTTTGAAAATCATCTTGCGTTTGAACAAAAATGAGGACACCTTTCTTTTAGTGAAAAACTTTCAAAAATATTCGACCCTTGGGTCTAAGCAACTGCATTTGAAAATATCTCAAAATATTTTTGGTCCTCAACCGGAAAATTTTTGAAATGTATTGCGGCATTAGAAAACATCTTGAAAACACCGCAAGAAAATAATTCGTTTTAAAAGTACGTCTCGAATTTTAGTTTTCTAAGATACTCAAGGTTTTTTAAAAAATAATTCAATGGGCTAGAATGCCCAAAAAGTTTAAGTACTTACACGGAACATTATAGCGCCGTGTGTCCCGCGCCGGAACCCAGCAGGCTAAAAATCATTTACAAAAACGCCAAAAAGGCCGATGACGGTAATATTTCAAAAACTCACAGAAGCCATTTAGAAAATAATAAATACCGTCATAAGAATTTTGCCAAAACGATCAAGGCCATAATGCCAAAAACTCGGTTAAGGGAATCGTTTTTCCAAATAAAACTCGGTCGGTAAAATACCGAAATCCATTACAAAAGAACTCACACATCGGATAAAAGAAATAAAGTCAAACATGCACAAGACAGCAACACTACTCCTCATATGAACGAAAAAAAAAATGGGAGTCAAATAATCACGCATCACGAAATCAAAATCCATAAGAGGATTCCGTCACTTAACAAATAATCATAAAAATAGCTCGTGTCACACGAGGCACAACACAAAGAAGGGAGACTTACCTTCACAGGTCGCACGAAGATGATGATCGCCCACGATACTAATCACGACCAACAAACTCAGACGACGCGTCGCGACACGACTCAATCAGATAAAATCCGACGAGACAAAAACTCAATAGACACCACTGACCCAACAGCCTAGGTTTCCACAACCTAAGCTCTGATACCATTTATGTAACACCCCCAATCCACTCAGGGATATTACACGCCGTAGACCCTCTCCTCGAGGATCTACCAGGCTGGTAACAACATTTCACATCTCGACAATGCCTTCAAGGCTAAAATGACTCAGTAGACCGATTTGGTCTTTCAATAAAATATACAACTCGATTACAAACACATACCCACGCAGGGGTCAAAATACAATAAACTCCCGTACAACGGGGAAAAGATACTGCAGCGGAAAAGAAAATACAACTAGACCAATACGACATCAACGGATCCTCGTGTGATTAGTATCGTTCATCTTTCATCATCCTTCGTGCCGACCCTGTGTTATGCTCCAAAACCTGAATGCAAAATAGACATCCACCCCGAATACTGGGGTTAGCAAACTCCACCGTTTTGCTAGTGCAAGTATAAAATACGAAAACGAGCCATACATATCATACTCCACGAAACATGTTAATCATAAACATACTTCCCGAGGTGATTCACTTAATTAAACGATTAAATCGAAAGATGGGGTAAACCCGATAAACATCTTGTGAAAAATATTTTACGACCTCGGGAGTTTTGAATACATTGGGATTTAAGAATCCTCGTGCCTTTCGAAAACATTTAGGGACACACCAAAAGTCATTTTCCCAAAGCATAAATTCGATAACAACAAGTGGGGTCCACGACCCGATCGTACCATAACAACTGTTTCCACAGATTATTCGCGTCTCGTCTAGCAAGCCACGGACCTCGGATGCTCCGTAGAACAAACCCGAGTGAATAACCCACAGGGAAACTATATCAAATCACATGTCACCGTAATCGCAATACGTGACTAAAAGCACATATACTTACATAATCAAACCACAACCATAAGTAATCCCAGCATCGAGCTCACAAGCCACGAACCTCGGAGTCCCCGCAAGACATACCCGATGATAACCACACAAGTTATCTCGGCATCTGGCTAGCAATCCCCTAACCTCGAGTCCCCGCAAGACATACCCAGTATTGGATAACCCTACGGTTTCGCCCGACCCATACTAGCAAGTATGGATCCTGAGATTCAACAATCCTACCCGGAGGCACATCACATACAATAAGCACACAACAATAACCGATTATCAAGACAAGCAACACTAAGCATCACAACCTCCTTTCAAAGGAGTAACGACTAACATCACATCATGTCGAATACCCACCGAACAAATATACAATTCAATGCACAATCCTCGGGAAAAATTTATGGTCAATGCGATCATAACGTATCTCAACGTCTGAAACTAACACACATATTCCGAGAACATATCCATTCACGAAGTATACGAATTATCGTTGAAAGACAATATTTATCGAGAACATACCGATCCTTTTAACGCTTCATTAAACATCGATTTCGCATAAAATCATTTATCAATAATTATGCCTAAGAAATATGAAATGTATGGGCAAGATACTTGCCTCAAAATCGTACGCAAGTATTCCGACGAACACGGCTCAACCGAAAGCTTCAAACGCCCGATGCTATCGAAAGGAAGACGACAACGAGCGGAAGGGTTCAACTCGGTTTCTTCGTAAGAAACTCGACCCTAACATCATATAATTAATAAATCAATGATCATACGATGAGGAATAATCGTAGAACGCCCGAAAACCCCTCTATAACATTTTGGGACACCTTCAAGGCGTCGGTCAAGAACTCGACCCAACTAACGAATCGATACGATCCAACCATGGAATAACAAGGTAAATGATATAATACATCTAAATAATCATCAATCCATCATAATCCTAAGTTAAATCGGATTAATCGGACGAAAACAACCAAAATACCCAAATTCCCCAAAACTAGATTTCTAGGAAATCGGCGGTCAGTAGATCGTAGGATGTTATAGGATTGATGATTGATGATATGAACTCCAAAACTTCATGGATTGATTGTCCAACAACATCTCTCCATGATTACACCATCTCCACCGCGGAATGGAAGAAGAGAAGTGAGAAAATGTCAAGAAAAACGGCGCGGGCCTTTTATAGCCGATCACGGCCGTTACGACGAATCGGCCACGGCTTACGACGAATCGCCATGGCGAACTCTCCGCTGGAAAATGCCGGGCGTTACGTGCGTTACGGCCAGTGGCCTTACGACGTAATCGGCCTTACGTGCGTAATGGCCGATCATTACCGCACGTTACTCGGCCAGTCGCTGGCCCGATCATGCCGGCCATGACTCGGCGGGACCAACTCCGACGGCCCGAACGACCCGAAACCCGAACGATGCGAATCGAAGATACGGTTACGAAGTACTCGAAAAGACGAATCCGAGCACTAATAGAACATACGATTCCGACTACCCGAAGGCTCGAAACTCGACAACGGAAAGTAATTACCCCAAACTTTGGGAAATTACGAAAATGGCCCAAAACGCCCGAAAATCACGATACGTGATCGAAACACCAAGCCAAAGCTCGCAACATGAATAATAACGTTAAATGAACTTACGAGAAAGTCGAAACAACAGTTTCGGACGAGATTCGCAAGAATCGAACTCAAGTGCGGAAAAACCGCTAAAAGCACGGAACTCAACAAAACGACACCGAAACGAACTCGGATGACAAAAAGTGCAGAATTAATCATTCTCAGAATGACGAAATGGTCATGAGCGAGTCGTCAAAACGGACTTCCGCCGAAAAAAAGAAATTTACCGAAAATCAAAAATTGCGGATATTACACTATTTATGTATTCTCTTGAATGTAAAATGTGCCAACTTTAATACTTCTATATATTAAGTTAAATGTTTGAAAATAATATCATATAAAAATAATATGAAGTTTCAACTAAACCAAATGTCACTTTTTTTTTTAAATAAAGAGTGACATATCATAGCACAAAGATGTTTTAGGGGGGCCTATTCCCTTACAAAGCCGATATTTTCTGGGGGGCCAAATTCCAAACATAGCCACAAATGAAATAAAACAAGCTAACTAAATACAAGAAAGCAAGTAAATTTTTGGGAGGCCAAATCCGAAACATAGCCACACTACAAACGACACAAACAAATATCTTCAGCTGAGTGTCTGGTTCGAGCTTGAATATCTGTTGAAATGCACCGTGAGCCGTGTAAGAATTAGGCACTTTAACGACATACCTAGGTCAAGTTTTGAGCGCCAACTGAGTATCAGGCCTTGGTTCAGAGCCAAAAGTGAATCCAGCAAATCACCAGGAGCCATCCATCAATGAGTCTTTAGCGCGAGCTTGTGCATCTTGGAATATGCAGATACGAAAGGACCATATCAAAAGCCAAATAAAGGTCTAACAAAATCCGCCACGAATACCTACTTCCTCATTACTGCAATGCGTACATACAAACCAACTCAACGCTTCCCAACATAGAGTATAACCAATTACCGCATTTCTTCATGATTCTTCGATACTCTAATTATTTTGTAATGCAAGTTTCACAAATTACTAAATGTCACTTAGATTTTTTGTAATACAAGTTTCACAAATTACTAAAGATACTCTAATTATTTTTCTCTTCTTTGAATGTAAAATTTCTTGAATTTAGTACTCTTAAATATGAAGTTCAGTGCCTGAAAAGTACCCTGTAACTTTTCCGAGCTCATCTTATATTACAAAAAAAATTGGGTATTTTTTACTTTTCAAAAATGAAGATAATTTTAATTAGGTTAGGATGTGGATGTAGTTTCCTGAGTTGACTCCGCGATTAGTATATTTACAATAAGTCATACAAGTAATTCACTTATATACATACTACGATGATGATGCTTCTTTTTTATTTTTTTGGCAAAATGGAAAGTACTTAATTTTAAGTTATAAGTCATAACCTCCTTACTTTATAATTCCAAAACCTATTTTAAAATAAATATACATATAGCTTCACTTCAACCAAGTGCCGTCGAGATTTTTTGTAATACAAGATTCAGAAATTACCAAAGTACTTCAACTCTTTTTTATTTTTTTAACGTAAAATGGGTAGACTTTAATACTCTTAAATATGAAGCTAAATGTTTGAAAAAATATTATGTAAGCATAAATATGCTGTTTCACTTCAATCAAATCAATTGAGTTTTTTCTTTTGGAATTTTCTAAAATTTAAAGGTTATTTTTAATTAGGACAAAATTCTGATGTATATTTTTTAACTTATCCAAGCTATTCTTAAATTACAATCTAAATTGTTAAATTTCTTGATAATTTTAAGGCTAGGACTTGGATATAGTTTTCTAAATTAACAGGTATATTTATAATAAGTCATACAAATAATTAAATTATATATACTAATATTATGTTTTTTATTGCAATTTGAGAAGTGCTTAATTTTAAGCTATAGTCAAAATCTCTTATGTATTTCCAAAAGCTTTTTAAATTTTAAATATTACTAAAATTACCCTTGCCACAATTATTTAGTATAATTCTACAAATGAAGTTGTACCAAAGGACAATGCATAAATTGGTTATTCAAGTATAAGCTCTTATTCACGTTGGCATCATTGCAAACTCATAAGACTGACCAAGAATATGATATTAATTGTTGGAGAAACAATGTCATCTCACCATCTACAAGAAATTAAGGACTTATCCGAATGAATTCTCAAAATTGTAGATGGTGAGCTAGGTGAAGAAGTCGATAGAGAAATCTTGATTGATATTCTTAACATTTACTGATCCGGAATGCCGAAGATCATATTGCAGCCATTGATGTATCATTCACTTATAAGTAACTTTTCATAAAGTAATTTTTTTGAAGAAAGAGCAATCCCGGCGCCAACAAACGGCATTGTGGAGGTAGTAAACGATTACGTGATGTCTATAATTTCAAAAGACAAGCGGATATATCTCAGTTCTGATAATATATGCAAAATTTCTGCGACCTCTAAAAGTCAAAATTTTTAAATAGCATCAAGTGTTCTATAATTTCAAATCACATCTTGAAATCGTAAGTTAGAGTTTCAATTATGCTAATTCAAAATATGAATCAATCATCAGGATTATGCAATGTCACACCATTAATAATTTTCCAAATCCGTAACTATATTATTGAACAAAAAAATTCGGGGAATAATTCTGAGAGTAAAGTATTTATTCCACAATTGATATTAAGCCCGATAGATATCAGATTACCATTTAAATTTCAAATACGCCAGTTCCGACTTCATGACTATATTTAAGAGTCAATGTCAACGCTCTCTGATATCGGTATGTATCTTCCAAGACCCGTATTCGGTCATGATTTGCTTTATGTAGCCATATCAAGAGTGAAGATGAGGAAAGGCTAGAAATCTTTTATTGCGATGAGAATTGTGTAATCATAAACAGAACAAATGATATAGTTTATTATAAAGAGGTATTATGAAATTTATAATGAACGATTTACATATTATATCACATAAGAGTTCTTTTTTGTATTCCCGTGTAATTACACGGGTGTTATACTAGTATGTATATATATATATATATATATATATATAAAGGGGAATTATGCCAATGCTGATTTATCAAAGCATTTATAGTTGGCATATAAGATCATAAATAATCATTCGTGCAACTTTGAACTTCAAGTACATATTTCAATTGTGAGGATATTTATGTGATGCATTTCACATGTTATTTACAATTATTAATACTCCCCCTCATGCTAAGATAATTCTGGAAACTAAACTCATATGATATTAATTACATGTACGTTCTCAATATTCAGTTTCGGTAAGGGAGTTTATATGTTCTTGCATTATGTTATCGACAGTGATAATTTATTCGATGACTTAGAATAATTTATCAGCAAATACCCCACTTGTATCCGCATATTTGATCCTTTAAGGATCTGTTCAAGTTTATTTCGGATACATTACTAGTTTTATCCGCATACGTAACTACTAGAAAGTAGACAGACAGAACTACTTGACATTGGCCTATGAAAAAGGGGCTGGTGTATGCTATTGTAACATCCCCAAGATTTATACAGTGTTGTGAATCCCATGTGGGACCCACAAGGCTAATTTTAATGATTTTGTAAATTCTTTTAAATAATTATTAAGAGAGTAATATCACGATAATACAAATATGAAAACAAAATACTTTAGGAAAATAAATTCGAAAATACGGTTCTTACATAATTTTGGAATCTTCAAGAGTTTAATTCAAAAAAAAAAAAGAAATGACAAGAGAGTTTATTTTCAAAATAAAATTATAATTTCTAATTATGTACAATATTTTTTTAAAATTAATAGTTTTCATTATATAAATTGCAGTATTAGTTGATCGAAAAAATAAAATAAGAAATATAATTGAGAATATATGATGGACCTTCTACTATATTTTGTAGGACAAGAATTGTCAAATCTTGTTTCCAATCATTGATTTTTTTTGGTATATATAAATGTAATTCAATCTTTGGGTATAAAAATTGACAAAATTATCAATTAAGGGTATAATCTTTTCCAAATTTTATACTTATGGTAACAAACTTTTTTTGTATCATTTAGGGGTATGAACTATTTCCGTCCAACCAAGTTACGGTTACGTTAAAATCCGTCAGTTCAATCTAACAGACTTGCTGATCTGTCTGTTAAGTGACACGTGTCACCTTCTGATTTGTCCACATAATAATAAAATAATAATAAAAATATAAAAGTCTAAAAAATATAAAAAATAAAAAATTTGAAAGTTATTTAAAAAAATCTAAAACTTTAATTTTCTTACAAAATCTGAAATATTAATATTAAAAATTGGATGTTCTTATTTAAAGTTCGAAAATAAAAAATAAAAAATTAAAAATCTGAATCTGATTTATAAACTATTTTTTACAAAATAAATTGGAATATAAGTTTCCATAAACAAATAAAATTATTATTATTCTTTTTTAAGAAAACTGCTAGTTTTTGTTTTCGTAATTACAAACTGCTTCGCCCAGCAGCACGACGCTTGTATTGCTCACTTTTCATAAAAAAAACTATTTTATTTTAAATAAATCTAAAAAAGAGATTAAAGATTAATAAAAACATTTGATTTCTAAATTTTTTTTATTTTTTATTTCTTATTTCCGAACTTTATATAAAAACATTCGATTTTTAATAATAATATTCTAGATTTAAAAAAAAAAACAAAGTTTGTATTTTTTAAAAAAATTCCAGATTGTTTGCTTTTTATATTTTTTAGACTTTTATATTTTTGACTATTTTTATTATTATGTGAACCAATCAAAAGGTGGCACGTGTCACTTAACGGACAGGTTAGCAAGTCTGTTAGATTTATAACGGATTTCCACGGATATTCTAACTTGGTTGGACGAAAACAAGTTCATACCCTAAATGATATAAAAAATTTGTTATCATAAGTACAAAATTTGGGAAACTTCATACCCCTAATTAGTAATTTTACTTAAAAAATTATTATACTAAACTTTCGACCCCTCTACTCAAATTTTATGCATCGTCACTGGTCAAAAGTAAAATTATGAAAAAAAAAGACACGGGAAATGAGTGGGTATTTTTAATTATGATGGGTAAAATAGTAAAAATATGGTATTATTAGTAATCTTACTGAGTAAAATATTGAGAAATCATTTGGTTTGAAATAATATATTGGATAAAAGAATCCTTAATAAAGATTAGAATTAGGCGACATGAAATAAACCCAAAAGATGACCGAAAAAGAGAATTTAATAAATATATACCATTATTAAGATTAGGTGGGCGAATAATGAAATAAATAGAAGATGGCTGGTCGAAAAGTGTAAATAAAAATAAAGGAAAAGACAAAAGTAAAAGAAAAAAGGGAAACGAAAAGGAAAAGGTAGAAGAAATGAACAAGCGGAAATCTTTGAAATTGTGTACAAAAAGATAACCCTGGTATATTGAGATAACCCGGAAACTCGGACATGGTGTCGTGATTGTTTCGAAAATTTTAGTCCTACTAAAATCTCGTCGTAAGAGAATGAGGTCGACTTGACTTGTTTGTGGTGGTGGTCAACTCGACTCGTGTCTCACAAGGAAAGTTCGCTGGAGTCGTGATTTTGAGCATGTGTTCCTGTTTGAAGTGGAAAAAGAAAGAAAATAAAATCTAAATCTAAAATATAAGAAGTTAAATTGATTAACAACTATGATATATAAATGCATTGGGACAAAGTAAATAAAAGAAAATAAACTATCAAAATGAAGGAAAGTGAATGAAAATATAAGAAGTTTCTCTCCTTTTTTTTTTCCCAATTCTCAATATCATCTTAAGTCAGTCAATGGTTTTGATTCGGTGAGACCATCAACAGCCAATCATTATCATTACCCAAAATTATTTATGATATGGTCAAAACTTGATAGCAAAAATATGGCCGGTCGAAAAGTATAAATAAAAATAAAGGAAAAGACAAAAGTAAAAAAAAGAAAAGGAAAAAGGAAAAAGCAGAAGAAAAGAACAAGGGAAAATCTTTGAAATTATGGACAATAAAAACTTTTTTTAAGTGTAGTTTTTCTTCTTATTCTTATAGCAAAAGATTAGGAACATGTGAAGAAAAAGTCATGAGTATGACATGAAAAATATAGTCCCACAAAAAAATTATGGACATGAAATGAAAAAGCAAATCGTGCGAAGGTATTTAGGGTTTATGATGGAGATTCAGATTTTCAATGAATCGTATAATAACTTTCCGAACTGATATTTCTATCCTATGTCAGGGTTACAAGAAATCCAGTCTAGGATAATCCAAAGGGACGCGAATCTTGACACAGAAACGTAAGCCAAATTGTTAGAGAGATTCTGAATTCGTCAGAAAAAGAGAGAGCTCAGAAAAGGTTGTTCGAGATTCAAAGAGAAGAGTCTTATTTATACATGTCGAATTAGGGTTACATTAGGGCGAGATTAGGGTTACATTAGGCGGCGCCGTCATTAGGATTAATTAGTGATCCGAAATTAGAGGCATGACTGATGGCTCTGCCCCTTAGACCTCACAGGCGCGCCCTAGACTCACATCAGGGCGCGCCCCGAACCCCGATATTTTGTCGTGCCGTCTTATAATTCGATCTTATACATGCGCGCACTCCGCACATACCCGAACATATATTAGAATACAAATTATAAAACTTCTACCACATATTGGCCCAACTACACAAATGCTGCGACACACCAATAGTGTGGATGCTAATTCTGGAAGAATTGATGCTTCAGATCAATGGTATAGGCGAAAAATTTCGGTTAGTTTCGTTTTTATTTAATTGCATTTAAGAGGTAATTATAATATTTGTTACGGTGCAAACTTTCTAAGAGTATATAATCATTTTATTCAGGAAAACTCAGAAGCTAATAAAATTCACAGCAACCAATTAGCTTCAGGCTTCATAAGAATGTAGTGAATGTAGAGGTCTAGAGGAAGCTGGGGAATATGAAAATGATATGGAGAGTGTTGCGGATGATGCTTATTCACAATACACTCATTATTCTTCTCATTATCTTTTGATGGAGAGTCGATGAGTCAAGTTCCATGACATTTTGTGTTGATTTCAAATGTCAATCACGAATGTGATACGACTATACCAATTATCTCGAGTCATCATCGTCGATGATATTTACCATGTAATCGGAGAAACATATGATGTTGATGGTTTTAATTTCATCTCATTTCTCTTTCGTATGAAGGTTGTCACGGGAAGAGCAGTTAAAAATTTATCATTTGGTTTGCATGACTTATAGTGTCAACTAATTAGCATCATAATCTTCATGCCACCGATCCTAATATAATTGGGATTCAAGTGCCATTGATGATGATTAAACATTTGCCAAGTATGGAGGATTTACAAAGTTTTCAAAGGGTGGTCATATCGATTACCCAATCACCAAATCAAGGAGCCAATAGTAGTCTTGGGACTCAAGTGTCTCGCCAGGCTCATACTGATCGAGCTTCTCACTAATCGAACTCGAATCGAGTATCGAGTAGTTTGGTTTGATTTTCAGTGCTAGATGACAATTTGCTTAATAGATTTTTATGTGAAATCTTAGTAGAATTGAGGTAAATTGAATACTTTGGCATTAAAAAATGTGTTTTAATTAATAAAAAAGTTGCAAAAGAATGATCTTTGTGTTCTAATTTTTAGTTGATTTTTTATTTATGAAGGTTATTTTGTTGTATTGGTTAATAATGTTTTTTAAAGTTGAAGAATGTTTTACTATTACTATCACCACAAATAATAATAATAATAATAATAAGAAAGAATAATTCTTAATCGTGTTTTTCGTTGATAATTGAAGTCCTAGTTATGGTAAAACTTCGGGTGACATAATCGTAGTTACATAATTATATTCGGAGCATAGTAATTATTCTTATATAACAAAATAGGTAATATGTCATTTTCATAAGAATAGTGTTTCTACTCTTCTTCTTATGACTTATGTTGTAACACTTTTCATTAAATGACAATTTACATAAATATTCGATCAAATAGTTTGAAAAAAATCAACAGAAGAAAAATTTTAAACTATTTGTAATAGAGCCCGTGACATTTATATCTTGTTCTATCATAATTTTGTTAAGTTGAACCATGTGGAATGAAACTTGAGTAATTTGTAGTAGTCATTTTTTTTCCTCATGTCGATCTTTCTTGTATGAATATCCATGTGTCGTCTCAGTAAATAACAAATTAAAAATCAACACTAGCAATTCTTAGGTTAAATTTAAGTTAATACCATACAAATTCATGAAATCTCAATCAAGTTTACCAAACAACTCGAGTAGCTCTAAAGTCTAAAGTTGACAGTGAGTCGAGGTGAGAATTTAAACTCAGGCATTATTCTTTCGAGTTGAATTGAATTATATTGACTAAATTGAATTGAAATAAATTTGTTGAATCGAATCAATGAATGTAATAATAATAATAATAATGATAATTAGTATTATGTATAATATTATTGATGATATTAATATCAACAACAATAAATTATTAATAAAGTTAGAATACATAGGTACGATTATAGTAATTTTTTAATATTCATATGCCAACAATAACAATATTAATAATATAATAACTAACAAAACTTATGTATGATATTATTGATAATATCAATATCAGTGGTTTTAACAATCCAGTTCAATACATTCCAGTTATGTAAAATCTAGTATTATTAATTAATATTATAACATTATCATTATTATTAGTATTAATATTAATATAAGTGGTCATAACAAATAATTGTATTATTA
Source organism: Orobanche coerulescens (assembly GCA_033398695.1). Lineage (NCBI taxonomy): Eukaryota > Viridiplantae > Streptophyta > Magnoliopsida > Lamiales > Orobanchaceae > Orobanche > Orobanche coerulescens. Next base: position 2,816,015 of record CM065808.1, read on the forward strand.
TATATTAATAGTAATTATTATTATTATTATGCATAATATATTGATAATTGTTATAAGACTAATATTAAGCAAGACTATTATTGAAGATAATAATAGTATAAAATAGAAAAATAACAAGGGAACAAGTAGGGAGGAAATGAGATGAAGTTTTATTACTCTTTCTTTTGTGTGTGATTTCTTCATTTCCATAATCACATATTTATAGTAACAAATATCGCTTTTGTAAGTTTTCGAAATGTTACCATCATCGGCCTTTTTGACGTTGTAAATGGTTTTTAGCCTGGTGAGTTCCGGCGCGGGACCCACGCCGCTATAATATTTCGTGTAATTACCTGAAATTTTTGGGCATTCTAACCCATTGAATTATCTTTGAAAACCTTGAGTATCTTAGGAAATAAATTTCGAGGCGTACTTTTAAAATGAATTATTTTCTCGTGGTACATCCAAGGTGTCACAATATGTTTCAAAATTCTTCTACCTCGAGGACCAAAATGTTTTGAGATATTTTCATTGTTTTAGAAATACTTTTACTTAGACCCGATGTAATATCCGCAATTTTCGATTTTCGGTAAATTTATTTTTTCGGTCGGAGTTCGTTTTGACGACTCGCTCATGACCGTTTCGTCATTCTGAGAATGATTAATTCTACACTTTTGACATCCGAGTTCGTTTCGGTGTCGTTTTGTTGAGTTCCGTGCTTTTAGCGACTTTTCCGCACTTGAGTTCGATTCTTGCGAATCTCGTCCGAAATCATTGCTTCGAGTTTCCCGCAAGTCCGTTTAACTTTGTTAGACGTGTTGTGAACTTCGGTTTGGTTATTCGATCACGATCGTGATTTCCGGGCGTTTTGGGCCATTTTGTAATTTCTTGAAAGTTACTGGTATCCGTATCTGTAATTGTTGCCTCGACCCGCTTCTTGGTCGCGTATGACTAAATATGGTATTACGCTTTCATTTCGAGTCGCTCATGTCGCCCGCGAACTTTTCGCGTGTTCGCTCCGTGCGTTTGAAATCGGGTCGCCGAGCCCTCGCGGTGGCGGGGATCGCCGGACGGTGGCGGGGCGCCGGACGATTGCGGCATCGGCCGGACGGCAGTGCAGAACCGGCGAGCGCACGCCACGGCCGGAAGCGCTGCCTAACCGGCAGTGTAGCGACGCCGCCGGTGGCTCAGCGACGCTTATCGGCCCGGGCAATGGGGTTTCGAGGTTCGGACTTGGCCAGATCGGCAGTAGCGCACGCTACGCTGAGCGTAGCGCGCTAGTCGGCAGCGTAGCGCACGCTGTCGGCCGGCTAGCGACGTTACTGGCCGGCGGTCATCAGGTGGCTATCGAGCCAGTCGGCTAGCGCGCGCAGTATCCGGCCGTAGCGCACGCTAGCGGGAGTTGGGTCGGCAGGTTCGGCCGGCAGGGTTGGTCGGTGATGCCGGTCGTGTGGGCCCTGGCCGAGGGTACTCGGCCGAGCACGCCGAGAAGCGCACGCTTAGTCGGGAAGGCTAGCGACGCTAGGTCAGTCTTGTATAAATATGGCCGAGCAGTCACATTTCACTTCGTTTTCATTTCCTTCCTTCTCCATCCGCGAGTGGCGATTCATGGGCGACGAAGCCATGTTGTTCAACAACAAATCCATGAAGTCCTTGAGTTCATAACATCAATCGATCGTCTGTTATCAACCTTTGATTCAATAATCAAGGTAATCTTCCTTAGAACCCTAATTTCGTGAATTTGGGGATTTTTGCATTTTCGTCCGATTCGCTCCGTGTTGTTGATTAATTCATGATGGGTATGATTAATCTTGATAGTATTCTTGTGTTTAACATCATTTAATCCATTGTTCTTCATCGAATCAAGTATATTTCTTGATTTCCTTCAATCGACTTTTGGGGATTTGTCCCGATCTCGCTTTTTCATCCGCTGATGGATCGATTATGGTTAAATGATGTTGTTAAACATATTCTATGGATTGTATATCCATATTTCAACTTGGAATTCGCTGGGTTTTGACGGAACGAATCGTGTTCTTGGCCATTTTGGGGAAATCCGTGAACTTTCGTCATTCGCTCTTTGAATTCAACGGCTTTGAGTCGTGTTATGGAATTCATTTCATTGTTATTATTTGTCCTTCGTAGTTTATGAACGTGAGTTGGCGTTCGGTGGAGTCGGCGGGTTCGTAGTCGGTTCGCCAACCTACTTGGCCGATTCTCGCGTTGTTCTTATTCGAGGCAAGTACCTTGCCCATACTTTTCTCGTTTATGGATATGATGATCGGTGGTCGCCTTGATGCGTTTGTTTGGTTATTTGAAATGAAGTTTCAAAGGATTTCATTTGGCCTCGTTAAAGGCTTTCTTTCAAAACGAGCGTGATTAGTGAACTGTGTTTTGAGAATTGATTATGATTTGATTATAATGAACGTTGAAGGATTTTAAGTTGGTACTCCTATTGTTTAAGTTATGGAATCGTATTCCGTATTTAATCTTGTTATTTATTTTTGAAGAGTTTGATAATGGTGTCGAGTTAATGGCCATCTCTAGTGAGTATTCTTAATGAACTTACATTCTTAGCATGTTAGTATTGCATGAGTAACGTGTGTGTGTGTATGCTCACTACGGGTTAGATCCGACGGGGTCTCGGTAGGGGTCCACTGAGGTGTGGATCGACGAGCTTTGCTTTTAACCACTACGGGTTAGATCCGACGGGGTCTCGGTAGGGGTCCACGGAGGTGTGGATCGACGGTTAATTGTGGTGCATTTTACAAATGTTATTTGATATTGGCATTTCCTAAATGAGTACTTTTGAACGGTTTTCATTTGCATGCATTGACTAGATGTGTAAGAGGTAAGTTGTTCGCTTGGCCTACTTGGCTAGGATGGCTCTAGAGTATTTTGTTGTTGTTTTAAATCCTTTATTTATGGATTTTGACGTTGGAAGACGAATCTTGTTGACGTTCTCGCATCGTGAGTTGATGAGATTTGGGGCTAAAATCCCAATGGTTTTATAAAAGTCGTTTACGGATTTGGGGCTAAAATCCCAATGGTTTGGTTAATGTCATTTTTCGAAGGTAAACCTTTGGGGCGGTGACCCCTTTTGTCTTTTGGTTTTCAAAAGTATGATTTGATAATCCTAAATTGTTTTCTATTAAAACTCTCGACGGCATTCTAAATCATTTTATAAATTACTTCCATTGATTTATGATATTTCGATTTTGAAATGTTTTCTCAAACCCTTGCCTCGAAGTACTTTTCGCTTCGCTTGGATCTTTGAGGATCCTCGGTTATTGTTATTCGTGGAATGTGAATTGTATGGCTCGTATTTGCACTTTGTTCTCGCACTAGCAAAACAAAGGAGTTTTGCTAACCCCGAGTATTCGGGGTGGATGTCTGCTTTTGCATTCAGGTTTTGGAGCATAACACGTGGTCGGCACGAAGGATTATTAAAGATGATAGATACTAATAACATGAGGAACCGTACATCGTGTGTTGGTTCAGTTGTACTTTATTTTCCGCTGCTGTATTGTTCCCGTTGTACGGGTGTAGTTGTATTTTGTCCCCTGCGTGGGCATGAGTTGTATTTGAGCTGTATGTATTTGTGGAAAGACCAAATCGGTCTACTGAGTCATTTAACCTTGAAGGCATTGTCGAGATGTTAAATGTTGTTACCAGCCTGGTAGATCCTCGAGGAGAGGGTCTACGGCGTGTAATATCCCTGAGTGGATTGGGGGTGTTACATAAATGGTATCAGAGCTTAGGTTGAGGAAACCTAGGCTGTCGGGTCAAGTCGTGTTGTTTGAGTCTTGTTTCGTCGGATTTTATCTGACCGAGTCGTGTCGCGACGCGCCGCTTGAGTTTGTTGGTCGTGATTAGTACCGTGGGGCGATCATCATCTTCGTGCACTCGTGGAAGTAAGTCTCCTTCTTTGTGTTGTGCCTCGTGTGACACGAGCTATTTTTATGATTATTTGTTAAGTGATGGAATCCTTATGTGAATTTTGATTTCACGATATGTATTTAGTCGACTCTCGTATTTGATTTATACGAGGAGTGTCGCCGCTTGTGATGTCTTTTATTGTTGTTTTTGTCCGTTGTTGATGATTTTCGAATCGATTCGCACGCTTTACAAGTTCTATTGTGGAAGCTTTGTGCTTATACGCTGTCGACTTGTTCACCAGCCGTGCGGGAGGGTATTTTATCGCTGGTTTTGTTCTCAATGTGGCATTTTATCGCTTATTTCCGCTTAAAGACATGTATTGTCTTGATTTTAAACGCTTTGATGCGTGTGCTAGGAGTTGTTTTAGTGAACGCCGATACGTGTGAGTTTTGGGCATTCGCCTATCGGATTTTTGAAAACCTTGAGTATCTTGGAAAAACAAATTTCGAGACATACTTTTCAAATGAGTTATTTTCTTGTGGTACATCCTAGATGCCACAATATATTTCAAAATTTTTCTACCTCGAGGACCAAAATGTTTTGAGATAATTTCAACACTTTTATTTAGACCCGAGGGTCGAATATTTTGAAAGTTTTCACTAAGAGAAAGTGTCCTCATTTTTTTTATCAAATGCGAAATAGTTCTCCAATGTCTCGATAACGATGTTTCACATTTGTACTTTTTTTTGAAAGATGATACTCAAGATCAATCGGTGTTCTTCTAAATTATTTTCAAAATGAGGTTTTCGTTTTTAAAACCTATCCATTCCCGTTTGAGGGCTGGGTATGTATGTGTGATGTTCGCGTTGTCCTTTTGATACTTTCTCCCGAGTATGACCGAATTGGCGGTGTGAGCATTGAGTCGCTTTCCACACATTTGTTGCGTTAGCCCCCTGTGAAAGGCGGGATGTTGGTGTTGAATATTATCGTCTCGTAGTGATTCCTGCGTTGTCGCGCATGTGCGAGCTGTTAGAGCTTGGTTTGGTATGACCGTGTGCATCGGTGATGGTTCCGTTATGCGTCGATTGTTTAATGTCTTGTTACCTTGCTCCCGTTTTTGTGAATTGCGTGGACGAGGCCTGAGGTAATGCCCGTACTATTTTGACTTCGTATTTTCTCTTTCTCCGCCTATCGATTCGCTCATGTTCGCTGGCACTTTATGAACTTGTTCTCGTATTTCGATTTCATCGTCCGAACGAGCCGTGATCTTGTTGTGGGTCGATTCGGTTATCGATGTTACTTTTTCGAGTTCGGTTCGATTCTTGTGAACCTTGTTCTAAGTAACATCATTTGGTTCTACTAGTTCTTTTATTCAAGTGGATCGGATTTGGAACTCTTATGTTTTCGACTCACGACTCATTTATGTTTGTTGACATTTCGAGATTGTCCGCCTTGCTTTTGTTTATCGAACGAGTGTGGTATCGCTTGAATAACTCGCTTGTCGCTGTGACTTTTTAATCGCTATTCCATTTTCTCGTGGACCTTATGGGAATGCATGTCTTGTAGTTCTCACCGATCATCCCGGGGTTGTTGTTTGAACTTTATTGTTCTTCGTGATTCGAACATGATTCTTCGATTTTTGTTGTCTCAATCGTTGTGGTTCGATCGCTTGATTGTTCGGTTTTTATTGATCTTGTTCCGTGATTGGTGAACATTCGGCTCCTTCGTAATTCCTTTCTTCGGGAAATTAGTTTCGTTGATCTTCCACTCTTAGGCGGTGGGATTCCGTGTTTGTTCGGCATTGACTCGCTTTTGATTGATGTACCGTTGGGTTGGTCAATCATATTGGTTTTCGCTCGTTGTGTTTTGTGATTGTCTGATAATTGACTTGGCTATATTATCCGCTTGATGACGCTTGTCGCTTGTTGGTTTTATTATATCGCTAACGGCGACGTTGTGTTGGTCGCCGTGGAGCGTGTTTTCACGCCGTATATTCCATTACGTTGTTTGTAACGTTTCGCCGTTGGGCGTTAGTTACGCATTCTTGTGTATCTCGATGAGTTTTCCTTGGCGGAATATTCCTTCTCCCTACTTGTTTTAAGTTTCGGACGAAACTTCTTTTAAGGAGGGTAGAATGTAATATCCGCAATTTTCGATTTTCGGTAAATTTATTTTTTCGGTCGAGTCCGTTTTGACGACTCGCCATGACCGCTTGGCCATTCCGAGAATGATTAATTTACACTTTTGACATCCGAGTTCGCTTCGGTGTCGCTTTTGTTGAGTTCCGTGCTTTTTAGCGACTTTTCCGCACTTGAGTTCGATTCTTGCGAATCTCGTCCGAAACATTGCTTCGAGTTTCCCGCAAGTCCGCTTAACTTTGTTAGACGTGTTGTGAACTTCGGTTTGGTTATTCGATCACGATCGTGATTTCCGCGCTTTGGGACATTTTGTAATTTCTTGAAAGTTACGTATCCGTATCTGTAATTGTTGCCTCGACCCGCTTCTTGGTCGCGTATGACTAAATATGGTATTACGCTTTCATTTCGAGTCGCTCATGTCGTCCGCGAACTTTTCGCCGTGTTCGCCTGCGCTTAAATCGGTCGCCGAGCTCGCGGTGGCGGGGATCGCCGGACGGTGGCATGGATCGCCGGACGATTGCGGCACCGCCGACGGGTGCGGCAGAACCGCGAGCGCACGCCACGGCCGGAAGGCCGCGCTACCGGCAGTGTAGCGACGCCGCCGGTGGCCCAGCGACGCCATCGCCCGGGCAGCTGGGGTTTCGAGGTTCTGACTCGGCCAGATCGGCGGGTAGCGCACGCTACGCCGAGCGTAAGCGCTAGTCGCAGCGTAGCGCACGCCGCCGGCCGGCTAGCGACGTTACTGGCCGGGCGCTTCACCTGGCTATCGGCCAGTCGGCTAAGCGCGCAGTATCCGGCCGTAGCGCACGCTAGCGGGAGTCGGGTCGGCAGTTCGGTCGGCAGGGTTGGTCGGTGATGCCGGTCGTGTGGGCCCCCGGCCGAGGGTACTCGGCCGATACCGGCCGATAGCGCACGCTTAGTCCGGGAAGGCTAGCGCACGCTAGTCGGTCTTAGATAAATATGGTGAGCAATACATTTCACTTCGTTTTCATTTCCTTCCTTCTCCATCCGCGAGTGGCGATTCATGGGCGACGAAGCCATGTTGTTCAACAACAAATCCATGAAGTCCTTGAGTTCATAACATCAATCGATCGTCTGCTATCAACCTTTGATTCAAATAATCAAGGTAATCTTCCTTAGAACCCTAATTTCGTGAATTTGGGGATTTTTGCATTTTCGTCCGATTCGCTCCGTGTTGTTGATTAATTCATGATGGGTATGATTAATCTTGATAGTATTCTTGTGTTTAACATCATTTAATCCATTGTTCTTCGTCGAATCAAGTATATTTCTTGATTTCCTTCAATCGACTTTTTGGGGATTTGTCCCGATCTCGCTTTTCATCCGCTGATGGATCGATTATGGTTAAATGATGTTGTTAAACATATTCTATGGATTGTATATCCATATTTCAACTTGGAATTGCTTTGGGTTTTGACGAACGAATCGTGTTCTTGGCCATTTTGGGGAAATCCGTGAACTTTCGCTATTCGCTCTTTGAATTCAACGGCTTTGAGTCGTGTTATGGAATTCATTTCATTGTTATTATTTGTCCTTCGTAGTTTATGAACGTGAGTTGGCGTTCGGTGGAGTCGGCGGGTTCGTAGTCGGTTCGGGCCAACCTACTTCGGCCGATTCTCCGCGTTGTTCTTATTCGAGGCAAGTACCTTGCCCATACTTTTCTCGCTTTATGGATATGATGATCGGTGGTCGCCTTGATGCGTTTGTTTGGTTATTTGAAATGAAGTTTCAAAGGATTTCGATTTGGCCTCGTTAAAGGCTTTCTTTCAAAACGAGCGTGATTTGTGAACGGTGTTTTGAGAATTGATTATGATTTGATTATTTTGAACGTTGAAGGATTTTATGTTGGTACTCCTATTGTTTAAGTTATGGAATCGTATTCCGTATTTAATCTTGTTATTTATTTTTGAAGAGTTTGATAATGGTGTCGAGTTAATGGCCATCTCTAGTGAGTATTCTTAATGAACTTACATTCTTAGCATGTTAGTATTGCATGAGTAACGTGTGTGTGTGTATGCTCACTACGGGTTAGATCCGACGGGGTCTCAGAGGGGTCCACGGAGGTGTGGATCGACGAGCTTTGCTTTTAACCACTACGGGTTAGATCCGACGGTCTCGGTAGGGGTCCACGGAGGTGTGGATCGACGGTTAATTGTGGTGCATTTTCCAAATGTGATTTGATATTGGCATTTCCTAAATGAGTACTTTTGAACGGTTTTCATTTGCATGCATTGACTAGATGTGTAAGAGGTAAGTTGTCTGCTTGGCCTACTTGGCTAGGATGGCTCTAGAGTATTTTGTTGTTGTTTTAAATCCTTTATTTATGGATTTTGACGCTGGAAGACGAATCTTGTTGACGTTCTCGCATCGTGAGTTGATGAGATTTGGGGCTAAAATCCCAATGGTTTTATAAAAGTCGCTTTACGGATTTGGGGCTAAAATCCCAATGGTTTGGTTAATGTCATTTTTCGAAGGTAAACCTTTGGGGCGGTGACCCCTTTTGTCTTTTGGTTTTCAAAAGTAGGATTTGATAATCCTAAATTGTTTTCTATTAAAACTCTCGACGGCATTCTAAATCATTTTATAAATTACTTCCATTGATTTATGATATTTCGATTTTGAAATGTTTTCTCAAACCCTTGCCTCGGGAAGTACTTTTCGCTTCGCTTGGATCTTTGAGGATCCTCGGTTATTGTTATTCGTGGAATGTGAATTGTATGGCTCGTATTTGCACTTTGTTCTCGCACTAGCAAAACAAAGGAGTTTTGCTAACCCCCGAGTATTCGGGGTGGATGTCTGCTTGCATTCGTGTTTTGGAGCATAACACAGGGTCGGCACGAAGGATGATGAAAGATGATCGATACTAATCACATGAGGAACCGTACATCGTGTGTTGGTTCAGTTGTACTTTATTTTCCGCTTCTGTATTGTTCCCGTTGTACGGGTGTAGTTGTATTTTGTCCCCTGCGTGGGCATGAGTTGTATTTGAGCTGTATGTATTTGTGGAAAGACCAAATCGGTCTACTGAGTCATTTAGCCTTGAAGGCATTGTCGAGATGTTAAATGTTGTTACCAGCCTGGTAGATCCTCGAGGAGAGGGTCTACGGCGTGTAATATCCCTGAGTGGATTGGGGGTGTTACACCCGAGGGTCGAATATTCTGAAAATTTTTCACTGAGAGAAAGTGTCCTCATTTGTATCAATGTGAAACGGTTCTCCAAAGTCTCGATGACGATGTTTGTACTACTTATTTTTATACTACCTCCGTTCTCTTATAACTGCAACATCTGAACTTTCACGTTTGTCAATGCACAACTTTGATTATTAATATCTTCAATTCTTTACTTTTAAAAATTATAAAAAGTTGATATTTTGAAAGTATATTTCGAGATGAATCTAACAAGATCCCACATGATTATATTTTTTTCATATGTATAAATCACAACAGATGGTCAAAAGAGAATATGTGAACAGTGTAATAGTCAACACGTTGCAATAATAAAAGAACGGAGGAAGTATATGATATCAACTAGTGTTTTCAAATTATTTTTGAAAGTGGTTTTCGTTTTTAAAACCTATCCATTCCCGTTTGAGGGCTGGGTATGTATGTATGATGTTTGCATTGTCATTATGATGTTTGCTCCCGAGTATGATCGAATTGGCGGTGTGAGCGTTGAGTCGCTTTCCACACATTTGTTGTGTTAGCCCTCTGTGAGAGGTGGGATGTTGGTGTTGAATGTTGTCGCCCCGTGGTGATTTCTGTGTTATCGCGTATGTGCGAACTGTTAGAGCTTGGTTTGGTATGACCGCATGCATCGGTGATTGTTCCGTTATGTGTCGGTTGTTTAATGTCTTGTTACCTTGCTCCCGTTTTTGTGAATTTCGTGGACGAGGTCGAAGGTAATACCCGTATTGTTTCGACTTCGCATTTTCTCTTCCTCAAGTCTATCGACTCGCTCGTATTCGCTGACATTTTCTCGAGCTTGTCTTGTCCCTTGCTTTTGTTGATCGAACAAGTGTGGTATTGTTTCGTAATAACTCGCTTGACGTTGTGACTTTTCTATTGATATTCCCTTTCCTGTGGATCTTATGGGAATGCACATCTTGTTGTTTTCACCAAAGCATATATTGTCTCGATCCGATACGTGAACCTGGGAGTTGTTGTCTGAATTTTATTATTCTTCGTGATTCGAACATGATTGTTCAAATTTTGTTGTCTCGATCGCTTGATTGTTCGGTTTTTGTTGATCTCGCTTCGTGATTGTTGAACGCTCGTGCTCCTTCGTAATTCCCTTAAGTTCGGGAAATTAGTCTTGTTTTCGATCTTCCAACCCTCGGGTGGTGGAATTCTCAGATTTGTTCAACGATCGCTCGCGCTTTGATTGATGTAATGCTGGGGTGGTCAATCATATTGATTTTCGCTCGTTGTGTTTTGTGATTGTTCTGATAATCGACTTATTGTATTATCTGCTTGATGACGCTTGTCACTTGTTGATTTTATTATGTCTCTACCTAGCGCTGTGTTAGTCGTCATGGAGCGTGTTTTCACGCGGTATATTCCTTTGCGTTGCTTGTAACGCTTCACCGATGGGCGAAGTTACGCGTTTCTTGCGTATCTCGTTGAGTTTTCCGGCGGGATATTGCTTCTTTCTACTTGTTTTAAGTTTCGGACGAAACTTCTTTTAAGGAGGGTAGTGTGTAATACCCGTAATTTTGATTTACGGTTTCGCCGAAAGTCCGCTTCGACGACTCGCCATGACCGCTTCGTTATTCCGAGAATGATTAATTCCGCACTTTTGTCATCCGAGTTCGCTTCGTGTCGCTTTTGTTGAGTTCCGTGCATTTTATCGACTTTTCCGCACTTGAGTTCGATTCTTGCGAATCTCGCTTGAAATCTGCTTTGAGTTTCCCGTAAGTCCGCTTAACTTTGTTAGACGTGTTGTGAACTTCGGTTTGGTTATTCGATCACGATCGTGATTTTCAGCGCTTGGGCCATTTTTTAATTTACCCAAAGTTACTGTATCCGTATTCAGATTTGTTGTCTCGACTCTTTTCTTGGTCGCGTATGATTATTATTGCATTATGTTTTCATTTCGGATCGATTATGTTGTCCGCAAGCTTTTCGCCGTGTTCGCTCCTGCGCTGAAAATCGAGTCGCCGGGTCATGACGGCCGAAAGCACCGCCGGACGGGCGGGTCTCGCCGGACGGCTATGCATCGCCGGGCCGACGCGGGCAGAACCGCAGATAGCGCGCGCCATCGCCGGAAGGCCGCGGCGCTAACCGGCAGGAGTAGCGACGCAGGCGCCCGGCCGACGACGCCATCGGGCCGGGCAAGAGGGGCGTGAGGCTGACCATGGGCGGATCGGCGCTAGCGCACGCTATCGCTTGACATCGCAGACGCTTACAACCGGCAGTAGCGCACGCTACGGCCGGAAGGTCGCGACGCTACTCGCCGAAAGCGCTAGTCCAGAGGTTCTCGATTGCGTCGGGCCGAGAAGAC